>JAMJFZ010000107.1:9342500-9942500 GCA_026225945.1 Cricetomys ansorgei
GAATTAGTTCTATTATAAAAATAAAACCCGTCATAGCTCATTGTCACTAATGTTGCTGCTGTAAATGAATCACTCCTCATCTTTTCTTCTTAATCTTTGACAAGGTACAACTGTGTTTTTTTTTTTAAACTTTTTCAGATCAAACTTTATAATATCTCCGTTTTAAACTTCTCTCCACAGAAGAGTAGTAAAAGAAGATTGCCTTGCAAACTAGGAGAGTGAAACTGAGTTTAATTACTAGCTTCATGAGAAAAGTTTTGATGAGTAATCAATTTATTTCTAATGTGTCAGATTGTCCTAATTATCTCAATGACTCTAAGGCAGAATGATGGCTAATTGAAAAATTATTGCTTTATTAGAATTTAAAAATTTGCAAGAAAATAAGCACATGGTTGTTACTAATATGGAGTATAACAGAATAATATAGGAGAAATGTTTGCTTCACAATTTATATTTCAACATATAATAATTTGAAATATTACTGCATTTTACAATAAATGTTATATTTTATTTCTATAAATTAGTTATTTTTAATGGGTTATTATTATCGTATATTTTCTCTGTATTCTTTCAGATTTGAGACCTACTTCACTGTTTCTTTTGTCTTTACAAAAGTAAGTACAGAGACTGGTATTTCCTGTTGGCAGCCTTCTTCCTCTAGGTTTTGGCTTAATAAGGTCCTCTTCAAAAAATGTTCTCATTCTCAGTACCTCAGAATGTAGTAAGAATTGTAAACAGAGTCATCATAAAGGTAGCCTTTTAAGAAGAATAGGCCATGGTGGAGCAGAAGCAGTAACTATCGACCAAAGGAAGAAAACCATTTAAAGACAGGTAGACATGAAGAACTCAGTCATGCGAAGGGAGGACACAAAGACAACTTGAATTACAAGTGGTGACTAGAATGATGTATTTATAAACAAGAGAATGCTAAGAATTTCTGTCCACTATCAGAATCTAGGGAGAAGCAACTAAAGCTTCTAGGTAAAATTCAGGTAGAGGTGCCAGGCCAGGTGGTGGTGGCACACTCCTTTAATCACAGCCCTCTGGAGGCAGATGCAGGAGAATCTTTGTGAGTTCGGGGCCATCATGGTCTATAGAGTGAGTTGCAGATCAGTCAGAGTTACAACAGAGAAACCCTGTCTCGAAAGCTCAATTTTTTTTTTTCTCTTCAGATAGAGGCTGACACACCCTTAATGACACAGTCTTTATGCACATTTAATATTGAGAATCAAGCAAGCACATTCCTGTTACTTTAGCCACACATTGTGTGGCACTTTGCTATGGTGCCTCAGAATACAGGAGGCCGCACCTCGACACAAAGAGCAACAGGCTACTAAGGAATGCTGAGAAAAAGAAGTAGTCTTCCCCAGGGAAGTACACACCCATTGGTTATTCAATACCAAATGGCTAGGCCTGAAAACATACATATAAATAATATTATACAGAGCAGATTATACTCATGCATTTAGGATAATGCATGTATATAAACATATATATGCATATGTGTATGTGTGTGTGTGTGTGTGTGTGTGCATATGTGTATGTATAATGAAAAAGAGATCATGAATTTGAAAGAGATCAATGGTGCTATATGAGAGAGCTTGGAGGGAAAATAGGAAAATGATCTTGAAAAATAAAAGAAATAATTAAAAAAAACAATTAAGCCAAACCATGTTTCCCTTTTCCTGCTTGTTCTGGATGTGCTGATAAGTCAGAGAAAATATTTTGTCAGGTCTCTTTTTGAGGTAGATCCACTTTGTATCCTGAAGAATGTGAGTATTCACGGGTCAGTGCTGCCTTTTCCATTGTGTAGAGCATGGATACTGAGATGTGTCAGATTGAAAATAACCTTGTTCACAATGAAATGTAAAAGTATGATGAAGAACATGATGTGAAAATATTGGAACTAAACTTTAAACTTCTCTTTAAGATTAGAAAGAAAATCTTTCCATAGAATAGCACAGCTTGTGTTTAGATTATTTATGTAAGACAAGACTTGAGGATTAATGATGACCTCTCTCTTTCTCTCTCTCTCTCTCTCTCTCTCTCTCTCTCTCTCTCTCTCTCTCTCTCCCTCCCTCACACACATACACACACACACACACACACACACACACACTGCATAAAGAAGTCTTTTGTTTAAGCATAGCAGATAATTATCTATGAATACCTCTTTCCATAGTTTCTCTATATCCATTTTGGTAATTTATCTAGTTACAATATCTGATTTTTATAAAACAAAAGGTATTAAAGCAAATGGTATTAACAAAAACACATTAAGATTGTTAGCTTCTGTATTGTGTATTAAAGTGTAAGAAGAGGCAGAGGTATTTGCCTACTATTGGCTTATTTAATTTGGTTTAATTCCCAGGCAAATAGCACTCTTTCATACAATCCTTTCCTATACCTGTATCTTATGTGTTGCTGTATATTTTCTTTTACTAGTTTCCAGGTTTTAAACTAAGGAATTTGGTCCACTTGCAGTTAATTTTCCTGAAGAATTGATAGGGATAATTTCATTCTTCTGCATGTGGACATGCAGTGGGCAATTTCTTTTGATGAGTTTCATCTACAATAATCCTTATTTATATTGTGTCCAAGAAACCATTAGGTGCTCATGGTCCTGATGAAATACTGGACTCTAAGACAACATGCTTAAATAGGGATGTTCTTTATATGTTGTGAACTGCATTAAACCACACTTAAGTATATCTCTATTTGTTTATCCTAGGTAGTCTATTCTTGATCATAACAAAATGTCGAAGGAAAATTATAAAAACTAATCAAGTTTGCTCAATAAAGGTGATGTTAAATTTCTTCATGACAATATTTACTGCTATTAGCCATGAGCAAATTCAATACTGATTTTACTATATCACCTTCTTTCATTTACACTGATTTAATTTGATCAAAGTTTATAGAAGTCTCTTTGATGTTTACAGTTGGCTTCACAAAATAAGAACCTTCACCTTCTTTGGGCTCTAACTTCCTGTGTCATCTTCTTTTACCTCTATGGTGAAAGTACTTTCCATGATTACCCATGTCTGAATTATGTATTCAATCACAATTATAATGTGAATATGTTCTCACAAGTAGAACTTTCTTTAGTTTCTTGAAACATTAATGAAAATGTATTTATTCATGTATTGCATTGCTATTATTATATTTCCCCTTTCATGTACTGAACTCATAATGAAACACAAGACACAAGACATTGCAAGACAATATGTAATTCCTCTTTCGAAATTGTTTTTGAAAATCTTTTCCAGCTTCTATTATCTAAAGCCATTATCCAAGTAAAACCAGAAAAAGTAGAAATTTATCTGAAAAAATATTGGCATATAACTCATATTGCAAATTTTAAAAATTGTTGCTTTAATTACTAACTATGGGTATTTTATTAAAATTTTATATTTTCATTAAAAATTGAATATTTTATCAATATTAAGTACTAAAATGTTTATATATTAAATATTGCTATTGGTTAAGTCAAATAAATTTCATGACTACCACAATTAACTTGCAAATATACTTAAATATAAATTGAAATTATTTCCATGGTTAGTTCTGATATGACATACCAGGTTTGCATTACTAATTCTATTTCCTGACATAAAGAGTGGTGGCTTCATTAGGGAGAGTGTGAATTACCCAGGTCTGGAGAAAAGAATAGAATTTTTGGAAAGTCATATAATTTCCAAGTTCATTCATGCTTTAATGCCCTCTGAGAAACAAATTAAAGCATACTCATGTTAATATGTAACTCTTCCACCATAAAGGTTAATGTGTTTTAATGTCACTTCGAAAGTTCAAACAAATTACTTGCAGAGAGACAGAGTACTTAAATGAAGTAAATGAAATTTCATATAATCTGTAGGACATGTAGCATAAACATTTATGTTAGTGGATTAATGTACAAGGCAAATGAATATTTTCCATTTATTTTTCAAATAGTTTAGTATCCTTATTTAAATTAAGCATCTGCATACTTCTTCAAATATTTCTTATTGTAGATATATTTACCTCAAGTCATACTTATATATACAAATTCATATAAAAATAAAAGAATTTTTGTCTCATGTTTAACAAAGTCAAGTTTGGATGATTACCCACAATAATACTGCATTGCCAGATTTTATAAGTAACATTAAAACAGAAGGAAAACTTCTATCTTGAAGTTTTGATTGTAAGTCCTCAAATCATCTATTATATAAAGAATATATACTTTTGTCAATTATAAGCCTTAATTAAAATATGCATTACTTTTGGATAAAAGGTTTAAGTTTATATTCTGTAAAGCCCAAAATATAAGATCTAATATTAGTATGGATGAAACAAAATATTCTATCTTTAATGAAACAATACAATTAAAATAATGTAATTAAATATTTCTATTTTCAATTAAAATTTTAATATAAAATATCCTCTGTATCATGCATAGCTGTGTAAATATGCTCATACCTCACTTTAATAAAATCTAAATGGCATGATTGTGATTTAGCAATGAATTGCCTTATACCCAGCATATATATATGGCTTGTGTGGAAATGCTTACAGATATTTTCATTTTGAATCCAAAACTTAAAGCCCCAATGGATACATCTATAACACCACCCCTATTCCAAAGTCTCAGTCTTGAGAAGAGGCAGGAAGACTATAAGAGAGAAAGAAGAAAATCTGCTTTAAGATTATGTTTCCTAGAAATGACAGGGTAGTTTCATCCACTACAGCTGAACTTCATTTTTTGTACAAGATATTGTTATCACGGGGCTGTCAAAATAACTCTTTCAATTTGAAAAC
This sequence comes from Cricetomys ansorgei, assembly GCA_026225945.1. Taxonomy (NCBI): domain Eukaryota; kingdom Metazoa; phylum Chordata; class Mammalia; order Rodentia; family Nesomyidae; genus Cricetomys; species Cricetomys ansorgei. The sequence continues at coordinate 9,347,301 of JAMJFZ010000107.1, forward strand.
TTCCAGTAGATCCTGGTTACAGAAATAAAATAGCTGAGTTTTAGGTACTATTGTAAATTTCATTAATTACTAATGGATTCTATTACATTAACATACAAGAGGAACATAAATATATAATTACTCCTGGCAGTGAAGCTAAAGTTTTTTTTTTAGGAAAAATTGGTGCAGAATACCCACCTGAAGAATTCAGTTGGTGCACCCTGGGGCACTATTATGGTCCTTAAACATACACTCACTATTCAGTACTATTCTGGAGATCTCTGTTCATAGGATTTGGTGTCCATGCTGCTTCAGAATCCCATTTGATTTTTAGAGAAGACTGTGTCCTTGCTGTGACCTTATTCATAGATCCTGCCTCCCTCAAGTCTTGCAAACTTCTTGTTATTATGGAGTCTTCACATCGCCTGCCACTAACTGTATATGGTCCAGATACTGAATTTGTTTGTTTTTTATCAAATACAAAGACAATTGTGTGCATGATGTACTCTTCAAAAAATATCATCTTCCCTTCCCTTCCCTTCTCTTCACCTAAGCCTTTCCATATACCCTCATATCTTACTGTCTTTCAAATTCATAGCCTCCTTTTTCAGTAATTGTGTGTGTGTGTACACACACACACACACACACACACACACACACACACACATATATATATATATATATATATATATATATCATTTCTAAATAAATAAATACAACCTGATCCAGCTGAAAAATGTTACTTGTATGCATGCTTTATGCTAAGACCATTCGGTATTGGGTAATCAATCAGTTAGTTCTTCCTTAAGGGTGACTGTTTCTCCAACTCTCAGCATGCATTAGTGGCTTGAGTAGTACCTCATTGCACCAGAGGGAAGGAATGAAATGGACTGATTTTTATCATGTTCTAGCAGAGTGTATAATTTTCTTAGAACCCTAAAAAATGGCGATTTATAGGAAGTTTTTTTTTGTATCTAGTTCTCAAATACATGTCTGTAAGTTCTTATATAGATCAGAATGCCTTTTTGATTATCATTGAACATTATTTCCAAATACACATGTAAAAATATTAACCCATGTGTACGTGTTGAGGCAATGGACACAGCAATAATTGTATAATGCTTGCTAGTCATACATGAGGTACCAGGATCAATCCTTGGTATGGCCTTCCAAGGTTATGCTAATATGTGCATTGTTTGTATGTATGGAACTATTATCATTTAATCCCGGGTAACTAGACCAGTGGTAGCATGGACATGGACCTGGATTCATAAAATACAAGAAAGTTAATTAATGTTTAATAGTGTGCATCTTATTATCCAATTAAAGATTCTTTCAATATAATTATCTATTTTCAAGTCAAAATGGCAAAATGGCAAAAAAGTAGAGCAAAAATTAATATTATTTGTTACTTTAAGTTCTCATTATCCCTTCATATCTGACACAGAAGAAAGGAAAAGGTTACATTTAAAAGAATCTTTGTAAAATATTTGTACTTTAGCTGTAATTAGTGAATACATTTCCTATTTCAGGTGAATTTTAAAACTCTTTAAATGTCACAGAAATTTTAAGAATATAATTCCAAATGCCATATCTGTTATTTAAAACTTATTTAGATAACAAGGCTAACTACAGCTGATTTACCTGTCAATTTCACAATAGACAGAATGGAAAACTGTGGAGATAGTATGAACACTTTAAACATGTAAATGTTTCAAATGTGAGGATAATCAGCTATTCCAGCATTTTCAATGTACCATATGTACTTTATCATGTGTTCTTGTCTTTGTGCTTAACCTTTGAAAACTGATTCGTGGAGGAGAAGAGAGGAAGAGAAGAAAGCAGTAAAGGGAGAAATGGAGTGAGGGGTCTGAGGAATGGATGGATGGTGGGAGGGAGAGTTGAAGGAAGAAAGGAGGAAATGTTGGGGATGATAATTTTAACTCTTTAGCAACTTTGGCTCTCTACTTCTGACAAAAGATATTTATGATCCTCATTCAAATAATTAACAAATGAAACTATTTTCTATACCATTAATGCATCCTATATACTAAAACACAAGTAAATTAATCATTTTCAACTGTAACAAATGGATGTTTTAACTAGCCTAAACTATAGTTGTGAACATTGGGCTATTGGTACTATGATTTACATATTCACTCTCTTCCTTTTCCTATATTTCCACAAACAGGAATATACATCAGTTACTATAATAATGAATAAGAAAAAAATTAAAAATTTTTATAGTAGGTTGACCAATATTTAAAGAGTGATATTTTAATTGCATCTTGGTGAAAATTCCTGTGGTAGTGCACAAACTGTCTCTGAAAGGTGGTGTTGGATTGCCTGAAAAGCCTTGCCCTCTGCGTGTAAAAAGATGTCTTACTGATGGAATGGCTGTGTGTTTATGTCTGTCAGACAGGTGTTCATTTGGAAATCCTTCTGATCTTTTTTGATTTTGAACTACAGTTCCTGACTGGGGCTTGATGCTTCTCAGTGTGCTGTTTCCCCTGTGATAGTTTGTCTGGCATATATTTCAGACAGTGCTTTATAGTTTGTTAATCATTATTTGGCCTGTCATTTTCCAAATCTGACAAAGTATCAAACTAATCAGTTGACCTTAAAACTAAACTTCAGAATACCTTCTAAAGAGTCTGTTTGTGTGAGGTATGTATATGTGTGTGCAGGAGTATGTGTGTATAAGTTGTTAATATTTTTTCACATCTTATTTTCTCAAATAACACCACTTCTCTCTTAAACTTTCATTGGTAGCAATAGTATCTGAAATTTTATAATAGCTCATTTTCCAAATATTTATTGAATGCCCATTGTGTACCAAACACTGCAGTAGCCACTGCAGTACAAGAATAAACAAAAAATTTAAGATCTTCACTTTTTTGTTGTCTAAATTCTCGTTACAAGATGCATAGTAAACAAAATTAAGATTGATAACTTACATAGTAAGAAAAAAGTGATCAAGGTATTAGAAATGTGAACAACATGTAATGGTTTGAATGAGATTAGCCCCAATAGGGTCATATATTTAAATGTTTGGTTTCCAGTTGGTTGAACTATTTAAGGAAGGATTAGGAGATGTTGCCTTATTGGAGGAGGTGTGTCATTACGGTTGAGCTTTGAAGTTTCACAAAGCTCATGTCAGTAGCAGTCTCCCTCTCACTCTGTCTCTCTCCTCCTCCTCCTCCTCCTCCTCCTCCTCCTCCTCCTCCTCTTCTTCTTCCTCATTTCTTCTTCTTCTTTTCTCTCTCTCTCTCTGTCACTCTCTCTCTGTCTCTGTCTCCCCCCTCTCTTTCTCTCTGCCTTCTTCTTCTGGATCATACATAAGCTGTCACCTACTGCTACAGTTCTATGACTACTTTCAAACTGCCATGCTCCCCACCATGAAGGTAATGGACTTAACCCCCTGAAACTGTAAGCAACCCCCCAATTAAGTACATTCTTTTATAAATTGCCTTGGTCATAGCATCTTTTCACAGCAATGGAAAAGCAAGTAAGATACAATATAAGGGAGGTCATCACTGAAAAATTGAGCAAACCAATGGATTACAATGTACTCAGGTTTTAGTTTAAAGAAGAGATTTAATGGAAATTTAAGAGGTCCTTTGGTTACCAGATAATACTGAGAAAATTGTGGCCAAGTTAGAGTTCCTAGTCTCATTGATAAATGAATTTAAGAACAGACTCAAATGGAATCTGGGGTATAATTTTATTAGTGTTTGAAAGAAAAGTGCTCCCTGGCAAGCAAACTATAAATCTCAGCAGCATCCTAGATGAAGACAGAGGATAGAATAAGGGGGAAAAAGTCATGTGTCTTAAGATAAACCCCATAGAGGGCATCCATGTGGCAGCAAGCAGTCACATGACATAGTGTGACTGGGGCTGTTGAGATGGAAGAAACAGCTTTCTAGAAAGAGACCATCCTCATAAGTTATATCCTAAATGTAAATATGAGAAACACTAAATGGACTTATAATTACAGAAAATTAGGTAATGTGTAGACGTAGGGCAAAAGGCAGATTATTCTTTGGCTAATTTAATCCCCAGTCCTAATCCTGGCACCCTGGAGCGTTTGGAATATTTTGGCCTTTGTACAATCTAATCTTAAGGCTAGATATGTAAGGCTTCAGCTTCTATTTAATCTAGAACATTTAGACCTCCGAGAATTCCTGTTGATTGAGCCATGTTGACTCTTTCTGAACTCAGAGTTCTACTGAACTCAACTGACTCTTCTGGTTCAACTAACTATCTGTTCTGGCTCAAACTCTTTTCTAAACTGAGTGGTTCAAACTGATCTTTTGAGTCTGCTGACCATTTCTGACTGAACTCTTCTGACTTTGGCAGATTGTGGCTAACTCCTACAACTTCTCTCACTGAACTGCTCTGCTTGGCTTCAAACTGACTTACTCTTCCTGTCTGATACTGACTTCTTCTACAAAAATGCCTCTGTGTCTCTGCCTCAGACTCCTCAGATTGATTCTGTAACTGACTTCTTCTATAACTGATTCAGATTGCTTCTGAGTCTCTGCCTCAGACTGCTCAGATTGCTTCATACTGCCTGACTTTTTGAGCTGAGAACCTTTTTATCATTAGAGTTGGTGTATCCTCACTGTGACTCACTTTGCTAACTCTTACTCTGGTTCATCACTTTGCCTGCCCTTTACTCTGATTCATCTCAGAAGTCATTTCTTGTCTAATTCTGACTCTTTCTGAGTTCTGCTTCTTGTCTCTGCTTCTACTTGATTCTGTCTTGAGGGTTAAAGACTTGTATTACCTTTACATTCTGAATACTGGGATTAAAGGTTTGTCCTAACATTCCTTCCATCTGACAGCAGACAGCAGCCATGTTGATGAATTAAATGATTAAATGTTCCTTGATAGTCATAAGTTCAAGAGGGAATGAAATAACACATGAGAACTTGAGAGGTGGGAAGAATGAGTTGAAATGGCACATAAACACTATACTCATGTATGAAATTCTCAAAATATTTAATTTGAAAAATTACAAAACTTACCTGAGGCTGGAGAGATTTCTCAGTATTTAAGAGTACATCCTGATCTTCAAGTGTATTGTCTTCTTTTTCCTGTACCCATGTTGAACAGATCACAACTGCCTGTAGCTCCAGTACCAGGTGATCCTCAGGCATCTATAAGCACACACACATATGGTATACACTTAAGTAAATATACACACATATACATAAAATCAAATCATTATAACAATTGGTTTACCAAGCACACAAATAATTATCAAATACACCTTTTATCTAATTAAAAGATAGTATAACCTGTACTTAAACTGTATTTGCTCAATATTTGTAGACCTTTTGCAAAAGTTTATGTACAAGAATAAAGTTTTTGAAAATCTACATTAGGTATTAGCAAAAAGGGTATCATGTTTCTTTCCATCAAAAAGTGACTTTCATTTTATTTTGAACAAATTAACTCTGTTTCCTAGAGAAAAAAATTCTACTATGGTTTTAGAATAATTCTACAGATTTACTTTGATTATTCCTTTGTCACTGCTTGTTTTCACTTAGATTGGCATTGCATTACCAAAAGTTTTTCAGAGTTTTTTTTGTCATTATTAGCATATATTAATTCCCATATTTTGTTTCATTTGGACATTTCATAAATTTTTTAATGTATTATTTGTTCATATACAGCCATTTATAACCCTCTCTTTCCCCATCCTACTTCTACTGATCCCCTTCCTCTTTTTATTATTTTAAACATTCAATGACTCTCATTTGTAATTATATAAGTATAGGTGTGAGCTATAATAGCAGCACTAGCACCTTATCTGTGTCACACCATTGAAGAAAACATCCCTCTCTATCAATCATTATAAGCAGGTAAGTCCTCACAGACAGATAAGACCTAGTGAGCAACTCCATACTCCATGAGAACATATTTATGGGCCAAAGCTTTTCACATCTTGAATAAGTAATCAAATATGCTTTGAGTTCACATGTGTAATGTTCATTTTTTGCTCACAAATCACTTTTATTTTTGAGGTTGGAAATGTAGTATTCTGACATATGATCTATAAGGCAAATATAATCATCATTTTTATAGATTACTGGTCTAAAAACATCCACCAAAATGCTTTCTGTTAATACCGTTGCCTAAGAAAATAATGTGTTACTGGGCAGGAAATATCTATGTGTTTTATCTGATTTCATTTTTGGGAGTCTGTATTGAATGGGAGCCCACTTAAATAAAAAGAATGACTCCTCTATACTATTTCTACTAGAATTATTTCTGTGTATTAAAGAGTGTACAAATTCCAGAGCAATAGATGGAAAGTTCTTAAAATGAATAGATATTTTTTTTCTGGAAAGAAAACATTGTGAAATGCTAAAGAGCAATTAGTATGTTTTTTCATCTCCTGGAAAGGTCTTCACTGTTGCCATAAGTCTCAGTGAGTTATGTGTGTTTTATAACTGGAAAAAAAAAGATAATGGCTATAATGCTACTATGTGAATTTCAACTTTTGGCCCTCTCTCTAAAGTTAAAAGTTAGCTTCCAAAGCTTTTAGAAGGCGGCTGCCCTTTTCAAACTTCAATTCTAGTGCATCCATCTTATTGATTTATTCACAGTAAATGTTACCCACTCATTCTTTGTGTGAAACTGGGAACTAAATAACTACTACTAAAGCCTTGGCAACTTTTTTGGATGTAACTTGGCTAAATAGTGAAAATATACTTTTTCTGGTCAAGGTAATATGGCCTGGATAGAGAATGCTTGGCTTTAGTACCAGAGGGTAGACAATAGACTCAAATTTTCTCACAATTTTAAATAAGAACCATTTCACTTCCAGGAATTATAGTTTATAGAAAGACGAAGAGCCTCCCTGTTGAGGAATGCATTAATTTTGAACTGAATTGTGATTGTATAATGAATATTTGATGACTTCCTTTGGAGAAGGCCATTGATGATGGTCCAAATAATTTAGGTTAATATAGGTGAATACATATCAAAAGAAACCAAAATACTTATCTACAAGGAAAAATATGGCTTATTTAGTCATAATGACATATATCATTTCTTATAATTTACATGTTTATTCTTTTAAATTACTTCTATTACATCTTTTCACATGTTTTGGCTTTTCTATAATTTATTCCATGTACTAACTAATACTGAATTAAATTATCTCTTACTTAGTAAATGTTTACAAAGCAGGAAAGTTTGCAGAAGCTTGGCATTTGAATAATAACCAAACATGAGGTAGCTGTTTATGTTGTGTTCAATGTTGTCCATTTAAACATAGAAACAACCTAGTTGGTTATTGGCTAACAACCACTTATCTGGCATTTCCTAACCCCATGGAAAAATCAAGAATTTATAATGGTTTGTTTTAAACAGTTGATCTCCAACCTCCCTTTTCTTTTTCAGTATCTAAAAAGTCAATAGGAATACTTAAGATAGGAATGGTGATGAAGTTTTCTTTGAAAACCAGCTAAAATTAAAGAATTTTCTAGAAAGTATCAAACTATGACTTAAGCAGTTAATGGTGCAAAATTGTTCTGGTTTAAACTACAGAGAATGGATGCACTAAGCATAAATACTAACGTAGGTAACATTAGTGTTATGTATGTATTGGTATTATGTAAAAAGAATATATGTTGTTTTTGAACATACATTACTCAGACACACTGACAACTGTAGAAAGAATATAATATTAAATATTACAGCCATATGCACTAAAATAAATAGTATGGGAAAGTAATAAAAGCATAAATATATTTATAGCGAAGAGGCAGGTCAAGAGTGGGAGAAAGGATTACAAAGGGGAAAAAAGGAAGTATGGAAAGAAAAAAAGCGAAGCAAGTTTAAGGGAAATTCAGAAAAAAAAGACCTTGAAAATAAAATGTGATAGTTGTTTTGTTATAGATGTAATATTGTAAAAATAATTATAGGATCATATAGGAAAAGAGTGTAAACTTATAAGAATATAATTTTCATGTAATTTTCTTTTAAATGTCATAATGGAAAAAATTGTAACCTATATTCTGATTTTCTGAGTGAATTCTAGGTTTTATATTAACATGAACTAATAAGAATTGGTAATCAAGAAGCTGAATTTGCTTCTAAAATAAATTTACTCTAAACACATTTTTATTCTTATTCTTGTGTGTGTAGTGGAGAGTTATATGCATATACAATCTCACGTGTAGGTGTGTGATCTGACACACTTGTGTGTCATGTGGAGGGCAGAGGTTGACTTTGGTTATTTTCTTCTTCCAGGCTTTACTTTAGTCTTTGAGATAGGAGCTCACCATTTTTTGATAGACTGGTGGGTCACAGTACTTGCATGTTCTGCCTGACTTCATTTATCCCCACCCTTCCCATTTTTGAGTATATATGTTATTACACGGGAATCTTCCCATCTTTGAGGATATATATTATTATATTCAAGATTTGAACTCAGGTCCTCATGGTTGTATAGCATGCACTTTGCTCACTAGGCCACATGTATCACCTTTGTAAAAACTTTTATATATATGTGTGTGTGTATATATATATATAAATATATATATATATCAAAATTTTCACATTGAAGCCCACTACTCTTTAGTCTCTATAAATGGATGGTATTTTCCTCATTTATTACTGCATTTGTTAACACATTTATTCTGATACTTCACAAAGAGTAATATCTTTTGAATTGAAGGAACACTTTGCATATAGTTTGATTCACACATTTAAAAGAAGACAAATATGTAGCTATGTACAATTAAGTTGCTAATTTCCCTAAGGCATTTTGTAAAGTCATATAAATAGAATGTTACTGCTGATGGTGCCCCAGGACACAGGAATAACCATGGCACTGTTACTTGAAAACATTTTATAGAATCAAATTTAAGGAAACTTTTAATTATGTATTAGATAGCTTTCTATTGCTGTACTAAAATACGTTGGCCAAGATGACTTACGGAAGGAAGAGTTTATTTGAGCTAATATTTCCAGAGGGATGCACTCATCACTGTCACGATAGGGAAGCATTTCAAAGACAGGCATGGTGACTGTGGGATCAAGCTGAGAGCTCATCTTTTAAACTGCAAGCAGGTAAAAGAGAGGGTAAACTAGAAATGCTATGAGACTTTGAAACTTCAAAGCAACAAGACTACACTACATAAATATCCATAAACAGCACCAGTAACGAGTAACCAAATGTTCAGAGACCCAAGATACAAAGAAGATTTTCTTCAAGCTACCACAAATTAGAATCTAAAGTTTGATAATTTATTCATTTGTACATTATTCACTGTTGCTATAATATATGCTATGATGTGTCAGTATTCTCTGTCTGTAGGTTGACTTGAAATAATGGAGATTTCTTCAATGTTTGCTTACCTAATAAATATAATACATCTTGAAGTCTTAATATTAAGCTAATTATAAATACAAGGAAGACAAGTACATATAGAGAATGTGGAAAAAATGATATGTAGGAACTATCACACACTGAAAGTGATTTTTTAAAAAAATCACTTCACATTACAAATAATTACATTGTGTGAAAGCATGTTTAGAATAATGACTGATATGAAGTAGGCTGGAAGACCAAGGATGGGAAATTACTATAGTTTGTTTTTCAACAAGTCATTATAATTTTAGTTTTTTTCTTATACAACTGATTATTCATAAAAATTATAGATTGTAGCTAATGATGTAGACATTGATTCATGTTTAAAAGACATTTATTCTTTTGTCTAATTCAATCACAAGTTCTAGTGCTGGAACCCTAGAGTGTTTCTGGCTCCATAAAATATAGTCTTAAGCCTAGAACTGGAAGGCTTTAGCCTCAGCCTCACCCTCCATACCATCTAGAATGTTTAAGCCTTCAACACTTACTGCTAACTAAGCCACTCTGACTACCTTCTGAAATCAAAGCTATACCAATTAACTCATCCTCTGTTCTACCTCAAACTCTTCTCCTAGCTTCTGTTCTGGTTTAAACTGACCTTCTGAGCCATCTGACTGTTTCTGACTGAACTCTTGTGACTTTGGCTTACTCTGATTGATTCTCTAAATGACTAGAACTGAATTTCTCTGCTTGGCTTCAAACTGACTCACTCTTCCCATCTGATACTGACTTCTGCCTAGTTGCTTCAGTGCATCTTCTTCAGACTCCTCAGATTGCTTCAATGTCTTATATTCAGTCTGACTGCTTCATTGTCTCTGCATCTTGACCCCAACCCCTGCCTGCTTCAGACTGCTTTCCTCATACTGCCTGTGTAACTTATCTTGCTCTGAGCTAAGAGCCAGTCTTTCTATCCTGACTCACTCTGCTTACTCTTCCTCTGATTTGCTACTTTGCTGCCCTTCAATATGACTCATCTCAGATGTCATTTTCTGTCTGATACTGCCTCCTTCTAAGTTCTGCTTTCTGTTTTCCAAGTGCTTCTGATATTAAATATGTGCAATACCATGGTCTTATGAACACTGGAATTAAAGGTGTGTGCTACCACTGTTTTCTGAATACTAGGATTAAAGGTGTGTACCAACATTTTAACATTCTTTCTACATTCTACCCAAACCACACAGGCTTCTGAATGTGATTCTTTCATATTCTTTCTTCTAGCTTTCAAAAAGACCTGTTCCTCTATAATAAGTTATAGATATGTTTTATCTCTAACTACATAAAGTCAAATCAATTTGAGAATAGGTAATTCTCAAATATTTTGAGAATAATTACATTTGTTTTTGGATATATTTTCATAAAATCTATTCCTTGTTTCCCTCATTTTTCTCAGTTTTACATGTTCTTCAATCTGTCCTATATGTGAATACAAAGTATTTTTTTGATATATCAGCCTTATGTGATATGACTTCTGTCCTAATTTTCTGTTTTCTTACCTCTGTTTCTCTACTTTTTGCTTTAGGCAAAATGTATTTGTACCACAGCCAAAAGCCATTCTTTTGAAGACATGCGTGCAAATGTTCTCATCATTTTTTATATCTTCTTTTTACTCTGAATACATAAAAGAAGTAATAGTAATACAGACAACCTTTAGCCCATGCTTTTATTTTACCTTTAAATTATACAACACCTTTTAAATGACTACATTAAGAATTGCTGCCTGTAGACAGTACTTTTCAATAATAACCTGTTATTCCTGTTGAACTCCCCCATTTCTTCAAATTTCATACATACAAGAATATCAAGGACCCACATTTCACAAAATTGTAAACTATTGTCAAACAAAATTTACTGTGACTCATTGAATACATGATATGTTACATTATTAAATAAATGTTGGAATTATGTCTTAAATCACAGTCTTCACTTCTCATCTATTTGATTGTGAATAAACACAATATATGCATTTTAAATTGTATTTTGGTTTCTTTCAGAAGGATCATTTAGTCTTTTATCATAGCACATATAAGTAGATGTTTATAAAATCAAGTTCTTATACTTTATTTACAATCTTTTATCCTATAGAGTAAGATTCATTATTTTAAGTAATTTAGGGTATTTTTGTCCATATTGTATTTAAAGTGCCTATGCTGGCCAGGAGGTGTTGGATCCTTTGAAACTATACTTGCAAAGAATTGTGATCAACTATGTGGTGCTGGGAATCAAATCTGAGTTCTCTAAAGAACTATCAGTGCTCTTAAACACTGAGCCATCTCTCTAGGACCAGATTTATATTTAAAAGTGTTTTACCTATATGTATGCATGTATATACCATGCATATACCTAGTGTCCATGGAGGTCAGAAGATTCTAAGACTTGATTTTTATACAGGTGTTAGGTGCCATTCAGGTGAAGGAATATGAACATGGGTCTTCAGCAAGAGGAGAAAATGCTCTTAACCACAATGAGACAATCCATCCAGTAATATAAAATCCAATTTTAATCATTTCAATATTTTTCCTTTTCTCATGAGTTATTGCATTCAATCTACCTAGAAAATGGAATGTTTACAATAATTTATAATGCTCACATTTAGAATAGCCATGATTAACAGTGGTAGGAATTAAAATAATCGCATTCCTTGTGTTTCCCTGGGTATTTTAATTTGAGTAGAACATTACTTGGTGCTTTAACATATTTCAAAGTCTGTGTGTTCTAATAAAAGCATATAAACACATATGCATATAAAAATTAATGAAAAAGGGGTATGTATTTGGACAAGGACATATGTGAGGTTTGGGGAATAATGCAGAGAACGGTACAACGATATTAATAATACTATAATCTCAGAAACCAAAGAAAATATACAAACAGTGATGGGAGCTTTGAGACTTCAAACAACCTGCTAGGGCATTGTTTGGGATGAATATCACTCAGAGTTCCATTTGTCAACAACTGGATATCCTATGTGAAAAATTGAGAATATAGTCTAGTGTGAAGTCTTCAAGTTACATGGAATGTGTAACTTGAAAGGACAATTGTTAAACTATTTTCTCACATTTCTTCTTGCTTATGGTTTAAATGGTTTGACTAGCCACATGTTTCCATCATGATGTACTATCATTATTGTTGCTCCAAAATAAGAGTAATGTGATTTTAATCATGAATGAGCAAGCATAAAACTTTTCATTTTCATAAACTCTTACAACTACTTCAGTCAATAAGGGAGCCTGACAATGTCTCAGAAACATGCAGAAGGTTAGCCTCACATATTAGAACATGATTATTTATACAAAACCAAACAATAGTCTCCTAATTTTTACATAGGTTCCATTGTCTTTAAAATATCCAGCAGTAGAAGTGAAAGGATCCAATTGAATTCTGTAAATACAGTTGATTTAGATAATAGTTGAAAGTGAATGGAATATTAACATCTGCCTTAGATGGATATATTTGTTAGAAGGTAAAGTAAGCACACAATTATTTTAGAGAGACATAACCTTTTCAGAATTCCAAACCATTATTTTGTATACAACCAGTCTTGAAAAGGTAGTCCAGAACAAAAGAGATCTTTGATGTAAAATGTCATTCAGAAATATCAGAAGCTAATGGAGAATTATTACCTATAAGTGTAACAAAATGTATATAAGGTGAGAAAAAGTGAGGGTTGAATTAAAGTTATGTGATAGCAATCAAGTTTTAGCTCATTAATCTGATGTGACTCAAAATTTAGCTTTTCTATGCTTTGACTATCCATCGGCTCAATAAAGCTCATAATCTTGATTTACAAACTCATCATAATTTTAAATAAATATTAAATACTGAAAAATGCAATTCACTTTAATTACATACACTATGTCATGTGAAATGCACTGTTACCAGTAACTTCAGGGAAATTAATTTATTGATTATTTGCTGCTTAGAAATATTTTAAAATATTTTGTTGATATGAGACGCCGTGCTATTTTTATCATGCCTGTGTGACATTGAAGCAATTTATTTCTTATTCATTTCCTATTATAATTATCTTCACTGTTAAATAAATTCTGCATGCTAAATATGGGGGCCATTTGAGATATTAGCATTAATTAAGCTTTATTTTCCAAAAGTTTTAGGAAGCCAGTAATAAGGCTTCTCTTACACCCAGCCTTTTAGCTATTTTGAAAGTTTTGACACTATGAAGGTGAAATCCAAACCACTATCAAGATGGTATTAATTGAGAAATAGTAAATAGAGTGGTCAATAGTGTAAAAAATATCCTTATTTAATAGACTTCCTTTCTTTTTTCCTTTAGCTTTACTCAAAGAAGAACATGTCTTCAATGGGGCAGATGAAAGAATACAAAATATGAATGCAAATATTTTTTCTTGTTTATCTTAATATTAAAATCCAATATCCAGGACTTGTTGAACACAGTTAAGCTAAATAATAATAATAATAATAATAATAATAATAATAATAATAATAATGTTGATATGAATTTTTGCTATTAAAGTATGAATAATTTTTTATTTAAATTTTGTTTATCCAGGGTTTTAATTGTGATTTACTTTTATTTTAAAAAGAGAAACTGGGTTAAAAGTGCTTGTAATTACCTTATAGTATTTATATGATCCCATGTTGGATTTAAGCTCCAATTTGAAGACTAAAGTACTAAACTATTAAAATGATTATCACTATTTGGCTACAATATTCTTTCATGAGAAACAAGTTATTAAAAAGATATAAAGCTTTACATCAGTACATAAAATGTGCTAGAGGAATAAAAGTGGGGAATATGACCAAATTCCATTTCAATATTTAAGATAGCTTTTGTAAGTGTTCCATGGAAGCTCTAAAATTACCATAAAGGAAATATCTATGGTACAAGGTACAAGAGTAGAAGGTAAGGAATCAAAACATGCTGAAGCCATCAATTAATTAAGGAAGACAGCAAGACAGGACACAGAAATAAATTATGTACAAATGGAAAGAAGCTTGGTTATCATAAATCTTAACATGTATTAATTAATTAAAAATCATTAAAATATTGAATTAAAGAGACTTAATATAAATTAGAAGATTTCTTTAAAAGATGCAGCCAATTGATATGCACAAGAAATATATTTTACTTTTAAGAAAATACAGGGCTTATTGTAATAGGATAGTTGGGCTCTAGTAGCAACATATTGCCCAGATTGTTGATTATGTTCCTACAGTGGCTCTTAGGCATCTGTGTTTGCGTGATTATAGATTTAAGTGCAAATTCCTGGATTCTTTTTTATCAGATGAGTTTTTCCCCCCTGATTTCTTTTTCTTCTCTGATATTCTGTCCTTTGTGGCCTCTTTCCAACCAGGAGATCTCTGCTTGAGTTGGGGGCTGTTCTCACGGACTGGGTTGGCAAGGTTGGAGGAGAGCAGAGAGGGGCTGCAGAGGAGTGGTGTGTGTGAACAATGTTTGTCTGCAGAACACTTGGCCCTCAGACTAGCATGGATACCCTCTGTACCATGTCCACAGCCTAAAAGTTTAGATTTTAGCATAAAGTTCTACAGTCAAGATTGTGTGTGTTTTTTTTTTTCAATATTATTACTTTTTCTATGTGAGTAGAGAGGGAAACATGTCTGGGAAAATATAAAATATCTGTATACATACGAATATGTAAAGACAAGATTTTAGAAATATATAAAAGTATTCAAATGAGTTATGAGAGTGTTTAAGCATATGGATAAACATATGGAATAAAATAAGCTTTATTCTCATCAAATGCAACTTAAAACTTTTAGTTTGAGATGAACAGAAACTAAATAGATATGCTAAAAGAACTAGAAGTTTACAAAAAAGTATCTGTAGTTGATTATTTTTAAAGCCTGAAGTAGACACAAGTTTAGCTAGAACATATTTCGATAGAATATTTTATAAGAGATAATAATAAAGAGAAAACATGGTAAAACAGACTTCATCAAAACAGAAAATTTAGTAAAGTCTTCAAGTAAAATCTCTAACAGCAACAAGATTTGTGTAAAACATGTACTCTTATAGTTCAACTGTAAAAACAACACTCTGGAGACACAGTTCTGGGGTAGAGTGCTTGCCTAGCTAGAGTCAGTATCCAGCAAAAAAACAGTATGATGATAATAATAATAATAATATTAATAAGGGCAATCCATTATTCAGAAAAAAGGGTTTACAAAGAAATATAATTATGCAATCAACTTGAGTTGAGATAAATATCCAGAAAAAATATTATATATCTAAAAATAAACCCTAAAAATTCCATGATAGATATTGAACTACAATTACTAAATTTTCTTTTTGGTGTTAAAATTATTGATTTATAACTTATTTTCTATTTTACTATGATTGAATAAATGTGCCAATATAAGGAGGTTAATAAAAAGTAGGTGTCTTTCTATTTTTATATATAAATTAATAAAATATTTCTTGAAATCTTGGATAATATTGTGGTCATCATGAGTTTATCATGTTAATAGACACACATAGAGAAACACACATATGCATACACATGTATACATATATTTGAGTTCACCTCGCATAGAGGCATAGAAGCTGTAAGAACACCTGGATCAAATTTTGCTAGGAGTACTTTTCTTGCATAAAGACACTTGAACCGTATATAACAAGAACCAGAATGAAGAAAAACGTAACGCAAATATGGCCCTCAGTATCATACCAGATTCTACAGTAGTACCTTGAAAGTAAAAGCCCAGAAGGTCACAGGAGACAGCTCAAGAGTAAAGGAAAGGGAAAAAGATTTGTAAAACAAAGTGAGGAGGGGAGTGTAAAGAGGTGTGCCTAACCGAAAAGAAGAGCAGAAGCTCTTGACTTTTTCTGCATTTTTTTAATTTTAAGAATATTTTCTGATTATAATACAGCTACATCATTTTCCCCTTCCCTTTTCTAAACATCTCATGCATCCACTTTCTCTGTTTCAAATTCATGGCCTCTTTTTTTCATATATATATATATATATATATATATATATATATATATATATATATATATATATATCGAACCTGCTCAGTCCAAACCTTTTGAAAATATGAATTAATACATTCAAATTTTTAATTTTTACATCTATTACATTTATACTTGGGTATATCATTGAAAAATATATTTATGTTGATATACTTCTACCTTTGTATGTATATTCCATGTGTGTACAGTTGCCAGATGAGGTCAGAATATGGTATTAGATACTATGAAGATAAAGCTACAAACAGTTGTGAGTCACTAGGACCTGTTCTCAGGTCCTCTGGAAGAGCAGCAAGTGCTTTTAAGTACTGACCTATCTCTCCAGCATCTGATTTGTCTTTTTATTGATACTCTAGAATCTTTAAATGATAGGAATACTCTTTCCACTTTTGATAGCCTTAATATCAAAGTACACTCTTTCATTCAAGTACGTCTTTAAAATTTTCATCTCAATACTTTTTGGCTTGATAATTGTGTTCTGCTGAAATTTGGAGTTTAAAATTTGAAGTTCAACTTCACATAAGGAAACAAGGTGTCATTCTTTGTACACATTTCATTAGAAAATTGTGTTTCATGGTTAAGAATAATTGCTAATTTATTTTGAAATACAAACTCACTTCTTAAAAGTAAGCATTGTTTAACTTTGAATAACTAGTAAATTCAAGCACTATTCACTTCACAACTTGCACTTCTCTTCAAGATATCATTTTTTCCTGTAGTCGAAGATCTTTTACACAGTTGTTTCATTTACCAGTATTACTTCAAGCTCAATCTCTTTCCATGTGTAGCCTGGTCTAGGTAAAGCAATGTTATTGTATATGAAAACACTTATCTTTCTTTCATTATGGACGAACAAACGGAGGAAAAGTGAACAGATGTTCTCAAACTGTAGTGGCCATCTGCTGAGCCCTCAGCATTGCTCCTAACAGGGAGGCAATCTGCAGAACATTTTACTCATTTACCCATTTTGTGAATGAAATAATTTTAGTAGTCTCCAAGGTGATCACATTCCCATTCTCTGTCAATACTGAAATTAGTGTGGAAATAAAAATAAATAAGCCATTTCCTTCTTATGTTTTGAAAAATTTATTGACTTGTTTGAACATCTAACTCTGGTACAAACAAACATGGTTTTCATTATAGTTTCACTTATATTTTGATACAAAACAGTGACTTTCCATCAAGTTGCCATTCTTCTTTAAGGATTGTACATATAAATTTAAATTTGAGATCTTTGTATTCCTCAGGTAAAAGATGCAGGTCTTTGTCGAATAGAGACATTTTTTTTTCTCTCCAGGCAGACTAGATTTCAAAAGCTAATATCTTAATATCCTAATATCACATGTTAAATTCTGCACTGATTTTTAGGGGTGTCATAAAAAGAGAACACACAATACATGGTTTAAATAAAGCAAATGTATTACTCATAATTTTGAAGGCTGGTGGTTTCAGTAAGAAAGATCTGTTCCCAGCTTCCTTTTTGTCTTGTAGATGACCCCTTATTTTCTCTGTATACATGCAGTTTGTCTCCCCAAACTCATTCTCGCCTTTCTCATATGATTTATTTACCAAAATCCAAGACTTCTCTTTGCTCTTGCTATGCTTAAGTATTGTACAAGATGATTACCAAGTTCTCTCTCTTTTAATATTCAGTGACTTAGTGAATGGCCATCTAACTCTGCCCTATTTCAGTCTTGGGTCAGGGTTAGTTGCTATACAGATATTTAGCTGTTGTTGAATGTTTTTCTTCCCTTCAAAATTCTTATTGTAAAAGTCTGTGCTTCAACAGCATTGGAGCATATGAGCACTGAGAGGTGACTGAGCTTTGAAGTTTCTTCCTCCTGAAAGATATTAGGAGAACTATAATATAATAGTGTGGGAAGCAGGCGTTTTCCCCTCTAGCCATTTTACCTCCTGCCGTGTTGTATTAATTACTTTTCAATTGTTGTGATAAAAAAAATCCTTAAGGTGACTTATAAAAGAAAACATTTAATTGGGTTTATGGTCTTACCAGGTTAGAGTTAATGGTAACAGAATGGAGATATGATGACAGGAAGAGTTGAGAATTCATATTTCAAAAACCTCAAATAGGAGAAAGAAAGCATTCTGGGAAACTTCAAATTCTGTTTCCAGTGACATACCTCCTGATCCTTCTCCAAGAAATTTACTAACAGGGGACTCAGTATTCAAACATATTGCCAGGTGGTGGTGGTACACGACTTTACTCCCAAAATTCACTAGGAATGCAGAAGCAGGAGGATTTCTGTGAGTTCGATGACAGCCTGTTCTACAGAGTGAGTTCCAGGACATCCGGAGTTACCACAGAAAAACTCTGTCTTGAAAAACCAAAAACCAAACCAAAACAAAAACAAAAACCTCAAACATATGAGCTTAGGATCCATTCTCATTCAAACCACCACACACTGAATAATTCTGCTCACAGCAGGTTATGGAATCTTTTGCTGTCTTGTTTTCAGACTTCCCAACAAAAAAAAAAAATCTGTGAGAAACTATCTCTTTAGTGATTTTTATAATGTGTATAAAATGTATACATATATGTAAGTTTTATACGTGTCAGATGTAGGGGTATATGTGTGCATATGCATATCTAGCTGGCAGGTAAGATTCATGGAGGTTTTCAAGTCTGTCTCCCATTTTCTTACAAAGTAAGTAATTACTATTCCTCTGAAGTTACAGTTATGTGCTGCTGTGTCAGCTTTATGTGTGTTCCTGTCACTGCACTTGTGTCATCACCCTTATGGAACAAGGGCTTTATTCAGTGAACCTTCTCCCCAACCTGGTTTATTCTTTACAAATAATCTAAAACATTATACTTTTGTTACAAATGTGCACAGCCAACAGGAAAAATAATAAAACTCACCTTTGACCTAAGAAGGTATGTTTATTTGTAAACCACCTCCTCACTGTGTTTGTTTATTTACACACAGCCAAGCAATATTTGCACTGTTCGGTGAATAAAATTAGAGAGTGTTTAAAATAACTTCAGATTGCTTAATTAGAGGAAACTAAATTGCATGAGGAGAAGTTTTACAGAAAAGAAAAATGAAGTAACATGAAGATCAGTTCATCAGTTTACAGGCTGCACTTGAAGTTATGTAAATTGTAAAGACTTCTCAAATGGAAGACTTCCAAGGGGAGAAGACAAGAAAGCCATCCCTCACTCTCTGGATCTTGGTGACCATGCACTGGATAGAAAAACAGATCCAAAACTGTGTTTGAACTTTAGAATTTAAAAATTCAAATTCAACATTTCAAAAAGAAATTACAAGTTTCAGAAAATTTTCAAAAATTACAAGTGTCTTGCCAAACTAAATTAGCAAAACAAAGAAAAAACAAAAACTAGAAAAAAATTAATTTTCTTCAAAGCCAGTCCCATTCAGGGTAAAGGTGACGTAGGATAAGCAGTCATCCATGCTTCCATCTTCCATCTGAAGTTCTGCCGTTCTAACTAGAGTTTCTCTGGCTGCTGATGTACAATGATCTTCCTCAGGGCAATGCCATAGGCTTTTGCCATTGAATTCAGGCTTCTAATGTATATTTCTACCCTTGTCCAGGCTACATATATCTCTGATAATTTTACTTCGGATTTTTTTTTACAGATTAAATTAGACAGTGGAATTAATTTCTATTCATTTCTCATTCCAAAGCCAAGCATCTAAATAGTTTTCTGATTATATGTTTTAAGTCAAATCACTGAGGGGGAAGGAAAATATAAATAATTTAAAGACCAAGCAAAGTAAAGTTGGCAAAATACTTAAATCAGACTCATGGAGCTCAATATATGCTTCCTATTTGAAATAACATAAATAAGGCATTTAAGCCTCTAGATTCCATTTGGTAGAATGGGAAACTCATGACTCCTTATCTTCAACTTGCTACATCCATCTACAGGGGAAAATTCTTATTACATTGTCTATGGAAAAGGAAAATTATATTTAGTTCCAAAAGGGACAGATGGAGAGGTCTATCTGTTTCTGTCTTTCTTTAAAGATCAACAACTCCTAACTACATTCTAACTATTTGTCTTTACACCCACAGAGAAGTTCAGTCCTCACCCATCATCAAGTAAATTTCTTTTGCAACAGATGGAGTACAGTACAGAAAACTGCAACTGGTCAAAATGCAGAGTTGTAAAACTCAGTGCCAAGGAATACATTTAAAACACAACTCCCAAACCTAAGGCTCTGACATCATTGAAGAGGAGGTATAGAGGTTATGAGCCAGAGGACTAGGGAATTTGCAATGAGATTGTGTCTCCTAGGAGCAACATGACTGTCTAAACATGAGCTGAACAGGGGAACAAGCATAGATATGCCAAAGTAGACAGGAGAAAGCACATGAAGTTTCAACACTACACAAATATTACAAGGAACTAAGGATTGTTGAAAGCAGAAGTAGACTTACCCAGGAAAGCACACCTATTTTGGCCTTACAATACTAAATGGTCAATTCTGAATACGCATTATACATAATGAATATGTTGTATTTCTACATTTAGAAATATATACGTAGATATATATAAGTGTGTAAAAACAAATAATGAAAGAAGAGGCCATGAATGTGAAAGAGGGTAAGGAATGGTATATGCCAGGGATCAGAGGGAGGGCAGGATTGTGGAAAAGATGTAATTATTTCAATTACTCAAAACACAATTGTCATAATATGACTACTTTTTATTCTCATATATTTTATACAAACACTAGCCTTAATCTACACAGGCCTATGAGTAACCAAGTCACCTATATGAAGATATGACTATATCAATAGCACAGCAATGTCACAGAAATAAAATAAAATTTATGTTGAAAAACACATGAAAATCAAACCTTTTGTATTATTGGATCAGTAGTCATTTGATCGGTAGCATCTCTTCATACAATCATATTTTAAGAAGAAATTCTGCCTTCATTCTCATCTGAAATATATATACATATATTTCACACATATACATGTGTGTGTGTGTGTGTGTGTGTGTGTATGACCTTGCTAGAGAAAGCATTATACCACATTACCACCTTCCCCAATATCCACTTTTTAAGTGTGTAATACCTGAAACCATTAAAAAAACTCATACCCATAGTCTTTCAGAAATAACAGAAAGAAAGGATCTCTTCATTGTCTTTTCTTTTTCATGAATTATACAACACACACTTTGTGTGACAATTGCTCTTGATACGAACATTCATCTTCATCTTCATCTATACTTCATTTCTTTCCTTAATGAGATTCGGACATCAGGCCTTGACGACCATGTGATAACTATGGCCATCCTACTCACCTACTCACCCTACATCACACTATATATGATGAAGAATAGTGATTTTCATTTTTCTTTATGTATATCCCAAATTAAATAAATTTTATTGTGTGTATGTGGGGCAGATGGGGTAGTAAATAAATATTTTTAGATGTTGGCCAAACGAATTAAATACAACTCTCCTGTTGACACCTCCTTGCTTCTCCCATTCTTTCTCTATGTTCTTCTAGTGAATGTCTTTGGGCCACATTTTATCTGATACAGGCATTTTAAGTTAACATTAACATTCCTGAGAAAAATCAGTTTACAGGAAAATTCCACATGGAAACAAGAAAAAAAAAAATGGAAAACGGAAACTTTAAACTTAATGAGTTTTTTGTTATGTTTTATTTATGTATTATTTTGATTTTGCTATAGTCGTTCTTGCTTTATAAATCACACCTAAGAAGCCACAGGGAAGAACTGCTGGCAATCTTCCCCAGGCTGCTACTGCTGAAACCTAATGGAATCAAATGAAGTGAAACAAAAAGGAAATTGAACGTTTGATAAACAGGGATGGAACTCAGAAGACACTGTTTTATTTGTGCGTGCTTGGCTCTGTTCTATGCCTTAGTGAGATATCCCAGAACCTAAGCAGAGTTTGTACAAACCTCATTTTCATTTTTATTGAGAACAGCATATATGGGCATGAATATGTGGTATTACATGAACATGTACAAAGTAGGTAGTTCCAATGATTGTTTAAAAATAGTATCCATTTCAATGGGTTGAAGCCAATTAAAAAAATCTATATTATTTTTGTAAGCACTTATGTCTTAGAATACATGGTAAAATGTACATGAGAAGCTTCAAATACCTATTTTAGAAATTATAGATGTTTCTGAAGATCAATAGCAAACTCAGGCTTCCTAGTACTCACATACAGACACATATACCACAGACACATTTGAATGGTAAAATCACATAGAATACTGGTTATAGTGTTTGAAAATTATCCTCTGATATGCAAAGGTAAGGGAAGTCCAATGGACATTTCATAATACTATCTTAAGGAATACAGAAGAAAATTATGTATAAATAATGATGATAAGCCTGTAGAAAGTTGTTACCTTTGCATTATAGCAATTACTGAAATTTAACAATTTTCAATACCAAAAAGGCTTACCAAATCAGGTTTTCCCTGTGGACTTCTAGAATTTGATGTTACTAACAATTTTCTTTCTATTTTTATCTAAAAAAATTTCCTTTTACTTGCTAAGATTAATGCAATGTATAGGGCTAAATTCATACTTCCATGTACCAACGTTTCTCATTACAATGCTTAAGTGTTAAGCTTAATTAACATAAGTCTATTATGGTAGTACAGTTCTATATTCTAGTAGATGGCAAAAATATATAAATATAATATATATATTCAAAGACAAGGTCTTAATGACTGCAGACAGAAAAGTCCTCTGGGGCTCTTAAGGAAAATTATTATCATCCTTAAAACTGAGATCTGTAATTTCCTTTTATTTCAAAGGTCACCATATTTGGGCATGACCTCAAAAAGTGGAAAAGAATATATTAAGAATCCGAGTGGGACTAACTTGAGATAAACCAGGACATGATCCCTAAACTGAAATGAAAACCTGGAAGTAGCCATGATCAGAAATGCTGTTAGGATATTCAGGATTGCAAAATTGCTATATTTGCAGATTCTATTCCATACCACATTTTTATTTATAGATTTTAATTATGCTTGTGGACTATATCTTACTTTGGCACACATGTCACTCAACCATCAACTCATGACAAAATAGCACAATCAACTGAGTGTATAGACCTTTGTTCCTAGACAGACCTATTTCAGACTTTCACATTACTTTTTCATATTGTCAGTATGAAATATATTGAAAACAATCATTGCATGTGCTTGCATCCTGGCAGGCAATGGCAGTGTTAGAAAAGGGGAAAGTATAAGTAAAGTAATCAGTTCTATTCACTCATATTTTTTTCTAAAATACAAATTTTTACACATAACTCTGTTTTCATCAATCTTTGCTACAACTAAATCTTAACAAACTAATCTACCACATAGTTTGTGGTTTCAGTAAAAATGGTCTGGTTGTTGGGGAAAGAGAAATTTTTATTTTTATGTTTCATAACCAAAATCAGGTTCACCACAATTTTGTATACCTAATTCTCAATATCCATAACATAGTTTACAAAGAAAATCTAATAGCTGGCAGTGTTCAGATGAAAGGGTACTTCACTTAAGGAAGGCAGAACCAGGGAATTGGGCCTTTGGGCACCATGTAAGTAAAGAGTAAAGGCAGTGTCATCCTAGTCTTTCCTGAATTCTGAGTAACAACCAGGGAACATCTTGTTAATCATTCCAGGAGGAGAGAACACTGTCTAAATTCTAGTAACTGTCACATTTTGAATATTTTGAAAGCCAGCAACAATATGTCCCTGTCTTGCCATGCTAACATTAGCCTTTACTTAATTGATGTAGACCTTTTCTGAATAAGAAAAAATATATATTTTCCTGAAAAACTTTGAATAATGTAAAGGAGAAGAAAGAAATACCACTAGTAAAAAAGACAACAATGAAAAACTTAGAAGTTAGAATTACTGATGGAAAATAAAAAAAGCCACAATTAAATGAGATTAAAGAGCAAGAAATAGTCTGGCATATTGATGGAGTTTGACCTAAAAATACCTGATTAAAAGTGCAAAAATTAAAATATATATAGATATATTATGTATATTTATATGTTATGTATAAATTGCATATATATATATATGTATATATAAACATCAAAAGCTGTGAAAGATTATTCAATGCTGGAAGAAACTATGAGATTATCACATGATTAGGATTTAAAAAATAGTCACCGTGGAGTAGAAAGATCCCAACCTTCCTCCTAAATAGGGAAGTAAAACAAAATTATATTTAAAGCCTCTCTGAATATGATAAAATAATAGAGTATATCACTATAAAATGTATAGTATCTCTAAGATTTGGGAGTAATATTAGTTATAAGTCATATTTACCATCCTATTTTAGAATATGTCCCCCAAATGTAAGACACTCAGAAATATGAAACTACACAGTTAACCAAAGTTACACATATAGGATTTGAAATGTTTACCCACATAGGTGTAGAGAATATTTATAGACGCTTACTAGAGGATCAATTGCTCCCTTACAGCAAAATTAGACTAGTAGAAACCTTTCGAAATTGATAGAATCATATGTATGTGTGTATACTTTATGTTATCCATCACTTAATAAAATTCGAGTGTATGTGGTTGTGTGTGCGCGCGTGCATGTGTGTGTGTGTGTGTGTGTGTGTGTGTGTGTGTATACCTAAAAGATAAGTCAACAATAAATATTTAAAATATTTTTCTACAATTCCAAATCTATATAATTGGTATCAATAATTGCAATTTTCCAGGAATAAAACAGCCATGCTTGACAGAAATAATTATTTCTATGTAATGGCGAGTGCATTTTTCAACTCTTTATTGTACAGTCGCTCAATACACAGAACATGAACAGAACAGTTCAGAAGATAAATATCAGGATACAAAATAATTTAACCAGAGTGAAACAACAATGTTCAAGTAAAAAAGGACACATAGCTAATAAATGTAAAAAGTTCAACATCTTTAGCCATCAAATTAATGCAAACAAAAACTTTGATGTCTGGAAGGAAAACTGATTCAGTAAAATGCTTGCCTGGCAAGCTTGTGGACCTGTGTTCAATCGCCAAAGCCCATGGTGAAAATTCAATAAAAAGAAATGAAGGATCTGAGGGGATAGTGTGCATGCACTTGCACTGCAGTTCCAGGGAGGCAGAGACAGGTAGATTACAGGGGTGGTTTGGCCAACCAGACTAGCTACTAGGTGGGCACCAAGCCAGTGAAAGAGTTTTGACAAATCAATAAATAAAATAAAGATGTAGATAAAGCCTAAGGAACAATACTTGAAAGTCATTTCCCATATATGCCACATTCATGTGTACATGCACGTGCATGCGCACACATACACACACACACACACACACACACACACACACACACACACACACACCACAGATAAATAGACACCTCCACACAAACTACATTGATATTGCCTGTTATACCTTTTCAGACATTTATTGTCAATAAAACAAAATGAAACAAGCACACAAACATTGGTGAGGACATAAGGAAAAGGGAATCATATAATTTTGAAAGAATATACATTAGTCCTGTTACAGTGATCATGACAGATGGATCTTAAAAATAGAACTATAATTTAATGGAGTTATAATGCTTCCGTGCATATAACCAAAAGTACTGCATTAATGTAAATTCATTGCAGAGATTCCAGCCTTTTTTATTATGACCCTATTAACAATAGCCAGACTATAAAATCATGCTAGGTGTATTTCAGTGTATGAAGGGATTAAAAAATAACATAAACATACACAATAATATTTTATTAAGTCATGAAGGAGAATGAAATTATCCTGTTTGTAGGAAAATCAATAGAACTGGAGATAATTGTGTTTAGTGAAATAAGCCACACTACCATGACAAATATTGCTTACTTTCTCTCATGTGTGGAATTTAAAGGAGAATGAACAGAAATGTACAGGTGGGCTATTGCAAATGAAGAAATGAAAAAGTAGGAAAACTGAAGAGGTATAAAAATGGATGATGGAAGTGACTGTGAGCAAGTATATTATATGCATGAGTGAATTTATCCTAGTGAAATGTGTTATATTATATAATTAATGTACAGTAATAAAATTATTAATTTAAGAAATGGAAGCAAATATTATACTTAATTGTGAAGTATCAAGAGAATGATTATTTGCTGAGGGTAGCTAGGAAAGCTTGTAATCCTAGGATTAGTGAGGCTGGCTAAAGAAAATGGGCAGTCACAGGTTCACATGAGGTAAATAGAAATACCCCGAATCAAAATCCAATTGAAAACTAAAATGAAAGAGTGTTATAGTTTGAGTCTAAAATGTCTCACACATGCTAATTTACTTGATTATTGGATCTTTATGTCCTCCATCTACTACTGAGATTGACATCTTTTGACACCTTTGGAAAATAAGGCTTAGCTTCAGATATAGACCATGATAGATCATCCTTGAATATATTCCAGTTCACCTTCTGGTCTCATTTCAACATTCAAATCGATGAATATGTTTCCAAGTCACATGAAAGCTCCTGTTGACACAGAAGCCGATGCTCCAGCAGCCCTGCCCTTCCCTCTATGATGAACTATGCGTCATCAGCTGTAAGCCATATAAGACCCTCGTCCCTGAACTTCATTTTGTCAGGTAGTTTGTCAGAATGACAAGTAAAGTAACTATTAACAAAAATAACTGAAATTAAAAGGTCAAAAACAAGTCATGGATGCCAGATTATATTTAAGTTCAATTATATAGCTTATTTTATATCGAAGAATCAATGAAGTAAAACATATAAAGTATATAGAAATACTGAAAATGTTTTTATATTCAGATGTAAAACTTTGAAAGGAAATCTATGAATAGATTAATAGAAATGAAATCTTGTACACATATTTGATATAAATGTATAAAATACACAAGAGATTTTGGTTGACAATAATTAAATTCATAAACTGTCACACAGGCTATTTACTACATCAGTAAAGATGCTATGAACAAACTTTACGAAGGCCAGACAAGATCAATAAGGAATAAATTTTAAAATTCCTGTTAAACATTTTAGCTAAGGTCATAATATAATAAATATTAGGTTAAAAATTGCTTTGTAAGAAGGTAATATTTTTCTATGAACTTTTGAGTAAATTCAACACAATACATTGGAAATAGAATCTGAAGAATTTCTCTTTATGACATGAATCATATCCCAGTAGGCACCCATGCATGCATCACACACACGCACACACACACACACACACAAATTGAAAATTAAATAATCAAAACATTATTTTTGTATTCTAACATATTCTTTTCTACACTTCTGACTATGGATGCAGTGTACTACTTATGTTACTGGTTCCTTGACCTGCCCACTGTGATGGACTGTACTCTATAATTGAAAGCCAAAATAAATACTTATTTCCTTCAGTTGTTTTTTCAGGTATTTTGTTGGAGCAATGAAGAAAGTCATCAACAAAACTGGTATGAAAAAGTGTGGCCATTACTGTGATAAATGTGACCATTTGTTTTCTAGGCCTTTTATATTGGTTTTCAATATGGCTTATGACTGCTGCCATGTAAGTCTACAGTGGGAGAAGAGAAAGATTTGGAACAGGTACAGTGGGGACAGGAAAAAATATGAACAAGTTTAAATATTGGCATGTACCAAGCAGATTTGAAATTATATATAGTTGTTAGAATCATGCCATTAAAGGGAAAGGTTTTACACACACACACAAATGCATGTATATGTGTGTATATGTATATATATACACGTGTGTGATATAGGTTATTTATAATGCATATGTTATAATATATATGTGTATATTATGACAGATGTTTTGAATGATACAGATGTAGACTAGAAATAATGTCACATGTAAAATGATTCAGTAACAATAGATGATAAATTTCTTTTTATATATCAGCTGTATGGTGTTACTGTTATTTTTTTGGATAGTTTCTGATATTTGTTTATTTAAAAGAATCAAAATCTTTCTATCTCATAGTGCTTCAACACTTCATTTTTCCTTTATAATGGTTGTAAACTTCTGACAAAGAAGAGAGAGAGAGAGAGAGAGAGAGAGAGAGAGAGAGAGAGAGAGAGAGATAAAGATATGAAGGAAGATTAGAAAGACTCTGGGAAAAGAGAAAGAAAGGAAAAGAAGTCCAGTAATAATTGAATAAAATAAAGCTGGTGGGCTGTTGGTTTTTAAATGTACTATAATATATCAATGGAACTCACTACAGTAGAAATAGATAAGAGTTGATTTAACAAATGAAGGCTGTGTGCTCAAGAGAACATAGATTTGCTAACTACTTATTTACCTTGATAAGTTTATCAATTGCATATTGAAGTCAGAGGACAGCTTCTAGAGACAACTTTCTTAATTTTGTTTGACTGTACTTGATATATTCCTTTGGGTATCTAACATGCTGAATCTTAATCATATTTTTAAATTTTGTATACCCAGGGCATCATGATATCTTTTCAACAACCTCTTGAATGTATAAGATCATAGCAGTGTGCATCATAAAAGCCACAAGGTAATATTACTTTTTTGATAGTAGTAGTAAATTAGTAGAATGTGTATTTAACATTTATGAGGCCATGGATTCTATTACTAGTACTACAAACAAAAAATAATAAAATATAATTGAAGAGTATGTAAATTTGTGCACTTGGCTGTTAGGATATGAGAGAATAAATAAGTCTGGTTTAAATATGTGAAGCACAACCTTGCATAATAGTGAAACAAAGGAGAAAATGGTTGTGGATGAAGGTATTTGGTAGAGTGTATGCCTAATCTTCACGAAGGCCTGGGTTATATGCCCAGAACCATATAAAACTAAAAATGTGGCACAAACCTTTAATCCCACCACCAAGAGGATAGAGGTAACAGAGCATGAATTTAAAAATTCTCTTCAGCTACTTAGCCAACCAGCACCAGAGAGCTTGTCTCAGAATAAATAAACAAGTAGCATAAAAAAGAAAAAGTACCGGAAACTCTTAGAAATGTTCTTAAAATCAACTATAATATACTTTTTCCTACTCGGGATATCATTGAAATAATATGCAAGTTTAGGGGAAAGACTTATCAAGAAATTATTGAGAAGGGAAAAAGGCAATGGAAGCAAGAAAACAGCATGTGAGATTTAAACACTTAAATCATTTGGAGTTAATTTTAAGATAGCCAGAAAGGATAATATATCAAGATAGCCAGATCAGAATGTGACCTGATGGATAATTTTTGTTGAATAAAGGTTAATTGTTTCTATAAACTCTCAACATATATATCAGTAGTTAGCCAGTCCATTATCACATTGTCCAACACAGATTCATTGGTTCTACTGATTGATTACAGATTTGGGGTGTGGAAATTAAGAGTTTCCCATTAGGTCTTGAAATTGCATTCTTATATTTTACCTAAAAGGACATACAGCGTCAGAACAGTACAGATTTACTAGGAGTAATAGCTTAGATGTTGTATCTGTGAGTGATGTTTTAGAGGATTGGTGAAAACAACACAACATTTGTCCATTTTGTCACCAAACTTAGCTTAATTTCCCAAGTGAATTTACTGTTGGAACTTCTGGTTGTGCTTCTATGTTCTGTAGCTTAGAATACAGATAATATTTTTTTCTGCTGCCTGCTCTCTTAAGCAGATAAATGCATAATCTCCAAAGTTATTAGCATATCAGTGTCTAATTGACTGTAATAAAAAATGAAAAATCCTGATAACATTCCTATATGTCATTCCCGTAGACCTCAATTATTCAGAAGCTTCATAATGCTGTTGCTGCCTAGTGGAGTATAGCCCATTAAATATGCAACTAGTCTAAAATATAAAAGTTCCTCAAATACTCATAGGATGAAATCATGGTGGTATTTTAAAATTTAATGTTGCCTAACCTGCAACACAATGAATTCCTCTACTTGGATATAAAGTTTATGGTGTGAAAGTCCAAATTAATCCATAGTGTTTTGTGGAAATGGTCACAGCTAAATTTTTATCTATTTTCCTTTTCTCAAATTTCATTTTCTCTTTTCAATGTGTTGTTCACCTCTAACAAGTTTTAGAGTTTGAAAAGAAGAAATACTATCTAAAATAATACCATGTATACCATTTAATAAAAACTATGGAAAATAAAATACAAATAAATGAATTATGTTGCTATGTTTTTTCACTATGTCTAAATATGTGCACATATACACATGGTGTGTGTATGCACATAGTTAAGAATGAAGGACATAGAATAACCATGACAAGTTTTATAAAGATGAAAAACAACTTATTGAGATGAAAGCATTCAAAGTTAATGTACCCACAAGTTTAGTTATGCTAAGTATTAAACAACAAACATATGAGCTAACAGACATGTTTAATAGCCTATTTCTATAATTTAAAATTGTGTCCTTTTTTGTAATCTGAATCACTTATAATACAGTTGGCTTCTTTGATCACTATTGTTTTTATCTGTCTTGGCAATGTTATTTTTGATAATTAATCTCTTCTATGAGAGAATTTTTATATCTTTTATTTTGTTGTTCTAACTATACTTTAATAATGTTTCAAATAAACTTTCTTTAAAGCCATTGTCACAAAAAAAAGTGTGAATATTTTGTTTATTTTTGACAGATTCGTGAATCTACACAGTGCACTGATTATATTCACACTCACTATCTTTTTTATCCTTCTTCCCTTCCTCTGAAATCCTTTTCAACAAGACCCATGGCTAAAATATTGGAGAAATGACTCCCACAAGTAATTTTTAGTCTGTAGCTACTCAGGAAATGCTGGTTTCTTATAGGCTACTCCTTTAACATAGATGAAGTGTGAGAATCCATTCATGTTTTCAGTGTTGTAAAATCTCTATTTTAATGGTCTTTAATTGTCTACTTACATTGCCTGAATTACTCAGTTTATCATTTATATGTACACAGTCTAGTCCCTAAACTTTATTTTTTTTTATATCCTTAAGTTTTTTAGGATGACCTTGAATTAGAAGTGATTATTTTTTCACCTGAAGTTTTTTTTTTAATTAGAAATATTTAGTTTCCCCAAATTTAGTATTCTTTATTATGATTGTTATAAACATTTATTTTCATATTTTTATAACTTTTACATTATCATAATGTCAAGTAACTTACATTCCAATTTTTATGGACCTTTTCATGTATAGTTTCAGCAAACTTTTAGCACTGCATATCCATTGTTTTTATCTTCCCATTGAGCATATTTAGTAGATGACTTGTTCTATTTTATTATTTAAATTATGTATTTTGTTGTTGTTGTTTTGAGACAGGGTGTTTCTGTGTAATAGTCCTGAGTGTCCTTGACTCTCTTTATAGAACAGGCTGCCCTTGAACTCACAGAGGTCTTCCTGTCTCTGCTTTCTGACTGCTGGGATTAAATGCACACACTAACACTGGTTAGATTCGTCATTTTAGTTTTGCTCTTTTCTCTATGGGTATACGTAGATTGTAGCTTGATAGCATGTCTATTTAGCAAAATAAAACCAGTATGTCTTCATCCAAGACCTAGAACCTTCCCAACACTGAGTTCTTGGCGAGATGTTCACTACTGTTTATAAGTTCCCTTCTGTGAAGGCAGCCTTTAAATACAAAGAAAAAAGCAATTGGTTGCTCCTACTACCTTCATGCTACTATTTCCCAGATAAGTGATTATTGTAATTTGAAAGATTCACAGCTGAGAAAAACTGTTGATGGCTTTTTCTCTTCAGCAACCTGTGCATGGCACCATTGTGTTCTATAAAATCTAGTCACCAGAGTAGAGGATTCCACATTCCTGCTTGATATCTGTGTGTTCTGTATCCCATGTTGTGTGGTGTCTTAAGCAAAAGGTTCTCTCCCTCAAATTATGTTAAATAAATGACACAAAAGACAATAGCTTGTATTATGTTAGTGGTCTATGAATCCCTCTAAAAGAAAGCTCAAAAGAAGGTATCCTACTGTGGAGGTACTGAATTTTTTTTCTGATAGCTTAAATTTATGAAAGGAACATCATCCACATAACTGTGTAGGAGAACTGCATTTCAACTTGTGTTTCTGTTATTACTTTTATTTTTTATTAAGTTTACACTTTCAACTAATAATGCTGCAAAAATGAAAATAGAGCCTTATATTGAACAATGAAACACACACTTGCAAATCTATGTTGATATCGGCCCCATTGGCCAATAGTTAGGAAATGTATTCAAACTGGATGGTCATCAACAGATGTGTTAATTTACAAACAAATATGATACATATAGAGAGTGAAATATTACTCTGCTTTAAAGATAAATTAAACCATGATATGTGATGGTAAATGGGTCAAACTGGAAAAATTACGCTGAATGGAGTTACCTGGCCCAAGAAAGGTAAATGCCACAAGTTCTCTCTGATATCCAGACCATAGCTTTAAATCTTTTGTTTTGTGTGTTTAACTTGGAGCACAGGTAGAAGTGAGAAAGGGGTCTGACTTGTAAATGGAGAGAAGGTAATAGTAACACAAAAGTAAATAAGTAGATTTACAATAGAAGAGTATAGGAGTATGAAATTCTTAAAAATGAATACAAACACAAACAAAAACATCATGTCATCTGAAAAGAAGGACAGTTAAATTTTCTATTCTATAGATACTATTATTTGGCCTAGTCCTGGCTTTGTCTTTCTTCTTACTATTTTTAAAACTACATTTGACTATTCTTTCCTAATTGAAACTTACCTATAACTTAGTATTGTAATAAAAATAAACTTTTCTCTTTTTAAAATCTTTTTTAATATTTTTATGTACATGTATGTCTGTGCATTATATATGTTCCTTGAGCCAGGAGAGATCAGAAGAGGTTGTCAGATGCTCCAGAATTGGAGCTAGGGATGATCACAAGCCACCATGTGCATGCTATAAACTGAATATGGGTCCTCTTCAGATCAACAAGTGATCTTACCACTGAGCCAACTCTCCAGACTCTAATAGATTTATTTTACTTCTTTGAAGTAGCCTTATTATGAATCCCAGGCTAGCTGGAATTTATAACTTGCTTGTCTCAGCACTCTCTAGAAGAGAGGTATGATCATTTATAGTTCAGCCATTATGTTTTCAAATGTATCTATAGTTCCATTGACTACCAAACATTTTCAATTCAAGTTCATATAAACTTTCAATACAGATCTATATGTAAGTGTTTAAGTAATCCATCTATCTTATCCCCATTACAGTTAAGATGCAAGAGATATCAATTTTAACTGGATGAGGTACACTCATATCATTGAATTTTAGGGATATTTTCAGTGATTGTATTTCATAATTTTTCCTAAAATGTACATGGCCACCCTGGATTCACAGAGCAAATTGCTGATAGATTATCACTATGACATCATATTTGTATGAAAACAGCTTGAAAACATGATTAGCTGCATAGGTAGTAAAGAACATGCTGCTTATTTACAAGCATACCAGTGATGTTTGAAAATAGCAGCATTTGGATTCTCATACTTCAAGCTGTGAGCAAAACTCACAAAGAGTAAACCACTCCGTGGTACTACTTCCTGATGAGGCTGACAGGGGAACTGCAAAGCTGCCCAGAAAATCCTGTGTAGCATGGCTCATGACTCAATATAAATAAAATGGAAAAATACATTGCAGGGTGATAGTATCCACAAGCAAGTATAAAAATTATTATTTCCAGCATTTGTTTGTGCTTGTCACTTATCTGACACATTTGTAACCACTCTTTTTCCCAAGGAGGCATTCAATCCCTTCATTTGATTCCCATAAAAAATTATTTGCATTTATTTTATAATGTATATGCCCCTCTATGGACTATTAATTTGTATTTATAAATCATATTGATTGCTAGGCATTATATCAAGGATTGGACCTGTGCAGGACCTTTACTGGATGCTACTGTCTCTATGACTCCATATGTACATTAGTCCTCCTGCGTCTAGAAGGTATTCTTGCTTTGGTGTTTTCCATTCCTATAGGCTCTTAGAATCATTTTGCCTCAATTTCTGTATACTTCTAGGGTTGAATGTTCCCAGATCTCTCATTCTCTGCCCATTGTTCATGTTTGGGGCTCTTTGTTTGTTCTCATCTCCTGCAGGAGAAAGCTTATCTGATGATGTTTGAGCAAGGCACTAATATAGGAATATAACAGGATGTCATTAGGGGTTATTTTATTACTTCTATTGGAGGGATTTTTTGTTCTGTTTTGTTTATTAAAAACAGTAGTGGTTTTTTTTTCCAACATCCCTGGGCTATCTACTCTCAGGTTCTTTAACACTCAATTCCTGTCCTCATATAAACTTAATTACAACCCAAGTCTAGCTCCTCATTCTACCTCACTGAAATTCAGATATTCAGTATATGATTTTGGGGTGTATATATGTGTATATACAAAATCTATTCCACAATAGTACTTTATGAGTTTCAGACAGTGATCTGAGTGCCAGATATGCAGTAGTTAATTTAATAATAATAATAATAATAACAAAAGGTACTTCAAGTAGCCATTCATATTATCTTCATTTTTCCATCTAACTATATTGAATATAAAACATTAAGTAACTAAAACTCATACAATTGATAATTGTCTAACTAAGAGTCATGTATAGTTTTCCTGACTCTAAACCTCAGTAGGATTCCATTATGTTATACATATGTATGGGTTACTAGGAAAGATTACTAATATCTACAGGTCTATTTTCAATTAATTTTTTGTTTCTGCTTTTTTCGAGACATGCTTTCTTTGTTGTAACTCTGGCTGTCCTGGAATTCACTCTATAGACCAGGCTGACCTCAAACTCAAAGAAATCTGTCTGCCTCTGGAGTGCTGGGATTAAAGGTGTATGCCACCACAGCCTGTTTGAATAAATTTAGTACTCATTTTACCTTTTTAAATTTTATGTTGGGTGATTGCTTATGTTTTCTTTATTGGAAAAAAAATACGTTAATTA
This sequence comes from Cricetomys ansorgei, assembly GCA_026225945.1. Classification (NCBI taxonomy): domain Eukaryota; kingdom Metazoa; phylum Chordata; class Mammalia; order Rodentia; family Nesomyidae; genus Cricetomys; species Cricetomys ansorgei. The sequence goes on from JAMJFZ010000107.1 coordinate 9,382,560, forward strand.
AGACATTAATTAAGAGAGATTGAGTTAATTTGGCAGACATCTTCAGATGGTTCAATCTGTGGGTACTTGGCTGCATATTTTCAAAGCACTTCTGAGGTGTAACATGGCAGTCAGAACACATGCTTGAGGGGCCTCTTTAAAATGACAAGACAGCAATAGAAGGGCAAATAGAGGAGAGTACAAGATAAAGCTCACAGAGACATTCCCCAAGTTACTTACCTCTTCTAGCTAGACAATATAGGCCGCATTTTAGCATCCTAATAATGCTGTAATATCATGAAGCAATCAAAGGATCAATCCAGAGACATCATGATGGAATAATCTCTGGAGATACCTTCATAAGCACGTCCAATGATGTGTTTCACCGATTTCTTAGTAGTTCCTTAATCACACTGACAATCAAGATCAAGGCTGTCAATGATGTGCTACTCGAAACATTTAAAAACCATTATTGCAAATGGAAATATTGATTTTATCTCAGTAAAACTTTGCAAACATAAAGGTATCTATGTTACCTATGGTGGAATTGGATAAGTCATGCTTAATTGATAATTACAGTGAATGGAATTATCAAATCATTGCTACCTATATCTGTGTGTTCATATGTTGAGTGGGACACTTTCTGCATTATTCTCTCCAAAGTATATTAGCTTCAAAGAGAAACTATCAGCCCCATTGACTAGAATTCTGTCACCCATTACTGTGTGTTACTTCAGAGCAAATCTTATAACTTTTATCATCTAGTGTTCTTCTCTTGGGGTGTTTATATTTAGCCATATTATTATCAGTTTTCAATATTAAGATATTTCCTTTGTTTATTAGATATGTGTTTTTCCTTAACTGCAGACTTGAGCATAATTTAGGTTAAATAAAGGAAGCACTTCACAGTCTGGCAGTTTCGTTTTTGTTTTTTGTTTTTTTTTAGCTCACACACAAAAGTGTTTCTCCGAGATGTTAATTATATCACATGATTAGTTTGACACAGCTAAAGATTTCTGATTTGTTTTCTGGAGAAATTCACTGAAGAGTCTTGTGTAGTACTGATGTAGATGTTTTGTTTTGATTCATAAAATGTGGTGATCATAATATTTAAGATAAGAGCATGAATCATGTTTGAATAAATTGCTGAAAGCATAGGGAGATGACAACATATACAAGGAAATTTTGTGAACAGGATGCTTCCTGTGTTTTGCTATTTCCAATGTAGATTATTCTTTTTTGGCAGTATGATTCTGTTCAGTTTTAAGTCATCACGCTCCTATATAATTTTATAGTTAGAAGAGCTTTTGAAAACCTTATTTTTAAGGATCAGGAAAAAATAAGTATGGATATAATTTACAATTCATTTAAAAAATACTCTTCGCATGACAGTCAAGACTTGTATGTAGGTATTTTTTGTGTTCTGATTGGTTTCCTGCTTACCTATAAACTCCCTTTCCAGGGAGCCTATTTCAGAGAGTGATAGGAACATTTCTTTCACAATAGCTAGATTAAATTAATTTGTTTCTTCCTTTGAGAAAGCAAAACATTCAAAACTGAAGTAAAAGTCAACAAATGCGAAATACACCAGCATAGATTAATACTTACTCAAGGCTAGTGTTTGCTAATTTTCCTTCCTTCTAAAACATTAACTTTGCTGAATTTTATGTAAGTGGCATGTTTTTAACACATCAATAAAATTATATTTAATTTATATGCTGCAGCTGTCAACTGTATGCAAATCCCATTAGTTCAATGATATGGAAACTTTCCCCTGAAATCTTCTTAAAAACACCTCTAATAATTCATATTCATATCCATTGAAGGAAGTGGATGAACCTACTCTGCCTAATGTAATTGGAGGAAAAAAGTCAATAGGATTCTCTTGTCAAATGTTCTCATTGCTTTCTCATTATTGTTAGCACAAGAAGTAGAAAGAAAAAATCTATTTCTAATATTTAATTTGTTCTATTTATTTTTGAAATAACACTTTAGTTCTTTATGAAAGCAAAAATAAATATTATGTGCATTTTCTATACAGACCTGCCATTTGAAGGGTTAATTCACGATTACATTAGCTGTTTGAAAAGAATATTAGAAATGGCATGATGAAGTTAACCTCTCATTTTGTAAGGCACTGGTTTTCAGAGAGAATCAACTCAGGACTCAAGGTTAATTACTTCTAGAGCACCACAAGGATTTAACCCATCATTCTCTCTGCTCTGCCACAAGGCCTCTTGTTACTCCAATGAAGTCTTTACTGCAATAAGCCAGTTTTTAAAATTCAAGTGTTTTATCACATAGTGATGCAATTCATTAAATATTGAAAATGTGTCTTGATCAAAAAAGGAAATTGCATGTTCAATTAGACTTAGTTTAAGTTGCTAAGATTCTAATGATATAAAGTAAACTCCTTATTACTTAAAATTCTATGTAGGTTATGATGTATCTGCTTGCTGCTTTGTAACAGTTTCTATAACCATAGAGAGGCAGAGTCAAAGGGATCCTCTTAGATGCTTAGGCATTCTGATTGTAGGCATGTAATTAAGAAGACAAGATGAAGGAGCAAGAAGAATTCTAATTAACTGAACCAAAGAACTACCTACTATGCATAGATGCAAATAGAAAAGGCATAATTTAAGTATACCAAGCTAATTATCAATTTGAAATATTAGAATTGTCTTTGACCACATGGAAAAGCTAGTCAAATTGTGATTTATGTAATAAAAATTTTAGTTTTCAGAGCTTCAATTGAAAACATTAAAGCAAAGATAAACTCACAAGTTTTAGGCTTTTAAATAAGTTAATAAATCAGTTTTAAAATCACCTACATTACTGATTGTCATTTTGAAGGCAAATTCCCCTTGAAGTTTATACAGTAGAGACTCAAATGTCAACAAAAGTTTTCAGAGGCAAGGTGTAAAATTACTTTTGGAATAGAAAAAAGCATGTTTTTTACTATATTTTTACTGTTGCTGAAATATCTATTAATCCATCTACACACACACAAACACACACACACACACACACACACACACACACACACACACATATATATATATATATATATATATATATATATATCATACTCATTTGCTACTGAACTCCTGAGATAAACCCTCAGAACAACATTGGAATAACATCTCTTACACTTGGGGACACATGTACAATTTTAAATTTTAACAATGATGTGGAAAAGATCAAAATCATTTAATTCTTTAAATCAGAACACTATTTCTATATGTTATATTGAGATGTAATTATTAATTTATAAAAATATAGTTTTTAATTTAATTTTTTCACATTTGTAAAATTAGCTGACAAAGTCATAGGTCCATGGAATTAATTACAACTTTATTTCTGCAATGTGAATTCGAAATTACATGTCACACTTACTTAAGGAAAAAGATTTAAATGTGAACACTAATAAATTATTTGTAATTGAGAAAGAAAATTAATGTACAGTCAGATAAGTATGCATCATAGAGGTCCAGAATATGTGTCTTTTCAGATTTAGTGTTCCCTTATTTGTTTATCTGAAGGTAGGAAGCAGACACTTAGCCTTCCAAAATTCAAGTACTCTTGAAACCTCTGAGGCATATCCTATCCATCACCTCCTTTTTTCATCTTCGAAATGAGCATGTATTTTTTTTTCTAATAAGGTATTTATGGAATCTGTTAAATTCATTTACTGAGTTCTAGATTATATCAAAGTATTTGCAGTAGAATTCAGTCACTCAGGGGAATGCATCAAGGAGTGAATGATTAGAAATCAAACCACTATAACATTTAGCTGTTCACATTTTTTAAGTAGAGAAAATGCTGTGTCTATAATTTAATTCAATGAGCTTTTAAGTAATGGTGCACAGTGCTATTTAGGGTTCAAGCAATAAAGCTGCAGAATTCTCCTTGGACAGGATTTGGGATGGCATTCCATTTCTGATTGATTTCACTTTACGAACAGTTGGATATCTCATAAGGAATGGGAACAGTGAAGTCCATGGTAACATTACCTGAGGAAAGACTATGTCAGAGCACTCTTAAGTAAACCAAATTTATAAGATTGCACTTTTTATTCTGCTTTGATTTTTATAAATGCTATTGTGTTTGGAGTTTAAAAATCTGATTTAATTTTGTTTTTCAAATAATAATACCAGAAAGAATTTCACTACTCAGGCAATCCTCTAAGTCTTGAAAGATTTTGCTATTTAGAACTCCCTGGTTATACTGTGCACATAATGAATTGTCCCTCTCTGTGTGATAAATTATGTATTAGAATAATGGACAGATCAATCCGAGGAGCTGTGAAAGTGAAACACACAGCTCTTGGCAATGCATGGTTTGCATGTTTACATTTATCACCCAAATGTGGTGACTTTGATGCAGACCTTTGAGGAGCATTTATTAATCATGATTTCATTAAAAAATTTGACAAACTAATGACTTTTTATTTGTCAGAAATACTGCTGATGATATACTACTGATGTTCAATATCACTAATGTTCCTTTTGCTACTTGACCTTCAGTGTGATTGTTAAGAACTCACTTGCATGAGATGTCATACTTCTGACTGCCAGAGAGGCCTCTGAGTAGGAAATAATCCATCTGAAACTCTGATGTCACCAGTGCTGCTTCTGTTGGCTAAAAGTAGTGCTAGAGCTCCCTGATTTATCTCATCAGCTAAGGAAGAGAAAAATGGTAGGTTTTGATAGAAATAAGTCTTGGAATGGTTAACAATGTAAATTCCTAGTGCTTTATTATCTTTAAATGATTAAAATATTTAATTTGTGTCAACTACTAAAAATATTAAAGCACATTTTCATGATTTCTTTATTGCAAAATGGTGATTATAACACTAGTATTAAGCCAGTCACTCCTTGAAGAGGAAAAAAAATTGAGATTTTATGGGTTCCGTAATTTTTTTTTCTAGAAAACTTTATTTACTTAGTTTGGATTAACAATTTCTTAATGTATATAAATGTATCTCATTCTCTGTTACTTTTTATAGATGACAAAACAGGAGGCAAACATAGGAATTTCAGCCCTGTAATTATAGTTCCAGGATCTATGCTCTTATAGGACATTGTCCTTCTTGTATTTTTTTCTTTTTTCTACTTTTTTGGTTGTTGTTGTTATTGTTGTTTTAGGTTATAATATAGTTACATTATTTCCTTCTCTCTTTCCTCCCTACACATGCTCTTATATGCTCCTCCTGCTCTAGCACAAATTCATGGTATCCTTCTTCAATGATTGTTGTTATATGCCTATAGTTCTATTTATATTCTAAATATATTTTGTTACTCTGTATAATGTTACTTATATGAAATGTTTTCAGGGCTGACCATTTAGTACTGGATAACCAATTGGTGTGCTCCTTACTGGGGAAGACTATTCCTTCCAGTCTCAGAATTTCTCAGTTATCTATAATTCTATGTGTAGGGATGATTCATAATTTTATGGAATTTATGATGCACTTCCCTTACCTAGACAAAATTATTTTTATGCAAAGAGAAAAATTTAGAAAACATATCATGTTAGAGGAATCATGAGAAATAATAAACTGGAATGAAAATACAGAAGAAAATCATACAAACCAGTATTGTTTGGAAAAAGAAAAAAAATCTGTTTGTGGTTGTTTTAGTATAAAAATATATTTAATACATAATGTATATTTAGACCAAGGAAATGAAATATTCTATAGTATTTATTTCTGTGTTTATTCAAGAGTATTCTTGAATCTATTTATTGTAGAGGAATAATTAATAAATCAATGCTTACATATAATTAAATCAGCCTGTACATTGGGGAAGAGGGTTTGTTTCTCTGATCTAGTAGCATGGCTGCTCTAGGGTAGAAAGAATGTTAGTACATACCTCTAATCCCATCATGGCATGCACCCTTAATTCCAATTCATAAGGCAGTGGTAAGCATGCCTTTAATCCCAGCACTTGGGAGACAGAGGTGGAGCTCAGAGGGAGAAGCAGAGTTCAGAGCTCAGAGAAGGAAACAAGGTAGAAGTAGAGTGTGGAAGCAGAACTCAGACAGAAGTGAAGTGGAAGCATACAAGAAGCAAACAAGAGGCAAAGCTCAGAGAAAAGTGGAGAGTTAGATCAGTGGGGCAGTTTGAGTACAGTCAGCTCACAGACAGTTGATTTCAGAAGGAGAAGCTGAGAAGAGTAGAACCAGTCCAGAACAAACTAAGAGAGAAAGCCGAGAGTCAGAAGCAGATGGTTTATGATTTGATTTACTGTTCAAAATTCAGAAGACAGCTAGTCAGAGTAAGCTCAGTCAGCAGTAAGTCTTGGCGGCTGAATCTCTCTAAGTTTAGGATTGAAAATTAGATTACATGGAGGCTGAAACACTCTAAGAACAAGTGATTGAAATAGCAAATAATAAACTCTCCTGTGCCATGAACCCATGAGAATAATAATAATAAACCAACACATGCATCTATGCCTACAACTTATTTAGTATTAATATCTGCTTATTTTAGCCTTATATTTTCATAAAATTAATACCACCTTCACTTACTCACCATTAATTAAAGAATGAGTAAATTAAATTTCTAGAAAAAGTTAAGTGCTTTAGATGGTTTTATTTAATAATTAGAAGCTCCACATTAAATAAGTCCTGAGACTCCATGTTGTTAATTTGAATCCTTTGTCTACCATCAGTCATTTCTGTTTCTCTGATCAAAGAAAACTGGACTTCATTCACTGCCAAAAACATTTTAATTAAGTTTTTTTTTATTTTTCAAATTATAGAATAAATTCATCATTCTCTTACATTTACTCCACCCAAATTGTCCCATATACCCATCTTTGCTCTTTCTCTTACAAAAGTTGTTCTTACAAAAGCAACTATTGTTGTTTTATTTATTTTTTACTGTAAAAGGAAGCTAATTCGCATTCAAAAACTCCAAAATTCTTTATATGAGAAAGAAAAATAAAGCATAAAATTCTTTTTGTTGTTGTTGATGATTTTTGTTTTTCAAGACAGGGTTTCTCAGTTATAACTCTGGTTATTTTGGAACTCACTCTATACACCATCTGCCTCTGTCTCCCAAGTGCTGGGATTAAAGATGTGTGCTACCACCACCCAGGAAAAAAATCTTTTTATACAACCTATTTTGTCATTCATTCTCTGGCCTCACTTTAAATTAAATGAAATATTTCTTTAAATCAGTGTTTGATTTAAACCAAAATAAACTGTTTTAAAGTGGAGTCAACAATAAAAAATAGTTTTGGCTCTCTGTATTTTAATCATTTTAAAACATTTCAATTTATGAAATGTGAGCATGTTTAACCTTGATCTAGTTACACACACATACACACACACACACACACACACACACACACATAGGAAATCTGGGTGGAAAATGGGGGAAAGAATGGAACAGCAGAAAGTAGAAGGACTAGGAAGGGCAGAAAGGAAGGGATGAATATGGTCAAAATATATGATAAAGGAAAGAAGTGGTTTACATGTGTACCAATATGTGTCAAAAATGATCTAGTAGAAACAAGATCTCATCTGAGGGAAACTAATAAAAGACTCTAAAATGGAGAGCTTACTTTGATATCTGTATAAATGAAGTGGAAGGTGGGATTTCTAGAACTGAATGGGCAAAGAAATAGTATTAATTTAAAATGAAGAGGATTAGAGAGATGACTCAGCAGTTAAGAGCACTGGCTACTCTTTCAAGGGACACTGGTTCAATTCCCAGCACTCATATGGCAGCTCAAAACTGTCTGTAACTCAGTTTCAGGGGATCTGACACCCTCACACCAATACGCATAAAATTAAATTATATTAAATATTTTAAAAAATCTTAAAAACACAAATAAAATCTTGCTGGGAAGTGTTGGTGCATGCCTTTAGTAGCAACACTCAGGAGGCAAAGGCAGGCAGATCTCTGTGAGTTTGAGGCCAGCCTAGTCTACAGATTAAGTTCCAGGACATCCAAAGTCAGCCTAGTCTACAGATTAAGTTCCAGGACATCCAAAGTTACTACAGAAACTCTGTCTCAAAAAACAAAACAAAATTAAATAGTATTAATTTTAAAAGAAGAAACAAAAGAATGGAACAGTACAAAGTACTCAAGAAATTATGTTTCTGCCACAATGTTTTTTTTCCAAAAGAATTGTTCTCTGAAATGGTTGACTATTCCCATGCTTATCTCATTTAACATACACATCTGTCATAATTGATTTAAAAACTTTTAAGCAAATATTAAATCATATGTTTAAGTTTTAGCTTACTTCTGTTTTCTAGCAAACAATTAAAGGCACGTAATTACAGAAAAAAAATTCATTAATTGTAATTTCATTAATTAGGTTTCATTAATTGGACAATTTAAAATATGATTTCAACTCAAATTTTAATGCAAAGACAATGAAGTCAATAAGGTAATATTTTTACTAAGCTAAGATGAACCCAATGAAGATAGTCTTCCCTGGAAGAGCTACACTTTTGCCTGATAGTGTAATATTAATGTAAAAAAAGGTAAACCAAAACAGTCCCTTTAAATTCTTAGGATTCAAATAATTTGATCATTTTTAGGAATTAAATTTAATAATAGCATTGTACTCTTAAAGTTGATTTAAAAAGTCATTCTTTTAAAAGTCAAAAAAAATACTCTTAAATGAGAATCATAGTAAGTTGTATTTTACCCAGGATGATCTTATCTTTTTACCTATAATTTTAATATAATGCTACTATTTTAATTGACAGCATCAATTAGTTAAAATTATTTAAAATTCAACTATGTTGGATTTGACTTACTGAAAAAGATTTATTTGTTAGCTTTTAGAAAATTGCTTAGTGCAATACATATAAACAAAAAGGAAGAAATCATAAAACATTAAATATTTAATTTCCAGGTGAGTAATATATATTAGTTCTCTTCATCTACTTGTGAACACATATTGAACAAATAGGAGAATAAACTTTTAAAATGCTATTTTTCTCACAAATACTACCTCTATTCCTGCAGCATGCATGATGAGGTAAAATAAATAATTCATCATAACGTACATCTCATTAGCTGTGTATCAAATGTTATTTAATTTGCTGGTAAAATAAATCTGAAGTAAAGTTTATATCAGTTTACTTAACAGAATCTCTTCATCACTACACATTTACTATGAACTTGAATTACAGTTCAATAAACTATTCCATTTGGAAGAATGTACTTCTTCTCCTGAGGCTGAAAATGCACTTTTTCTTTTTTTGATGAAGCCTAAATAACATGTCTGTAGGGCTAATACCCCTAAACTTTCTTGGTTAGTTTTCATTTGCTTGGTATGCTTAGGTTGGGCAAAGTTTCTTTCCTTATCAACACAGCTGCTATTTTTAAAACACTCTTGGGAATTTAGTGAGAAAGAAAAACATCAATTCAACTTCCTTTCTCTAGAAAGAAGAAAGAAAGGAATGGAGAAGGAGCCAGTTGAAGAATCTTTTCTGTATAATTTATAGAATACTTTGCTGGTTTCTGTAATATGTAAGATTCCTAAGGTGCCACCAAGCACACCTGCTTCCAGTCTTGAACAGAAGATGAGCACTACTGTTTCCATGGAAGCTGGTAGATGTGAATTCCACCAGAAATTTCACACTGTGGTCAACCACATATGATAGTGTAGAATCTGGGATGGGGCTAAAACCACAGCTGGTACTAAAGCTATCATAGAAACTGAAGATTAGAATTTTTCATTTTATAAATAGGAAACTAGTGTCCATAGAAAGTATGTGTCTTACACCAATTGACTCATAAAGTTTGCAAAAATAATTTGTATATCTCCCAACTTACATAATCTGACTACATTATTTTTACTACTATTCACTCATCCTCATTTCATTCAAAAAATGTTTAACTTGCAGATAATTTAGTCAATTAATTTACAATTTGTGAATATTATGGTAACCTACAAATACTATATTTGTGACCTCATGGAACTTAAATAAGAACTATATTGCTAGACACCTGCATCACAGCAATTAAATAGCATTTTCTGAAGATTAGCATTTCATAGTTATGTTTCAACCAGATGGTATATTAAATCGCCAACATTCTGAAACTCATGATTCATTTTCTTCCAAACCTCAGGCTACTTGAAAAATAAATCCTATGATAAAAATTATGCCACTTTATTCCAATTTTATATTTCAAGAATTTGTTTCAAAAATATGTGTACTGTTGTGCTATAGTCAGTTTACTGTTCCAGCCAATATTTTAGCCGAATTATTTGTTTTTTTTTTAAGTCTAGATTTGTGAAAGTTTTCCCCTTTATTGAGCACTTGGCATCTATACATAGCATACAAAATAATGAGAAGTGGAGAATAACATCTTTGAAGGGCAATTCAGTTCCTGTTGGGAAATGAGATAACAAATTAAAAGAGTCTCAATTTTTCCTTCAAAATTATGGTGCTGCACTCGATTTTTCCAGCACTAAACAATAAAATGTGGCCACTATGAATCTAATGAAGAATCAACATATCCAAAGTTTAATATTGATTTTTGTGTAACAAACATTTTAAATCATCTAGAAACGGTGATATCCTAGTTTAAAGTAATAATTTTGTGTTTAATTACTTTAATATTTAACATAATGCTCAATTTTCTTTGTATCTAAAGATAATACCAGTGAGCTGAACATGTGATTATCCCCACTCCAGCCCCACAGCAAACATGAAAAAAAAACAAACTTTCACATTTCTTTAAGAGTCTGATTATAGAGCTACAAGTAGAAGTCTCAAATATTTTCCAACTTCCTGTCAACACAGTATTATCACAATGATAATAACCTCAGTTCTGATACTGTAAGTGGCTTTGTATATTCTGCTTTTGCAAATCATAAAGTAGGACATTTCAAGTTCTCCAAAGCAAACTATGGTAAGGAATTTATGGCATGGAAACTAAATAATAATGTGTTTGTGTCTAGGACACAAACATGAATTATTAAAACAGATAAAATGGAGATGTTCATTACCAGAGCCTCGGATGCAACTAAACTAAAAGAGAGAGAGAGAGAAGAGAAAGAAATGTTTGTGTTTCTGTTTTATATCCTTTCGGTGAGCATGCTATATCACATCGCATACTCATTTTACATGTTGCCTAGTGATTCTTGGTGATCCACAGATATGATGTAAAATGAAAAGCTATAGTCGTGCTTTAAAGAATGTTGCCTATTTATTTTTACAATAGACTTAATTTCATGAGGCACCTGATCAAAAGTACATTCTGTACTATGATAATGACAAAACAATTAGACCAGAGAATTTTACTAGAAATTAGAAACATCTTAAATCAACAAATCAGTTGTAAATGCTAAAATCTCAAACATGTTAGATTTGAGGTTCAAATAATAATTTCCTCCTACTTATATTTTAAAATACTTTAATATTAACACGTGCTTATAATGTTTTTTGATCAAATCCACCCACATTCCATTCTCCCCAGTTACTTTTCTATACTTTACTATCATCTTTTCATATCAAGTTCTTATGTTCTCTTCCTCTATTCAATATTTACATATTTATCCCGAGGTCATTTAGTTTTATCTTGTACATGAGTGAGTGTGAGTCTATATAAGAACATGGATAATTCTGAGACTTCACATTCCTTTTTTTGATTTTTTAACTTTTATGAGATATATTTTTGTCTCCTTTTTTTGCTGAAAATAAATTTTCTTATGCAGTACATCCTCACCACAGTTTCCCATCTCCACTCCTCTCAGCCTCTCCCCACCTCTCCACTCCCCCAGATACACTCCCTCTCCATTTCCTTCAGAAAAGAACAGGTCTCCAAAAGTTCTCAGCCAAATATTACACAGCAAGATACAATAACACAAGTCACATATGCTCATATTGAGACTAAATGAGGCAACCCAGTAGGAGGAAAGGGATCCCAAGAGTAGACAATAGAGCTAGAGCCATCCCCACTCCCATCATTTAGAGTCCCACAAAAACACCAAGCTAACAGCTCTAATATGTGTGTAGAGTACCTTGTGTAGATCCATGCATGCAGGCTCCTTGCTGCTTCAGTCTCTGTGAGAACATCTGAGCCTTGTTTGGTTGATTCAGTGGTCCTTTCTCTCCTGGTTTCCTTGATTTCCCTCTGGCTCCTACAATCTCCTCTTCTTCCACGGTGTTCCTTGAGCTCCAAGAGGAGGAAACAATTGGAATCCTCCAGTTTAGACTTTCTCTCCACATACTATCTGACCATCTGAGCACCTGCTCAGATCTAATTCCAGAGAAAGGCTCTCTGATGATGATTGGGTATGGCACTGATCTATGAATATAGCAGAATAACATTAGAAATCATTTCATTTCGTTTTTTCCTTCCTTCCTTCCTTCCTTCCTTCCTTCCTTCCTTCCTTCCTTCCTTCCTTCCTTCCTTCCTTCCTTCCTTCCTTCCTTCCTTTCTCCTTCCCTCCCTCCCCCTCTTCCCCCTTCACTCTCTCTCTCTTCCTTCCTCTCTCTCTCTCTTTCTCTCTCTCTCTTTCTTTCTCTCTCTCTCTTTCTTTCTTTCTTCCTTTTCCTCCTTCCTTTTTTGTTTTTTGTTTTTTTTCCAGTCATGTTTGGTACTATCCTAGGTTTCTGGATTATCCAATACATATATGGTTTCTGGCCATCCAAGTGTTGTGTTGGGCTCCCTCTCATGTCGTAGGCCTAAAGTTCAATCAACCATTAGTTGGCCACTCCCACAAGTTCTGTGCCACCATTGCCCCAGCACGTCTTGCAGACAGGGCAGATTGTAGGTCAAAAGTTTTGTGGGTGGGTTGTTGTCCCAGTCCCACCACTAGACTTGGTAACAGATGTCCAGTTCTGGCTCCATATCCCCCATTACTAGGAGTCCTCACTAGTGTCACGTCCTCCCATAGCCGGTAAGTTTCCACTGAACTAGGTTTCCCCATTGACCCCTGAGAAACCTCCCAATTCCTGTTGGAAGAAAATGCATTATCCTTTCCACAGCATCCATCAATATCTAGGAGCTCCTGGTGGGATGAGACTTTATGATTCCCCACTCCAAATTCTTACTGGTATTTTGACTTGCTTTGTTTTATAAAGATTTTGTGCATGCAGTCTCAGTAGTTATTAATCAATGAGTGCATCCCCCATGTCCTATTTTTAAAATAATATGCATTTTACTAATTCACTGAGTCCAATTAGTGCTGGCCATATGTTTATAATTGTGCCACCATACACTAGGACATTGTGGCCTACTGATGACCATTCCCCAAACAAGAGTAATTCTACCTTCACCAAAATCCATCTACGATCTTTAGCTCCATTGCTTGGGGTGGGGACTCAGTAGAACTTACATTATCCTTACTGGAATTATTAACTGACTAGAGTTTTTACAGGTAACTGCATCTGCTATGAGTACAATGGTTTTAATATCCATGTCACATATGCAAGAAGCCCCATCCTTACTTATGCTCTTACATTCTTTCTGCTCCATTTTCATAATTTTCCCTGAGTTTCGGAAGAGAGAGAGGGTTAATGAAGACAGCCAGTCTATGCCTGAGGATATATTTATGGCTAAGAGTAAGTAGTCACTTGCTTTCATTATGTTGAATAGTCACAATCTTATGCACATAAATACAGTCAGACAAAACACTCAAAAGAATAAAATAAAAGTAAATAAATGTTACATAAGATGGAAAACATATTTTAAAGATAGTTTGGTAACATAATCATTTAGTAAATGAGAAGAGTAGGTTCTCTGGAAACCATATAAAAAGGCAACTTGAGTTTCTAAAGAAGATATCTAGATAGGTAAATGATATCAAATGCATATTCAAATTAAATGAACTACATGATATTAATATCCAGTGTGTGTAAGCTTAGTTAAAATTCTCACATAGTGTTAAAGATTAAACTTCAACCAACTTTGAGTCATCTTATTCTGAACAATAGTAAAATCTTCTGAATCTATGAGCAAAACCGACTGTCTTAGAGCACCATTCAAATACTAAAATAGAATTGTTCTGAAATCACTATATCTAAAATTGAAGTCATAAAACTTCTGTTTTCTAATTAGCCATGTTTATATTTTTATGAAAAACTATTAATAAAGAAGCATCTTTGTTCATTATCAAATATAATTGTTTTGCTTATTTTTACTTAGAAACTAGAGTATTATAAAATCTTTTATTCAAAAACCTCTGTGTCAGAAAATAGAATCACATATTACATAGGCCTGAAAAATTTATAGGAAAATTCAAGTGTTATTCAGACCAAGGAAGATGACATACTTCCTTACATCCATGGAGACCGACAGAGAGACAAATGCGCTCGCACACACACACACACACACACACACACACACACAAACAGAAACACATACACACACAGACAAACATATACACTCTGAATCCTTAAGTATCTCAATAGAAAAGAAACATTGTCATCGTCACTATGCACATTACAGGAAGATTACGCATCCCCTGGTTTGTTTATTCATTAAATTAAATTTAACCAATTTTGGAAAACTAAACAAATAATGAAGAGAAATAATATGCTGGAAATTTAAACAGAATTTGAAGTCAAAAGCTGAAAATAAAAATAAAAGACAAACCATCATTTTAGTTTTCTCAAACTAAGTTGAAGATCATTACAAAATGTGTGTCTAAATTCAGTACTCAATCTCCATTGTTATAATATGAATTTTACCAAACTGACTATTATTTATTAACGCCTACATTTGGATGAAATGTTTTACATAAGCACCTATACATGCCTAGCTCTATGAGAAATAATCTTTGAAGGAATTTTCTCTAAAAGTGGTAAGTAGAAAATTAGTTACAATTAGAATTAATTCATAAAAATAGATTGAGTCTATTTTGAACAAATTTTGTATGTGGCTTATGTATTATTTTAAAAAATGACACATCAAGCTCTACAAGTTGTTGATAGTAGCCCAAACTATCAACACTAATATTTGGTTAAAAAGGTTGTTCCATTTAAATGCTAATGCAGACATTGCTGAAGAAGCAATAAGATATTGTACTTTTGAGTATAAGAGGTGGATCCATAGATAAACTTCTTGACTTTAGGTAATAAGTTGGAACTAATGATTTCATCATTCTGCCACTTCCTAATATTATTAAATATTTATTAAGATTCAACAGAAAACTAAACAATGCAAGAACATGAATATAATGTTTACTTTTATAACTCAGTATCTGAGACCTTAAGGGAGACATTTATAGCAACCTTACTTACCCTTATGCATTACTTTTCTAGATATTTTTAGGATCCAGACTCATGATAATTCATATATTTACCTATATTTGCCCATTTGTTTATTTTTTTAGAATTAGGTAAAAAAAAAACAAAATTTATCATTCTAAATGACTTAAACTATGAGATGCACTGCTGAAGTAAATATGCACTTTACTTCAGTAAAGAATTTAACACCAAAAGAATTTTAAGACATTTCTCTAATGAGAAGTAACGGCTAAATATGGAATGTAAATCTGTTGATGTAAAACTTTATGCTCTTATCCCTGTGTCAATCAAGAAGAGAGACAACTATTCAAAAACAGCTAATTCAGAAAACTGTGCAACTAGCCAGAAGAAAAGTAGCCAGTGTGGTAAAAAAAAAAAGTCACTATCTTGAGAAGCTGAAAATGAATGTCACAGAAATGGTTGTGTGGTACTGCTGCATAAAAAGAGATTCAGTTTAATTCTCTTAACGTTTGAAGGAAATGATAAGCCATATGTCTTAGCATAAGAAAAAAAGCCCTCAAAATGGAGACTTTCATGGTATGGAAAGAGTGAAAGAGTACATATATTTATAAAGTGAGTTTTCCCCTTTTTCTTATGTTTCTGGAAAAAGAGAAAGACCTCTTGCTTTGTAGGAATAGCTTATATTATTGAGATATTTATTATATTTAACTGATACATAAGCTTTTCTTTATAGTGAAACAATTTTATTTTTAAAATTACTCTTTGGGAATTTCATAACTGTGTATAATGTATTTTGAGCATATCAATCCCATTACTCCTCAAATTTCTTCTAGACTGCCAGCTCCCCTCCAACTTTATATTTCATTTCATACCGCAGTGAATTCTTTTAGTGCCTTCCTTATGTGTATGGGTTTAGAGGAGTTGAAGTCTGGGCAACCTAACAGGGGTCAAGTCCTTAAAGAGAAATTAGTCTCAGTGTCCCATCAACCCTCAACTTCAAAAGCTTCTTAGCTAGCTGTGAGGCTTTGTGGCTTTCTTCCTTATCTATGTAGTGCATTTTACAGATTTGTTCTTATGTAGGTCTTGTGCAAGCAACCATAGTTAGGATGTCTTCAAACACAATGGCATGCTCATGTTCAGAAGACACTATTTCACAGAAGTTTTCCCCAACTTCAGAGTCTTAGAATCTTTACAACTCTCTTCAGCAGTATTTTTTGGACCATATGGAGAGGAGATTTGATGGAATTCTCTGTACTCTGAACATATATGAGAATCTGTATTAACTTACAAATAATCTTCTCTGATAAGTGTTAAAAGCTTCCATAATCCTGGGTATAAATACAAGTATTTTCCAACCTATAAAGTTAAACATTAAGTGTTGAATATTTACTCTCATATGTGGGTGGACACTATCCTTTTATCTTTAGATATGTATAATTAAATTACAGTACATTTGGAAGTTGAAAACCTAGAAAGAGGATATTTTAAGGGAGGAGAGAGGCAAAATACAAATGGTACAGAGATAGAAAGAGAATAGTGGTGGGACTTAGGGTTGGGCAGTAGTACAGCAGGGGGTATGAGACAGAGATTTCTAATGGTGAGGCTGCTTGAAAAAGCCATACGAAAATGTCCTATTTTAGGTGTGTGTGTGTGTCAGGGGTGTCTATTCTGTAAACTTAAATGGAGTTACCTTATATAAGGACTAATGCTTTATGTGGACACTATAGGTTATCAAATAAAAAGCCCACTGCTAAGAGTGGGATGCTACCTTTGAATTGTTCAATGGAGAGTCATATAGACCCTAAAAGCAAACAGGCCATTGCTATTTCTCTTGGTTACCTATCAGAATTTGACAGTAACACTTTTTCTGAAGAAACCATGTGATTGCTTAACTGGACATGGATAAATCAACTTAGAACTGATCTGGAAGCTTCTTCCCTAAGATCTAGCTTTGATAATGTCAGTAGATACTACAACAGCTTCTAATGGAGAAGAGTCATCATGAATCTTGCCAAGTTGTGACTCCTGCAAGGTAAAACAACAACTGTCCTGGGAAGATAGGCCTATTTGAATGATACCTGTCTGAATTTTGCAGATGTAACCAACTATTTACCATTTGAAAATAAATAAATTTCTATAGGAGCAAACTCATGTCTTATGCTGTGACCCTGGTCCTTCACTTAGGGACTCATAGACCCCAGGGAAAATCATACCCTTACTATTTTGTTGAATGGGCATGATATCAAACTCCCTATGTATTACAATTCATACTGAATGTTAAGGGGGAAATAGTACACTTTTAAGATTACTCATGCATCATGAACAGACTGAACACATATTGCACATGCTTAGTGTTTCCATTTATTTATTGGGAGTATAATAACTTCAGGATGACTGCATGCCAAGAGGTGAATCAACAGTACTAAGCAGTTACTAAGAATTGCTGGGAAATATTGAGTGTAACATAGCCTTCAGGATGCTGTTGATGTTATTACATGCTATGTCATGCTATGACTCATGCCATAGATACACTTTTTTTGTTAATTTTGTTATTTTGTTGTCAGGATTCATGAATCCTGAGAAACAATGTGTTTAGATAAGATAGTTAGAAGACCGAAATCATGTCTTTACTTGGTGGAAATTATGATGATTAAAATGATGATCATAGAGGAATTAGGATGATCATAGTGAAAGCTAGGAAGTTTCTAAATTCCAGAGGACTATATGAAGGAATCACATTCAGATACCTGTGTGGTCCAGAAGGAATTTAGAAAGCATATGAATCCTTTTATTCCAATATTTCAATATTCAGAAAGCAGTGGTAGCCTACACCTTTAATCCTAGTATTCAGAAGGCAGTGATGATGAATGCCTTTAATCCCAGCATTTGAGAAACAAGAAGAAAAACTCAAAATGAGTCATGTCAGGCAGGAAGTGACATTTGAGATGAGTCAGTAAAGGGCAGGCAAAGTGACTAATCAGAGGAAGAGTTAGCAGCATGAGTCAGAGTGAGGAGACACCCAATTCTCAGGATAGAAAGGTAGGCTCTCAGCTCAGAACACAGTAAGTTACAGCAGGCAGTGTGAGGTGAGCCGTCTGAAGCAGGCAGGCTGAGGGAGAGACACAGAGAACAGGACATAAAGACAATGAAGCCATCTAACTGAGGTGAGATACAGAGGCAGACAGAGGATAAGGCAGAAAAAATCAGCATCAAAGAGAAAGAGGAACTTTGGGAGCCACTCTGAAGCTGAGCAGAGCAGTACAGTATGAGCCAGTCAGACAATCAGCCAGAGTCTGGCAGAAACAATAAGTCAACTCAGAAGATCAGTTTCAACCAATCAGCTTGGAGTAACATTTGAGCCACAATAATGAGTTGAGTTGTACCAGAAGAGTCAGCGTTCATAATGATGTAGTCAGAGTGGTTCAGTCAGCAGTATATCTCAGACACAGAATAGATTGTATGGAGGCTTAAACATTTTAGGTTGCATAGAGACTGAGGCAGAAGATTTCCAGATCTAGTCATAAGACAAGATTGTAAGGAGGCCAAAATGCTCCTTGGCTCCAAGAATAGAACCAGTGATTTAATTAGACAAAGAATAAACTGCTTTTTGAACCTGATTCTACAGCTACAGATGATGGTAAATGATAATCATTTTTTACATAATGATCAACAAATTTAATGACATTTTATATTAATCTGAGAAATCTCTTATCTGTAGGCCCTATTATCTTACATATTCATTAAAATAAGCATATATTTGAGCTAATATGAATGATCTCCGTTTTAAATATAAAGGATTCAAGATGGTTGGCATAAACAATACCCAAATTCTATACCTAACTCAGTAATGTTATGTAATTTATACTCACAACTACTGATAATCTCATTAATATAAATATGATAGGAAATACATGGAATTTATCACATAAGATCTATGCTATTCATATGCAGTATTTTGTATGTATGAGAGTTGTCAAGTCAAAACATTGTTGCAAGAACTTCTCCCCTAAACAAAACAAAACAAAAATGGGAAGTTATAAAGGAAAATCTATCCTTCACTTTCTTCAGCAGCCACAAAAGATTTGATCTGATCCACCACTGTGTATAAACAGAACACATTACATAAAAATACCTTTGCAAGAATATTGTTCAACTACTACCTGTATAATTTTGGACAGATGCCATCTTTGCTTTTGACCCTTGTAACCAAAGATCATGGTTCTATGATGATTTACATTTTCCCTGTCATTTTGCCTTAATATCTTTCCCATGTCCTCATCTTCTTGAGTAGCTCCTGGATTCTACAACCAGGCTGCAATTTCCAATAATTTATTCTTTCAGATATTTTTCTTTACTAAGATTCCCCGTCCAATTTACAAATTATTTTGGCTTGCTTCAGTGACTGAATCATCCATTTTATAATATTAGAAAAAAACCAGCAGTAGCTTAAAGCCACATGAAAGTATGCATTGATATAAGCTGACTGAAAGAGTCAAGCTAGATTAAAATAAAAGTTTATTTGGTCATACCTAATATTTGTATTGCTATGCGGAGTAGCATTTACTTAATCTTCAATTTGGCTTAATGTAAGAATTTGATATATAGAGAATGTGGTTTTTGGAGATTGAATTCTGCAATATCCTCTGAACATAATTAGATATTTCAAGTGTCCCAAAGAATAAACTCAATAACTAAGGACAACCATGTTATCCTAATTTCTTCCTACCACATGCTTGTTCTTTCTAAATAGAAATTATATATTTTCTGTTATGGACTCAGTGTTTGTAATCCTCCCAATTTTCTATGGTAAATCTCTGAATTCTAATGTACTTGTATCTATAGAAAGTCCTCTATGCTGCCTCTTGGTTTAAGCTATATTATACTGTAGAGCTTGGTATACTGATGATAGTGTCCTTTGTAGGCATAGATGTATGCATTGATTTATTTATTATTCTCATGAATTCATGGCAAAAGAGAGTTTATTCTTTGCTAATTCAATATCCACTCCTAGAGAAGTTTACCCTCTGTACAATCTAATATTAAACATAGACCTGAAAGGCTTCAGATTCCCTATAATTTAATCTTCAGACTTAAACCTGAATGTTTCAGCCTCTGATAATTACTACTGATGGAATTCACTCTGACTAGCTGTCTTCTGAACTATCTCCTTTGTCTCTGACTATGAACTCTGAATTAGAAATCGTAACCATCATTTTCAGACTCTGCTTTCTCTCTGCTTACTCTGGACTGGCTCTGCTCTTCTCAGCTTCTCTTTCTGAACTGAACTGTCTGTGAGCTGGCTGTAGTAAAAACTCCTTACTGAACTGACTCTCCGGATTCTCTCTCTGAACTCTCTTTTACCCAACTCTGCTTCCATTCTCTGAGGTTGGGCTCCATATTCTGCTTCTACTCTCTGAGTTCTGCTCTTTGAACTCTATTTCCACATTCTGCTTCTAGTTGCTTCCTTTTCTCTGCTCTTTCTTTTGAATTGGGATTAAGGGTGTGTGGCACAACTTCCTTCTAAATTAGGATTAAAGGACGATACTATGTTGCCTTAACCACAGAGATCCCTTTCACCTAGCATTAGCAAACAGAAGACAGGATTAGTCTGACTAACATTCTTTCTGCATTCCATGTCTATCACACAGGCCTCTGAATGTGATTCCTTCATACAGGTCTTTGGATGTGATCCTTTTCTAGTTATCACACAGTCCTTTCAATGTAATCCTTTGTAAGAGCAGCCATTTTGCTGGATTAAAAAATTAAATGTTCTTCTACATCCTTTTCATAAGAAATCTTCTTAAATTGAAGGATACAAGAAAATATAATGACTACACATAAGATAGTTTTTCATTCTAAGCTAGAAAAGGAGATATCAGAAATGTGATGTCCTGCTACCTTGTTCTCAGACTCAGAGCTCTAGCGTTATGTATATAATCAATGTAGGTTGTTTAAGACACCATCATTTTAGAGTTTGTTTTACCATCATTACAAAATACCTATTTCCACACCTCCTTAAAACAAAACATTTTTATATTGAAAGTTTTGGTTCCAGAGCGCTACCTCAGGCTATATCTGATGCTTTTCTGGAACATTTATTTGACTTATATTGTTCTTCTATGTAGTGTTCAGGAGCTCTTGCTGTTGACACCTGAAGATAGGTAGATGTCATTTCATTCACAAAGGATTTATGTACTGATAAATTCATGATATAACATAAAGAGTGTTAATGTATTTTGAACACATGCTAAATTTTACACTTTAACTATACCAGATTCTCCACAGTTCCCCATGTTCTTCACAGAGTTGATTGGGTTCTGTCACTGATGTTACTGGCCAATATTGAAGAAAACACTTTTACTTATTAGCAAGTTGTGATAAAAATTCAAAATTAAAAGTCCTGTTTCTATTGAGTAAAAATGACTTTTGTGTCTTGTTAATGCAAAATAATTAAAAACACAGGTTGAACTATTACCATAAGTCATAGTCTGTAAATACTTCCTTCTAGTTTATTGAATTAGTCTTTTAAATTTTTCCATCAAATCTTGAGCCAAATGTGTCAAATCAACTAATTAACATTCACTTGTTCCTCTGAACCTTCCTATAGTAATAGTCTTTTATTTTCTTGTTTAGAATAGATTTGGGGGAGGGATAAAATTATACACCATTTTTTATTGACTAATTATTTGAATGTATCTCTTAGTAAAACAAAATCCATTATAAAAATATTATCCCGAAATCAAGAAACTTACATTTACTTAGCTTTGTGTAATAAATAATTAATGTAATTAACATATATATTAAAATATTCCTAAACTCTTACATTTACCTCTTGAGCTTTAGTTCAATTTTTATTGTATATCGTTAACACAGGATTTGCATAATATGTAAGAATGGCATGAACTTGATTTGGAAAAGAAGGTGAAAATATTTCAATGAAGTGTTACTCTTGTGCAATAAGAAACAGGTATTAAAAATATTTACTAGTTTTAAAAACTTCTTATCAAAATTAGAAGGAAAAGTATCTTTTCCATAACTCAACCTTAATAAATATTAAACAGTTTGAATAGATTTAGAAATATATATGAATAATCATCTCTAAGAATACTCATTTGGAGAGATGAAGTTATTGAAAATCTCTTAAGGAGGTCATTAAATTCTTAACCTACACTAGAGAGAAAGGTGAAATAAGATTGTATAAACAGTATTGATGGGAGAATTCTAGGCCATAAATGTCAATACTATACTGTGGCATTATAAGACGTCTGACTCTGCTCATTGTTATACTATAATTAGTGTAGGTATGCCACTGGGGAGTAAAGTTTAATTACGAGGCTATAAGTATGCCTATGAGTAAATAAGCAATCACTTATTTATGGGTGTAGTTAATGTGATATTGATTCCACACCTCAATGTGGACCAGGTGTCAGATCTGGATATTAAGCAGACGGGAGAGGGTTTTTCCTCAAGGATACAGTCTAAATCTCATGAATCGCTTTGCATTTTCTAACTTGTGAACAAAAGGATTTTTACAAACTTTGAAGAAAAATAACTTAGACTAAAGCATTTTAATGGGTTCTGAGAGTGAGATTTCTCTTGTCATCTTTGGTTGTAAGCTCTGGGAGGAAGCATATACCTCTGGAGAACTGAGGTTCCATTAAGTGTCTGATTCATTTAACCTACAATTTTCAGAAAGCAAACATCACTTGAGGTTTTATTGTTTGAAGAAAAAACCATTTGGTCTTAAAGCCTGTGACATCTGTTGTAGCATCTCTCAGAAAGTAAACAGTATCAAGTATTCACCTTGGACCATGGAGAAACTCTCAAAATATGTTTCAGATTTTTGGAACTCATTTAAACTAAAGAAATAAAGATTATATGGAACTACCCTTGACTCCATTCAGCCCCTGTTTCCCACTTCTACTTTATATTTTTGTGAACTGTTCTGAATTTTATATATGCCTTCATTTCCTCCAAAGCACATTTATTCTAAGAATACCATTAATGACTGGTCATTTATTTTAGTTGCTTAGCAAAATCTTAAGGAGACATAGAGTGCTTATGTCAAGATTGAAAGTTTCACAGGCAAGTTTAGAAATTTTACCTATTCTACTTTCCCATTTATTTTAATCTTCTCCTATCTACCTCTCATTCCCTTCTCCTTCATTTGCATTGATAATTTCAAGTTTGTTTCAGTCTCCACAAACAGTTTAACTGTGGAGTTAAAGAAAATAGAGATGCTGAGTCTATATCCTCAACTGAAATGCATATTTACTGAATTTTTCTATGAAGCTGTAAGACTGCAAACCTTCCATATTCTATAAAATATATATTCAGACATTTAAAAATATGCTTCATATCTTTCCTTTTGAATGTTTTGGCTTTCTCCTTTAAGGTGCACGAGAAAAAAAATGCTTAAATGGTAAGGCATTATTTATAACACTTATCTCCATAAAAATAGCTAATGGGGTTGGTACATAAAATTTATGATTATTTATAGATAGTCAATTTTCACTAAAATTGTAATTCAAAATGTGTTAAACATGTATTAATCCTGAACATTAGTGGCTTTATTATATAAAAGCAAATGTGTGATAGCTCTTGCTAAATACTTATTTATAAATGAATCAGTGGCATTAAGTGATTGATTTAAGGATTACAACTTAAAAATATGCAGATCCAGATATTCCAAGTGAAGGAAATAATTGTCTTATCTACTTTCTCTGTGCTTGAAACCAAATTTGTCACCCTTGAAGCTCTTTCTGGAGAAGCAGACTTATGATGACAAAAATAACCTAAAAAAATTGTTTTTCTTTTCAGAATTTAGCTTCTCTCAGAGTTCTAAAATATATGAATTTGTAAAGCATCTGGCAATAATGCCCAAGGAAGTCAAAGTCTGTGCTGAGAGGCCTGGGACTTAAACGTGTATTTGCAGATGTTCAGTCTACTTCATTTGTCTCTTCACCAAGTACTGAAGCTGGCATGCTAGTGAGGCATCTTTCATTTGTCCTCTGGTTATTATTTGTCAAAATCTCTGTCTAGCAACCTGCTTTAGTATGCATCCAATGTGTCTCCATGTACCATTGCTCAAGTCGAGAATGCCTTCTTCTCATTCCATTTTTCAATTTGTTTACATCTAAAAGATTTAGTAATTCAATAATAAAAGCAGATGATACAATTCACAATCTATCAGGTAAAACCTGATGTAATTAATGATCCAGCAGTGTGTACATTTTATAGGTTCATCTCATTGTTGTTACATTGTTCTTGAAAAATTATGAATACAGATGTGATACTGATATGAGGAGTCACTAAGTTAAGTGCGCACCATGTAAGATGTGTTCTTTCATTATAAATAGATATCTACAGTTTTAAAAACCATGTTTATTTCAAATAGTGCATTATGTTACTAACACAGCATGTGCAGCTAAACTTTGATATCTGTTTCACTGTGTGGTAATACATTGCTTTATATATCATAATTTTTGCCATCAATGTGTTCCTAGACTAGCCCAGAAGCTGATATAAACACATTTTACTTGAAGAAGTAGTGTATATTTATGATGATAAACATAGCAATTGATTCACCTGAGAGTGAAAGACTGCTTCCACCGTGACTTTTCAAATAACCTTGGAAAAGACACTAAAGTTTTTATAAATTCAGTTCTACCAAATAGAACAAGCAATATTTGTTTCAAACTAATGTAGCAACACAAGTTCATTGGCTAATACAATGACTTTTGTTAGTGTTTTAAGATGGACAAAGGGACTTCATTATCAAACATCCCTTTATGTAAATCATGTGCCTTTACCATGGGCATACCCTTTATTATTCCTTCCTGTTTTCCTTTTGACTGTCTTTCTTCTTATATCCTCTACATCTATAGCATTTGGGATATATATATATATATATATATATATACATATATATATATATATGTAATTATATCTGTAATATATTATAATATATAATGTAGCACACAAATGAGGTAGTAGTCTATATGAAAAATTAAGGGTCATAACTACATTAACAAGTGATTTTATATATATATATATGTATATATATATATATATATATATATATATGTAATGCAGAGCAAGAATAGCTAATACTGTCAACTCACAAGACAATGACTGTTAATATTTTAAACTACAAATTTGACCTCTAAGTCAATAACATACAATTTAATTACTTGATTTCTACAGGAAAACATTTCAAAGAAACAGCAGCAGCAATGCATTCTACTATAGATAATCTCTAGAAAATTTAAAGCTAGCAGGAAATGATTCAAAATAACAAAATAAGAGGGTACCTGTAATTAAATGACATTAGACACTGATAACAATAGATAATATGATATAATCCGTATTTTGTTGTAAATCTGAACCAGATGAAATTTGTCTCTATATCTTAGCTGTAGACACAGTGGTATCCTGATCACACCTGAGGATTGTATGAATTATAAACAATATCAATTGCATCCTGTAAAGTAGATCTACATGGGAGGTAGAATTCCATTCCATGAAATATTTATTATTCCATGTAAAATCTAAGAATCAATCAAATAATAAAAAAATTAACCAATCTTCTTTAATTACTATTACTTGACTAAACTAAATGCATTTACTAATAGACTGCTTTATTTTACAGGAATTAGCTATGATAAGAGCTATTATTTGCTGAACAATATTGTTATTAACTTCCGGTAGATAAATTGAATGTTGCTTGACAGTAGCATAGAATGCTGACAATATAAACATTATTAATATATTATTTCTGAGAAATTATATTCTGAATAGTAAAGAACTAAACTATAAATGGATAATTAAATTAGAAGATTAACTTTGTTTCACAAGGATTAATTACCTGAAAACTACATAAATCATTTAAGCTTTGTTATAAAAAAACATGTGTTTTGAAAAAGTCCTTGATTATCTTCTGTGAATAATAAATAGATCTAATTTTAGTCAAATTGCTTACTATCAATGGGAGTGAAAACAGCACTCTTCCATACGGTCAACTTTCATTCAGTTCAAGGCCAAGTTGTAGTCATGCATATGCTTTGACCATATGCCACCTCAGTACTGTGCCATCAGGTGAAATTTGTAATATAATACACTCAGTTTCTGAAAACTATCACAGGGGCTGACATAGTACAAAAAGTCTTTGCCCTGTTTGGCCTCTCAGTCCCTAAGGGAAAGGCAATACCATATTTCACCTAATACCATTTTGTTTCCCACCATGATGCTGGAAAAGAGTTCTTCATATAGAGGAGCTCCCACTGGCACCAAAAAAAAGTGAACACATCAGAGAAAGCACTTACTTTCAAGGAGAAAATATTGTTGAAGACAAATATAATGTAAAAATAGTGTGTTTTTCATTTCTTGTTATTACTAGTGCTAATCTGAAAATACTTCTCTCTCTCCTCCCCCCTCTCTCTTTCTCTCTCTCTCTAAGACCACTGAACTGTGATTAGATGATCTGATAACTGAGGCATCCAATATAGTCCAGTTACCTTAGATAGAGCTTGGACGCCTTATGGATCAACACCTTATGGATAAATATTATATTAATATCATTCATTTAGAATTGTATATTACACTTAATCTGTTATATTCATTAACAGATTAAATGATTTCATTTTTAAATGCAATGAAGTCTCAATTAACCATACCACAACTTAAGATTTTCAATGACCCCGTTAACTAGGTAGCAATTTGATTACATCATTTCAGCACATAAGTTTTTTTCCATACTCAACTTCCCATATGACAGTTAGTGTTTAAAATCATTGCTAAATATTTTATGTGGATCACCAACAGAACAGCTTATGATCTCAGTGGCAAAACACAGTCTTTAACTCTTGAAACTTGAAAATTTGTGTTGATTGTGTGAAGCTGAGTAAAAAACGCTCATCCAACAAATTACTATTTTTAATTGTGAAGTTTTAATGTTTCATTGCATAATTTTATATGAAAAATGAGTTATTACACTTATTTGTTTTGTAGAAAGACTTCATATACCATGGTATGCATATGGACATTAGAGCATACCTATGAAGTATGGTTATCTTATTCAACTCTGATTTTTGAAGTTTCTAAAACAACAAACAAAAGACTGATGAAGGCGAAGAAACACCCTGTACTACAGCTCTGAAGATATAATATTCAGTCTTGCTTATCTCTTGATTTTAGCCCAGTGAGAACTCTACCAGTTCTCTGACTTATAGAACACTAAGGTGCTCGATTTATTGGCTGTACTTTCAAGGTAATACATTTGCAATTATTTGTTACAATATGAAAATAATAGTCATTAGTTTCTGGAGGGAGCACTGAATGTTGTTTCACATTCCTAGATGACTAATTACAAATTATCAACTATGAACTATGTGTTATGGTAATCATTTGATGAATGCAGAAAACAGGCAGAAAAACAAGATTATGTGATCATAAATGTTGAAAACAACATTTATAGGTATAACTTGATGATAGTATGTTTGTAGTATTGAGTATTTGGTGGTTTGAAGTAAACATCTTAAAACCAGTAAAACTCTATTAATGGTTTCTATAAATTATCCCCCAATCCTTCCACATGTAATGTTTTCTGCTCTGGTCAATAAATACAGAGCAAATCGCTTTATCAGGACAAACAAAAGATACTGGAAGAGAGAAGAGAATTCAAACTTCAACTTTCTCTTGGTTATATTAATCCTAGGGAAAATGTTGTATTTTCAATTTTAGTGTGATGGTGATACAATTTGGTGCTTCTGAGTTTATCTTTGATATGTTTATTCAACACAATATCATTCACTACTATGATAGTCACTACTAACACCATGTTTCAATTTTTTTTAATTTGAATTTAATTTTATTTAAAGTGCATGGGTATTTTGCCTTATGTATATCTATGCAACACATGCATGTAGTGCTCATGGAGGGCAGGAGAAGGCATCAACTCCCCTCAGACTGGTGTTACAAATGGTTGTGAGCTACCATGTGGGTGCTGGGAACTGAATTCAGACCCTCTGGAACAGAAGCCAGCACTCTTAAACACTGCAGCATTCTTCAGGTCTATATTTCAATTTTTTATTGGATGATAACATGCAAGAATCACATCATTTCCTTTACTGGGTAACATGGCTGAACTTGTGCTAAAATAACAGTCTATGAACCATTTTATATGTCTACATGAGAATTTGTCCCACTAATAGCATGGCATAAAACAAATCTTAATTCAGGATAATAGCACCCAACAAATGTTCATGATAAAGGAAAAGTCAGGATTTTTAAAAAAATCATTAAATGTTCTCTTTTTAAGCTATAACCTGTGAACCATTCTGATTTGTTCCTTACCTATGATGATCCTCTGCCATGGAATCCAAAATTTTGATCTGTCCCGTTTCCTCTAGTATCACTGTTGTTATTGTAATTTTTCTATTAATCTATTTCCATGCCTTACAAAACAATAATTAAAACTATCCAAACCTCAAATACGTTTTGATGATTTAAGAATACTATTTGTAACTATCAGTGAGTCAAGAAAAACTATTAAATTGTGCTATTTTCTCAGGGTAGTGGTGGTGCACGCCTTTAATCCCAGCATTTGGGAGGCAAGGCAGGTGGCTTCTGTGAGTTTGAGGCCAGCCTAGTCTACAGAGTGAGTTCCAGGACAGCCAGAGTTACAACAGAGAAACCCTATCTCAAAAATAAAACAAAACAAAAAACAAAATACAAAACAACACCAAAAAAAAAATTGCACTATTTTCAACTTCAACTCAAGTATGCCCAGTAAGAATCACTTTAGGACTTAATCTCATCAACTCTATTCATAGATGTATGCATGCTTTCCTTACAGCAATATTTTTCATATGTTCAAAATCTATTGTTTATAATCTTAATAATGAGACAATATTTGAAAAACAGGTGATTTAGCTGAAGTCATACCATTTACAACCTCCTCATTAAGAACTAAAATACTAACATTTACTATATTATTTCTAACAGGATTTTTCTCAAAATTCTTTTCTTCTAATCCACAAACATGTCATTTATCAATTCTTGAATCCTCCTAGTCCCACTACTTGCTACCTTCCTGCCCTGGATTGCTTTTCATTTCTATGATAAAAATCATGAGCAAAAGTAATGTAC
The DNA here is from genome assembly GCA_026225945.1 of Cricetomys ansorgei. NCBI lineage: Eukaryota > Metazoa > Chordata > Mammalia > Rodentia > Nesomyidae > Cricetomys > Cricetomys ansorgei. The sequence continues at coordinate 9,411,879 of JAMJFZ010000107.1, forward strand.
ACAGGAACAGATTCATTTAGCTTATAGGTTATAGCCCATCACTATGGAGCCAATGTAAGAATTAAAAGCAGAGACCTGGAAGCATGAACTGAATTAGCAGCTCTGAAAGGGTGCTGCTTACTGGCTTGCTCTTTATTGCTTGTTAAGCTTTCTCTTTCATACAATGCAGGGCTACCTTCTCAGGATTGGTATTGTACATAGGCCGCACCTTCCCACATCAACCATTAATTAATAAAATTTCCCATAAATTTGCCAACAGGTCAATATGTCAGAGACATTTTCTCAATTGAGCTCCTCTCATCATTTATGAACCAGGTTTGGTTAAATTCAGGAGAATCTAACCAGAACATTAACAGCTGGATAGAAGGCATGAATCAATTTCTTACACGACAAGTAAGATTTCTTCTCCTTGTTAATACCCATCTTCATTGACTATAGTTTTGTAGGATTTCTCCTCAGACAATATCGTTGTCCATCAACATTCCATAAATAACTCTACTTCTAGATCTTACATTACTTGCTCATATTGTTAGCATTCTAGACATTATTTTCTAAAGATACTTTATAGCTTTTGGTTTAATAACTTCATGATTGTCAACTATCTGGAACATCTCTAAATTTTCAAATTTTTTCCCAGTTGTAATACACTGATGCCAATATAAAAAAAAATCTAACCATCAGTCAAAATGCATCTTTGAATATTCTATACCCAATCTAATCACAAAACAAACACTCCTAGAAATATATCTCAAATACTCAAATATAAGATCCAATAACATAGTCATATCAAATAAAATAAACAAATTATTTGTTTATTTTCATAATCACAGTGCCTGTGTCCTTAATCCAATCAATTAATTTCCCATTTTAATCTTGGTTACAATAGCAATACTAACAAAGATAAACCAGTCACATCTGTGATTCAGTTCTCATAATTGATCTCACAAAGACCTAGCTACTGACTTTAATAGACAACAAACTTCTCTATGTTACTCTATTTATCATCAATTTCTAAGTCCTTCATTATATCTAACCATCCAAATATAACAACTCTATTTAACAAATAATTAGAACTAGATCCTTGTGTTGCAGGGTACTTTTTTATTGATATTGCTGTAGCATAATTATTTGCTACTTATAGATCTCAAAATAAAAAAATAAGAATACTAACCCTAAAAATATTTTTCAAATTCTAATCAAATTTCATAGTAATACTATAATAATATTAAACTGTACTCCTCCATAAAAAAATTGAAAATCTTGTGAAAAGCATATAAAATGTTGTAGAAAAACAGTAACTAATAAATAATATGTCTTCAATTACATCTTAAATTGAAAAATGACCAACGACAAGGACCATCATTATTATTATCCAAGTATAGAATCCTTACTAATGAATATCATAAAAGTCTCATTTATTTATTTAACCATTAAACACTCAATTATTAACTTACCCTCCCTAATCAGGATCTAAATGCAAGGAAACCAGCACATTTCTGTACAACTACTTGCTACTATTTCATTATAGGAATTTCCATAGCAATCCATATTATATCACACACATTAACTGAACGTTCTTCTGTCACTCACGCCTGCTGAACTAGAATATATTGGTGAATCACCTGATAGCTACCTATGCCCAAATAGATCCTCTATTCCTCTATATTATATATATATATATATATATATATATATATATATATATATATATATATATATATATGCTTATTTCTTCATTTGGATAAGACTTGTACTACGATCCATATATTCTTCTAGAAACCTGGAATATTAATATTACCTCAAAATTTGCTACAGTAGCAACAATGTTTATAAACTACGTCTTACCGTAAAGATAAGCATCATTTGGGATTTCCCTTTCCTCATTCCTAGCTTGCATTTTTTCACTGATGTTCTTGATTATAGGTATTATAACTATGGTTATATGAAAATCTCAAAACAAATTAAATTTCCATTTCCTAAAACTACAGGGAATCTGTGCCCATAAAAACCCAATATTATGGTTGCCTAAACAAGACCTGTATAATGTGCATATCAGGGACATTCCAAAAGATATTAGGTTAAATTTGAAGGGTCTCACTCCTATATTATCAACAGCAGTTAGTCAATGGTTACATAGAGAAAGAGATTTTTTTTTCCAGGAACCAGAAACCTTATAGGTCATCCCTAAGCACACACATATATATGAACAACATTAACTAGACTCAATACATTTTGCGTGTGTATGAATAATATGAGTACTATGTGTGTGTAACAATAATTGTAGAAAAAAATCATGAATCTAAGAGAAAGGGGGGAGCAAGAAGCTGAAGGTGAAGAGGGAGATATGGAAGGATATAAATACTTGATATTCACATCTGGAATTCCCCAAAACAACATCCTTTGGGAACAGCAACTTTTTCTCTGATACTCCCAATATTAGCACACTTTTGGTAGAATGAATTTGAACAGGTTCTCCATTGATAAAGATGTTTCACCTCTAATCAATGCTTTCTACTTTAACTTTCCTATCATTCTTACAGCTTTTGTAATTGTTAACTTTGTGTTTTCATGAAACATGATCAAATAACCCACCAGGATGAAATTCATTTACATATAAAATCACTCTTTGCTTTTTTTGCACAAAAATGTGCTGTTTATGTGTCTCACTCTACCTTCTCTGTAAGTTCCTTGATCTTCTAGGAAACAGATAATTACACACCCATAACTTCCTTATTTTACCATCCCATGCATAAACCAGAATGGTATTTTGCACTTCTTTGTCTTGATAGCTTCCTTTTTTTTCCCTAAATGCTATCCATTTCTCTGACAGCTTAAAGCAAAAAAAGTCTCAGGTTCTGTCAACTAATCAATTCTTGTACTGGATTACTGTTGCAAATTTCACTTTTTTTTAAAAAATCAGATGCATGAGATGCCAATCTGTTGGAAAAAACAACTATCTTTCCTGGTCAGAAAATGTTGATACTCTTTTTCCCAGTCATATTAATTCTAATAATTTTCACATGCCTATTTGAGGACAAAATATTGAAATGAATAACTAATGGAAGGTCTAGTAATATAAGTAAATACATTGAGTTTATGAATTCAAAATGAAGACCTGGTCTCCTCAGGATAGTCTTAGAAAAAGAATTAACTCTACCATCATCATCTAAAGCTGAGGGAGAACTGTAATCACAATATATTGTATGAGGAAATAACCTATTTTCAAGGAAAAATATCAGTAATTCTTCCATTTGATTTTTTCTTTTAACTACCATGTCAGTATATATGAAACTCCTTTAAATTTGAAATATTGTTCATAGTTTATGTTACTTAAGGCATTATACATACATACACACACACACACACACACACATACATATACAAAACCATACATTACGTTAATGATATCATGTTTTAGCCTTATTAATGTTATATTATATATTAATTTATACTTGGCTTTAGACTATATTAGGCTGTATTCTACATGTATATTCATATATATTGGCTATTTTATAAATGACTGAATGTGTAAGGCTTTAGCTTGATTTTGCGATATATGGCTATAGTAACATACATTTCGAATGAATATTTTTTGTTCATGGTTGTTTGCAAACATTTGAAGAAAAATGAAAGAAATAGCTTATAAAGTGTGAAAGAGTATGAAATTCCTTTCTAAAGTTGTCGTGTTATCTTTTTTGCCACCTGGTCAACATGTTAACATAAAAGAGATGTTTAGTTTATTACTTAAAGCAGAACACATCAATTCTTCAAAAGAAAGCTAAGAACCAAAGAATGTACTTTAATGGACACAAGTACTGTGACTTTGACTATACTTCACATGAATAGTAAAGTATTTTCCCTTCAGACTTATTTTTAGAGTAAGACAGCAAGTTTCTATGAATGTGTAAACACAGAAGTGAATTATGACAGTCATAAAAATTACTACTTCTCAAAAATATACCTGATAAAGGCTTTTTGCTTTGTGTTCAGTGTTAATGTGGCACATAGTACGAAGGTCTTAAAACTTAGCAAATATATTTAAAATGTTCAAAAATATTTACTATAAAATATTTCTTAGAAAGGAAATTATTTACTCAGGTGGGAGACAAAGTGTAGATTCATGAAGATTTATTAGATATTTTTCTGTCTTTATTTATAAAAATAGTACTAAAGAATTCCATCATAAATAAGGCTAGTCTCATCAAATGGTTATTTTGTTCCTTACTACTTTAGAATTAATCATGTGATATGGAGTTGAGAACAAATTTTCAATTATTTTTGTGTGTGAGGTAAGAACATGTGCTTATGCAGTTGTGTGTACCAGTCCTAATATTTGCAGGCCCAGAGGAAGCTGTCAGCTTTCCTCCAGTAGCACTCTCAACCTCGTTTCTTTTAAACAAAATCTCACTGAACCTGCAGCCTACCATGAGCTCAAGTATATGGCAGTACGTTGGTGTGGCAGCTCAGCAAGGAGACATGGAGGCATATTCATAGGCTCAAACTCTTTCAGACCTCAGAAGAGGGAACCGCCATCATGGCAAGAGCTACTCTGGACAGTGGAACCCCGAGTGTCTGAGCTCAGGTGCCTTTATACATTCAGAACTCTTCAGGTGCAGGTCATAAGCAATTAAATATCCCCCACAGCTCAGTGTCTGAGCTCAGGCGTCTTTAGTTATTTAGAACTCCTCATGTGCAGATCATAAGCAATCAAACGTCTCCCAAAGAAATCTAACACCTTCAAACAATATAAAATGCCAAGGTCTATGCATCCCTTTTTCCAACAGTGCACAAAAACAATTCTTTTAAACATAACTAAAAATAAACTTCCAAAACAAATTATGAGGTCAAGTATCCACCCCTCCAGGACTGTGATTTCAGGCCTGAAAGGCTACACTTAGCTTTTTCTCTTGGGTTGGGGATCTGAACTCATACCTTATGCTCTCACAGTTGTCTCTTGAGCCCTGTATATTTAAAATTCTTAATGGATAAGGAGGATACAATCAGAAGTGGGCATTTTCCATTTTTCATGATGCTGACTGGCAGATGCTGTTCTAAGCACTGAACACAATTACACTACTTAACTGGAACAAATGATTGCAGAATCATTGTTTGTATTTCACAAGGATGGATTATGCAGGGTTACACGATGGTCTGACTGGAATCACCATCATGCTAGCATTGAACTATCTTTTTTTTTTTCCCAGTGATTAGTAAAAGCTTAGTTGAATATAAATGTGAAATGTCATTTTAAAAAGATTGAATTAGTATTTTTAAGGTCAGCACAACGTTTCATGAAATTGGGAAGTCAGGCTGTATTGAAGAAGGGATTAGAAATATGCAATAAACAACATTTAGATTCATGATTTTTTCATTTCTCTTAGTCTGATGCCTGTTTTTTTTTTTTTTTTACTTTAACAGCTCACCTTTATTCATAGTTGATAGAAGCTAGTGACTATGCAGCTCACGTGGGCATTCCTTGTTGAGTTCCTTCATTACTCCCCTTAGCTTCATTATAAAGTTGTATTCTTAACCTTTCCTGTTTCATTGGATAGATTTATGTTATGTGTCTACATTTATCATGAGAGTTTTACCATTTACAACTTTCAAGGATGTTGACTAGAAGTAGTAGATAAAGGGAGAATAACATACTATAATTTTTGTTACAAGTGAACACAAGTCAAAATCCATGTATTTCAGGAAACCCCATGTTCTTGAATGTCCTAAGTATGTCCGTCCCCTTCTTCTAATCACTTCTTTCATCCTCTCTTCCCATTCTCCTCTCTCTGTTTATTCTTCACATTTTAATTATTCTGAGACCTTTTTAGTATATTCATTTACTATAATTATAAATTCAAACAATTCAATGACTGTTGCATATCTACATAATTATAACTATAATAGGTACATGACTTACTGGGTTTCTTAAGTGGATTTACTTGTAAGTTTATGATACATTGAGGCAACAAATTATTTTACTTTTTAATGGATTTGGGTTAATGAGTAAGTAATGGGCTCACCAAGTAAGCAAATAACCTTTTCTTATTAAATAAAGACACTGGACCACATGATATACTCTAGGAGTTTCCATTTTAGAATATTTAGAAAATAAAATTAAAAATGGAATCATCATTTTCCAGGCACTGGACTGATTGCGATGGACTCTCAAAGCCCACGATAGTGTGGACATTCTGTGTGTGTTTTAAATGGTGATTTAATTTCAGCAAATCACCCACTCACTAAGTTATATCATGTTGATTTATGACCTAACTCATGCATATTTCAATGTTGTTTATATTTAATTAGTAACTTTAGGTTTTATGGTTGTATAAATAATATAATAGGGAGTATATTACTAGTTTCATGTTTATGTATACTTAATTAACTTTGTGATAAATAATTTGTCATTACTGAAAGACAGCTATTTTTTTTTCCTCCTAATGGCTATCTGTACTAGTTCTACATATCAGGATCACTGGATTATTGCTTGAGCAGGTTGTTTGTTAAGTTGATTTGATCTCTTAGTTTAAAATCTGAGGGTATCATAATTAACAGAATGAAAACTAGTATTTCAACTCTTTACCGTGACTACTGAATGGGCATTATACCTATGAAATTAGCAGCAATTAGAAGACCAAATGTCGTTACATTTGCACACTGAAACTTTAAAACACCTTTATATTTTTCTAAGACTTAGAAGATAATATATGATGTCTGATTAGAAAAGCCTTATAATTAACTATTCCTGTAAATTCTGACTAACATTTGTTTTTTGTCATGGCATTCTAACTCACAGCATATGTTAACTCATTCAAGATATTCTTATTAATTTTATGGATGAATAAATCATATAAAGAAAAAATTGAATAAATCTATTAAAATAAATCTATTAAAATAGACCCATTCTTGCTCTCTATCTATTAATTCTTTCTTTTTTTCCTCGAATGTGTGGAATTGAACACACTGCTTTGTGTTATTGATGCAAGATTCCTACCATTAAGCTACATCTCAAAGTCTGACTTTTATCCTTTTACATCAGGGAACATATCCCAGGATTCTTTGTCAAAATCAACTTCTTCTTATTGTTCCTGATTGTCTCATGATACTTTTGATTCCTTAGAATTTACATACAGTGTTTCCTATCTGAATATTTTTAAGTACATAATATGAAATTCCTTAAAAATCAATGCAATTTCATTATCATGCATTTAAGCATTTTATATGATTTGAGATATTGGGTATACTTGCAAGGTACAACAGATATAGTTAGAAAGCATGTCATCCTATTCAGACTCTTCAAACAGAGCATAAAATAGTAGCAAAAAAAAAATTCTCAAGCATTTTAATCTTGTTTCTTCAAGTATTTCAAGGGAGGGAGAGAAAGACAAAGACAAAGAAAGTCAAAGAAAGGTTCAGAAGGCTATATTTGTCTATTTATATGTAAAATGTGACAGAATATCCCTAACCTTCATAAGTCTTCTAGAGATGCCCTGATTCCCTGCATCTGGACATTGTTGTATGGTATGAAACTACACAGAACTCTATGGCAGGCTTAATATGTGATGATGGTGATTTTTTTCCCTTGGACGACAGAGTATACCAGTGTATTCCTACCCTGGAACTCATGTTTAACAAAAAATAACTCAATGCACTCTTTGAGAGGGTGCCTCTATGTTGATATGGAGCTACAATCTCTGAGCGTGTCATCATTGGATACTTGCACTGTGTAGAGGAAGCCATCCTGATTTCTGTCCAATAGTGCCACCTGGAGTTACAGTGGAGATTTAGCAGCCAGAAGCAGCCAAAGGCATGGTCTCATAGCTCAAGAAACAGTGGTCAAAAGATCACCTAGCTTATGCAAATTGGTTTGTCACAAGAATAGAAATCCCAAGAGAAAGGAGACAACAAGGAAACATAGAACTCCAAATTTCCATAGATAAATCAGCCACGAAATCTGGATGATGACTAAAGTAGAAATTGGAATTATCCTTCCATGAAATTAGCATGAGAAAATGAAGGTGGAAGATGGATTTATTTATGACATTGTAGGTGAATATACTGAAGAAGATGAAAACAGATTCATCTATTTTTGCTCGCCAAGGCTTCCACCCTAAAAGAGGTTTGTAGTAGGGGAGTGTTAACTTGGTACAGTCTAAGTTCAGACCTGTGGCAGGTACATGGGGTATTGTAATAACTGCATTGTGACTGTGCTCACAATTTAAAGAATTCCTGGAAGAAAATTTATCTTTTAGGTACTATGTACATTTTAAAAGGAAAGCAATTGACTATTATAAATTCAGTCACTTCTAAATGATTTGTTTATGATGGAGATTGAATAAGAAACGCAAAAGCTTCCTTCAGAAATCAAATTTCTCTTCTATACCCCAAACAAAGGCTGATGGGCTTGAAAGTGGTTCAGCATCATTGTACTTCTCTGTCCATTGTACTCTTTTTTCTCAATTTATTATGCTAATCCTGTGTCCTAATCAAAGCTGAGCATAAGATCAAACATCCTTTTTCACGAGGGTACTCTCAATAAGAATAATCATGAAATGTTAATAGACTCTAATTGCTGTTAAACCTACCTTTAAACACTTCAATAATTACATGTTAAAAGTTTAATGCTGTAGTACAGGGCCAGCCAGTGTTTTTCAGCACCATCACCTGCTGGTTCCTCACTGTGGACACTATACTGAACACCTGGATCTCCATACAAATGCTCATTTTCAGCTTTGGTCAATGAAGAAGAAACTTGTGTTACCAACTTTTCTTTCCCTTTCTCATTCATAATGAATGTTCAAGGTTAAGTTTTATTTGGTTAAAAAGCCCTTGGATTTCAAGTAATGTCAGTAATGAAGGCAGTTTCATGATGTATTTTGTCAAGGGAAAACTTGACACATTCTTTAAAGGTACCTCAAGCAGCTTTATGCCTGCTGTCCACAGTATTCTGTTCCTACATTCTGTAATGTTTGTTTCTCTGTCTGAATGAAAATATTACCTGTTCCTTAGTCTTTAGTGTATACATGTAGGAAGGTACTTCTAACTAGTGTTTGAGAAAAACAAAATCATGTATATGTTCATTCCCACTCCATTTTCATAGCTTCCCTCTTTTACAGCTTTTCTTGCAAAAGACCTAAAAGAGGATTATTACAATGTTTCACATGCAATATTTGAAGTTGCATCAATATTGTATTTCAACAATAGCTGCCAGAGATCAAATAATTTCCTGTTTAAATGGCCATTAGCTGTTAATAAACTCTGCTTGTGACAGTATTGCTATTTATAGAATAAACTCTAAGATTTCAATTGTTCCAGTGGCCCCTTAACACCATAAATAATGCCCATTACATCATGTTTGAAAATCTGTAAATGTTATAGCTTTGGGCTAATGAAAAATGACATAAATTTTTTCATTACAATTGATGAAGAAACTTTTTAACTATTGCTAATCTTCCTCCCTTTCTATTTTGATATAATAGTTTTTTGTTTGGTTGGTTTGGTGTTTTTTCAAGACAGAGTTTCTCTGCTGTAACTCTGGCTATCTTAGAACTCACTCTGTAGACCAGGCTGGCCTTGAACTCACAGAGATCTACCTGCCTCTGCCTCCTGAGTACTGGGATTAAAGGCATACACCATCATGGTCTGGCTTACAGCTATTTTTAAGCATATTGATGTTTATAATGAAAATAACATCTCACATGCATTTGAGCATTTATGTTTTTCTTTATACATTTATTTCTTTATTCATTCATTTGTTCATTTGTTTATTTACTTATTTAACATGGTGCCTAAAATTATAGTCAGGACTAAATATCCTAAGGTGGCTTCATACATGAGCCAACCTCAGTCTCCTGAGAAATGAGATTACATCTGTGAATATGGCTCTTGTATTTTTGATACTTGAATTTATCTTAATAATTGTCATGTTAGTCCTATTATGTAATTTAAATGGCCTTTCATATGCATATATATATATTCATTCATTCATATATTCCATTGTGTATGTGTGTGTATATATATATATATATATATATATATATATATAATATATAGATCATTCAACCATATCATTACTTGAGTTACATCTTCTTAGCAAGCAAAGTAGAAATTTACTCTCATCATTCAGCATAATTCCCTGATAGTGTCCAGTCAAAAAAGTCTTATTTTATATTTTCTAATAAACATCCCATATCTGATAAATTGAAATTTCCAATATTATATAATAGTTTACATGCTACTATATTTAGGTGGAACTAAATAAAACATGGTAGCAGAATAGAACAGAAATTAATTTGCTTCAATATGAAAAATTTCTAAAGGAGATATTTTAAGTTTGAAAAAATAAATGAGCCAGAGTTATCAATTAACTTTTCTCATTCAAAATCTTCTCTAAACGCGCTGGTTCAAACAGACCTTCTTCAGCTAGCTGACTGTTTCTCACTAAAGTCTTCTGACTTCAGTTTACTCTGGCTGACTTTCTGACTGCCTAAGACTGAACAGCTCTGCTCAGGGTCAGGCTTACTCCCTCTTTCCATCTGACACTGACTTCTGCAGAGCTGCCTCTGTGTTGCCCTGTCTCTACCTGAGCTCCCATTGCTTCATACTGCCTCAGGAACTGACTCTGCTCTGAGCTGAGAGCCCACTTTGATACTGTGAGTGTTGGGAGTTTCTCATTCTGTCTCACTCTGCTAATTCTTCCTCTGATTAGTCACTTTGCCTATCCTTCACTGACTCATCTTAGACATCACTTTCTATCACTTCCTATCTGATACTTTCTCTGAGATCTACTTCCTGTCTCCCAACTGCTAAGATCAAAGGCATGTACTGCCACTGCCTTCTAATAATGGGTTAAAGGTGTGTGCTACCACTACTTTCTGAATACTGGAATTAAAGGTGTGTATCAATATTCTTGACATTCTTTCTACATTACATCCAGACCACATAGATTTCTGAATGTGATTCCTTCCTATAGACCCCTGAAATATAGATCCCTTCTAGTTTTCATATAGGTCAAGTCCTCTACAGATTTTTACTTCCAAATTCTGAAATTTCTCTGCATTTTTAAGCACTAGAGGGTAATACATTTCCTTCAATGAAAACAATGTCATATTGCTTTTCTATAGAAACATAAAGCATCTTTGTCCAAGGTACTTCCCTGACCTTGTAATTTGTTCTTTAAATACTTTGCTGGCTATGCATTCATTCAGATGATATTTTGAGTCATATTTATAGTGAATCATTTTTCCTTTGTACCAAGCATAAATCTTTTTTCCCCCGTAAAACAACACATTTGGACACTGCTATTTCTAAACTCACTCTTCAAAAAAAAAAAGACTTTTATTCCATTTATTCCATTTTTGTCTTGAAGGAGTGTATACACACACACACACACACACACACACATACTTTGTAGAAATAGATCCCATTTTCTACTCTCATACACTTGTATCTAAAATTGCATTAAACTGCCAAATGATTCCCACTTAAATTAAGGGTGCACTTAGGAGATAATGGGGATTTGTGGGAATCATTTGATAAAATACACAATGTTGCAAAGAACCAAAGATAAAATACACAATGTAGAAAAGAAACAAAGATAAAACACACAATATAGCAAAGAACCAAAGAGTAGTGATCACTTGAACGAGAAATGGATTCAGTTCATCTTGTTTCCTGTCTGCTTGTATCTCCTGATGCAAGTTTTTCTTCCTATAAACCATCCAGGGATTAACTGACCTGCATGGCCAGGAAGACTCATCAAGCCAAACAACTCCACAGTCCCTCAGAGAGCACACTTCCCTCCAAGCCTTGCATCATTCCCCATTGATTCAAACAATGGTAGTTTGAGGAAGAAGCTTTTTCTAGGCCCAATTTATCAAATATATTAGAAAACTTTTCACACTAAACACTGTTTGCAGCAATAAATCACTTGATAGAAAATGTGAGATGGGAAGGAAAAGCTGTCTTAATTGTTTCAGCAGTTAAATCAGTCAAGAAGGAAGTACCAATTAAGGAATTTTGACAGTCAAAATCTCATTTATGAACCATCTGCTAAGCTCACTATGAAGACCACGTAGTGTATTATCAGTGCCATACATGGATGCATCTGAGATTTTCTTGCTTGTTTCCAGATACAAACATATACTATTATGGGGATGAGGGGACTCTTCCCAGGGAAAAAAAAAGTGATTGCATATAATATTGAAGGAGGCACAATGTTTCAACTAATCAGCATAAACTTTAATTCTGATTCTTTCTGTTTAACTAGTAATTTTACCACTAAACAGATATAATATTAATAAAAAAGATACTTCTTTTTGATGAATAAAATCTTGTCCATTCAGCGGTGTTTCTATCTATAAGTTTGTTGTGAAGAATCAGGTAATCCATCCCTGAAAATATGGCTGGAACACAGGGCTCTTTACCAAAGATTTTGTCTTTTTGTTATAATCTGAACTCAAAAATAACAAATGCATTAGGTGGTTTTATTTGGTTTCTATAAAAAGAGTGAAGATATGTATTAAGTAGGGAAGAGTATATAAGGATTTATTTCACCTACCTTGAGGTTTGTGTTTTTCTACAGCATAATCAAAATAAAAAAGGTTGTGTCTCTTTTATAGTGGAAAAGTTCACATTTGAATGATGTTCCCTTGGTCTGCATAATAGGTGATGACTTTATGGCCAATTTTAAATATATAAAGATAAGAAACAAATTATGGATCCTGTAAACATAGTGGTTAAAGGTTAATCCTAATATGTATGGATTACTTAGAGAAAAGATCACTTTGTTTCTATTCAGTCCATAAAAAGAAATTTACCTAAATTGATGTATCTGATGGAATAACTAACAATTTATTCCAATTTCAGGTTCAGTTTTAATAGAGACATATCTAACATTAGGTATTAAATATTTTTATTTAAAATTAATTATTTTAAATATATTTAATATTAAATATGTCAGGGAAGGTAAAATAAGGTAAGATACTATAGACATTTACATATAAGAGAAAAATCCCATTCTCAATAAATATTAACAAATATGTGCTGAAAGCTTTCTTTAGTAAAATGACAAGTGGGAAATTTAAATAATTTGAGGAATAATACTGATGTTGGAAGACTGAAATGGAACTCATAAAAAAGAATTTTAAAATTAAATACCATTTAGTTTATCTTAAACATTTTATTAACTTCCCAGTCCTTCAGAAACAAAGGCAGAGGAAATGTAAGTCAGTTTCAAGTTGCTTGTGATGCAACTGGAGTGGTACTCATCGATGTTAGGACAAAGGGACATGGACAAGGCTGAGGAAATCCTGGGGAGAGGGGAGAGTCTGATAGATTTCAAAATTAGTGCCCCTTGCACTGGTAAGGTGAGAGTAAGAAAATATAAGGAAGATTCAGAGGATGTATATTAGTTCTGAGTATCATCAAGTAGACATGATACGAGCAGAGGCAGTTGGAAAAGTACTTGGAAAGCTGCTTCGGTTGTTCAAAACCTAAGTAGAAAATGATGGTCAATTACAGATTAAGGAAGGAATGAAGGGTCTAATAGACCCGGAAACCATGTAGAGGCATAGCTCTGTATGAAAGCTAGGGTCTACATTCCAGGGACTTCATTCAGAAGCCTGTGTGGTCTGGATGGAATGTAGTCACAATCTTAATCCAGTATTTAGAAACATGCTTTTAATCCCTAGCAGTAGAAGCAGACACAGGAAGCAAAATTCAGAAGGAGTCAGTGTCACACAGGAAGTGCCATCAGAGATGAGTCAGTTATTGGCAGACAAAGTGACTAATCAGAGGAAAAGTTAGCAGAGTACTGAGTTGTCCAACTCTCAGAAGAAAAGGTGAGCTCTTAGCTCAGTTAAGGAACATTCGATTGGAGTTAGAGGCAGAAGAGTCTGTTAAAGAGTCTGTTGAGAAGCAGGCTGAAAAGTGAGTTGAGGAGCAGTTAATAGATTAAGATGAAGAGTGAGTTACAGAGGAGTGACAAAAGCTAAGGCTGGAGTGAATCACAGAGTAGTTAGTGGAAGCAGTCAGTTACAGAGACAGGTTGGAGCAGTCTCAGGGAGAGACACAGAGACAAAGCAGAGCTCTGCAGAAGCAGCCCAGAATAGAGGATTAGTTGAACGAGAAGAGTCAGAGTTCAGAAAGAGCTAGACAAAGTGTAGTAGACTAGATTGTAAAGAGTCTGAAATGCTCTAGGACTCCAGAGCTTCAGGGTGCCAGGCTAAGAACTAGTGGTTTAATTAAACAAAAGAACCAAGTACCTTTGCCCTGAATCAAGAGCTACAGCTGGCAAATCCACATCTACATGGACATCAACATCTACTTCTATGGAAACAAAGTAGCACGTGTGAACTAACACATCTTAGAGAGAGTCCACTAGTACTCAGCTCCACTACTTTCCAAACAAATACCTGAGCACTTCTTTCCTGCTTTCTTACTGAAAAAGGCTCGTCATATGTTCTTTAATAACAACTCTTCTTCTTACAGTGTGACTGCTGACTGGTTTCTTGCTAAGAAGACAACTTATTTCATTATTTAAAGACACAAAATCACAATTCCTTGGGAGCTATATTTATTTTCTTCAATTCACTCAGAAACATAAGAGACTGACAGATGCAATTTTAAGATGATATACCTTGATAGGAAATGAGATATAAAAAGAACCTAGCGATGAAGTCATTCCTAGCGAGGGAATAAAATATATTCTGCAAAAGCAGTGAATTTCTGTTCTGTTTGAGCATGGGGAATTATTGTACACACACACACGTACACACCCAGTCAGACACAATACAAATAAGCATGCATACAAACAAAATTAAGTTAAATATAACATATCTAATTAATTTATTGTAGTTTTTCACATTATCAATATTTTTTCTGGGTAACAAAACTTCCTCTCATTTTAAAGTTTAACATCATCAAAGTAATGCCAGAAAGTATCACTGTTAGAATATACGATATTATCTTTTTACAAATTTTTAAGTTTTTTGCTTTTCTTTGAGTGTGTAATATATATATATATATATATATATATATGTATATATATATATACATATATATATATATATGTAGTATATGTAGATGTATATATATATATATCATATATAACATTTCTGCATATGGAAATTATTATCAGTATTACCACTATTATTATCACAGTATTAGCACTCCAAAGTTCTTTCTCTCTTTTCAACATCTAGACTTCCCATAAATCTCTAAATCTCTCTTATGCTCATGTTATTAACTTTGTTTGCTATCCACTGTTCTTAACAAGGACCATTATTTGGAGCTACATGTTGAAGACTGATTGGTTTATCCTTAGATACACAGTTAAATAGGATTATTCACCTGGTCCTGGAATCTATCACTGGTGAATTGTTCAAAGGTAGTGAGTAAAGGGATCCTCTTCCTTAACTGATGGTAGATAAGACCATTTTTGTGTGAGCCCATTGTACATAACTGCAGTTGTATATCTTGTTTTCTTCTCTTAATTCATTCTGATTTTTAAAACTTTTAGTTAAAATATAATTCAATCACTACCCTTTTTTCTCTTTCTTCCCTCAGTTCCTCCAATATACCCTCTATCTAACCTTTCCCATGACCCTTTCACTCACTCTCATACTATGACCTCTTATTCTTAATTATTGTTCCACTAATAGAATGTGCTAAGTCCATTTAATGTCTCCTATGTCTATATGATTTCATTGATGACCACTTGGTATTAAAAAAATTAAAGAAAGACTAATTAGTTCTCTTTCAGCAGTCATTAGTTTCCTATAATTCTTTGTCAAGGGGTAGGGCCATAGATGTTTTCCCTCTTAGACATCAGCATGTCTCCTGGATACAACAAGGTACAAGTACAAGGATGTTGTACTTGTTCAGATCTTATTTTGGACAGCCATAATGTTGAGGTATCCTGGGTAAAATTCCCCTATCATTTCTAGGAGAAAGAATCTCACAGCAATTTTTCAGGGTCTCCTGTCTTTTACAATTTTTCTGTTCTCTTTCCTGTTATCCCCTGTGTCTTAGGAGCTGTCGTTTTGTTGTAGATGTACCTACTGGGGCTCAGTTCCTCATAGTCAGTTGATTTCTGCACTTTGACCAGTTGTGGTATTCTGTAATGATCTTCTCCATCTGTTGCAAAGAGAAGCTACGCTTATGTGTGTATGTAGAATAAATACTAAGAATGCAGTAAGGAATTATGCTCGTGACATTTTTCCATTGGGGAATAAGAAAAGGAGGAAAATATTCCTGTATTACTTTAGTGACTAATTCATTCACTTTATGATGCTTGTTCATTTTTTTTTATGATGCATTGATTATTTTTTCATTTTCCCGTGAAGTACTCTCTGGGCAATATCATATCACAGTGTAAGTTATGTGTGTGAATGTGTTAATACAGATCTAGTTATCAGAAGCAACAAAAGCAGCAAGAATGACTACAATAGCGTGCAAAGTATAAAAAGAGACAGTTCTGAGAGCCTGAAGAAGATACTTGAGAACTCTCTCTTCAATTACCATTTACCAGACCTGAATTGCACAATTTGTACGTGAAGTTTTTTTTCAAAGGCTGTACCGTGTCCTCAGACAAAGTGGATAAGAACATAAGTTAGTATAAGAGTTACTATTTCAGAAACCTATGAGAGCCTTAATGACTCAATATTTAAGGTTCATAAAGCTGTTGTTTTTAATCCTTTCGCATGTTTTGTTGCAATTATTGTTAGCGTTGTGCCTTAGAATACTTGATTGGTATATCATTGATCATAAACTGAAGATATACAGGCTATTAAAAGCAGACAATCTCCCCACAAATTTATTTTAATATTTAATATTTAATTTAATATTGATATTAACATATTTTTTCTTTTATAGTAGACCATTCAACTATTATATACAATAAATTATATTGAAAATCTTGAGTTTTAAATACTTTAACAGACCTTACTAGTTGGTTTACAAACAATGAACACATTTTCAGAGATTTAGAGTCTGGAGCATCTATGATCAGCATGATTTAATATTGGAGAAAACCTATGCCAACTGGTAGAAACCTAATAATTATTTCATATATTGAGTATTTTTGCCATCTCATTGAAAAGAAATCCTGGCAAGAACCACCTAAGAGAGAAATAATTCATTTTAGTTCATGTTGTCAAATATTTAGGCATTGTCCTTTCAGATCCATGTGCTTGTGTAGAATGTCATGGCCATGGAAGTATGTATCAAAAACTGATAACACAATGACAGGCAAGAAGCAGAGAGATGAAAAAGAATTGCCCACTTTTAAGGTAGCAATTAAGCTACAACCTAATGTTTTACTTTTTCCAGGTAAATATCATTCCCTAAAGTTCCTAGAACATTCTCAATTGGGACCAAACATGCAACACATGAGCCTACAATAGATTATACATATTCAAGCAATAATATTGAGTCCTTAAAATATAGAGATGGCAAATGACTTCCCTTGGGCTTCTTGTATAATATTCCTAATTCTATTTCTGAAAGATTTATCTTCATGAAATAAGAAATCACTCAACCCCAATAAATTCCATACCTCCTTATAGAATAACATTGTTGTCAAAGTTTCAAGCTATAAAATATATTTGGGTAATGAGGGGAACATAAAAATAGACCAGATCAGATGAGGATTTTAAATTAAGATTTTGAGGAACTTCCATACCAACTAAATGGTTATGTTACATTCTAAATACTCATAAATTAATGCTGAATCAACCTTCACCCTTAATAGACAGGCAGAGATTAATGGAGAAACCCAAAACTGTCGAAATTGCCCAGAATAGGTAGAGTGGTTAAATTACTCCCTCCAAAGATCAGAGCATATCCTGGAAGAGGAACCTGACAGTATGTAAAAGCAAGAAGATGGGGCTATGTGCATCAAAAGCACATGTAAACACAGTATACTGTTGCATTTATTAACTCATTGCAACTGTGAGTATGGCCACAAGGCTTGTACAAGACTGATCCTGTAAGCAGGTTTTGAGGACCCATTCTTCCTTGAATACTATTTATAGTTAAATGATTTTCTTTGGAGGGTGTTCATAACTTCAGTAAGGAAAGCATAGTTCTGTTCTTCTTGATGCAGTAAATAACTTTGAATTCACACTAAAACAAAATCTCTAATTAAACTCAGTGGGTTAAACACATAAAGAAGACATGAGAGTAGGATGGGGACTTTTATGTAGAAGGGTTTCCGCATTACAGAGAGGGACTAAGAGTGGGAATGGGGTGGAGTAAAATGACTAAAATTCATTACAAAATATATGAGTCTCTCAAACTATGAAATAGAACAGAGTCTATAACCAACACATATCTTGGTATATATGAAAGGACTATAATTCTATAAAAGATTTAAACTCTAAAATCAATTTAGATCCACACAAGATCAAACCAGTCATAATTCCAACATTTGTGAGGAAAGCTCCCAGGAAACATCACCTGCAGATGAATCTTTGACAGGCGAAGGCTGTTTGAGTAACGGGAGACAGTGTTCAGTTCTTTAGGGAAGTGGCCCCTACAAAGTTCACCTTGCTCCCCTCGGTGGGTGGTGCTACACACATGCACATACTGACAGTGCTGATTACACTCAGTCAGTGAGTTGGAAAAGGGACATGATATTGGGAAAAAGACATGGTAGAGGTGGCGGTGGCTAGAAGGAGCTACAGGTGGAGTAGAGAGTGGATTTGATCAAATACATTTTATACATTAATGGAGTTCTAAAATGATAAAAAATAAAAAGTTATATAGAAATACCAACTTAAGATAATTTACTAGAATTAATATTTACTGTTTTAGAATGAGTAATCTTTGCACAAGATTACTCTCAAAATTAAACCTATATATACTTATTATGGTATATACAATATAAAATCATTTTATACTTTAAAAGTTAAGGCTAAATATACATGAAAATACATACATGAATGTATTAAAATGATATATGTATAAAATCACACACAGGATAAATGAGCTGCAAAATCTTCATAAATCTGATAGTGTAATTATCACAGCCTTTAAATAAATCTGATATTCTTTTAAAGCTTCAAGGAAATTTGATTGGCTGTATGAAAATAACAGCTTACAAAAATAACTCTGCATGTTACTAAATGTCACAGGTGTAAAAGTATATGTCTCTTCATTTATTGAAAATCAATGAAATGAATCCATGCTTGACCTTTATCAACATTTCCATTAAAACTACTTTGCCAAAGGGACAGAGAATTTTATCAGCAGGTAGAGGTGTGAACCTGAAAGACGTGGAGTGCTACATGTTTCCCAGTGTACCATTACAGAAACACCTGTGATAGAGTAGTCTGAGGTGATCCACTCTAAAAATACAGAGTGCTTAACAGTCCTGAGGAGCAAGCACATTGCCAACAAGCCACAGGTGTGCACCACAGGAAGCTAGTCAAAGAGCAACTGATGAAAGATAGGATGACATTTTTCAACTCATAATGTATCTATCCCAAAATGAACTTATGCATCTCTAATTGAGTTGAGTTTTAAAAATTGTTAATGTGGCATTTAGGTTATTCAAAAAGCAATATCGTTTCTAAAATATGCACAAATACATTAGATCATAAAATTGAATATAAGGGGACAAAATTAAGTTAGAATTTAAGGTTTAATTTCAAAAGCTTCTATTTTTATAGTATTTGAATTGTCTGTGTCACATACAGAATATAAAATTCTTTGTAGATTAAAAATATATGAATATTTCTTTATTATAACGAAACATAGCTTTTAATTTTTCATAATTTAAATTGCAGACTTAGACTGGTAGAGCATGTTAAAGTGCTTCATGTAAAATTGTATTCATTATTGTTTATTAAAAGTTTAAATTGTTTGTTAAAAGGGGTACCAGAGAGAGGAATAATCAACAGAGTACTTGCTCTTGTAGAGGATCAGGGTTCTGGTCCCAGCATCTATGTCATGGGTAACAACCACCTATAACTAGAGATCTAGTGACCTCTGCTTACCTCCACAGGCACAGGTATGCAGGCTGTATACATACATACCTGCAGACAAAAAAACACTCACATACATAAATTAAAATAAACACATCATAAAATTCTGAGAAGGTATAAGGAGTCATAATCAAGTTTCCTTATATTTTATTAATACACAGTTTCTATGTCCCCGAGTTTGATTTATATAGGAAATACTTACTGATGCCATTTTGAAAGCTTATTAAGTTCTCAAAAAAAGTTATGTGTGTTAACTGACCATAAAGCTTGATTATTCATCCTGACAGGGGACAATAAAAGTATGGATAAAGCAAAATGCAGGAAATTTCTAAAATTTGAATGAATCTCAAAACACATGCACACACACACACAGAAAGAGAGAGAGAGAAAGAGACTAAAACTCACATGTGTTCATTCAAGTATATCTTTCCCTTGTCAGACCTGTGAGTAAATAATTGCTCCTAAAACACATGAGATATTAAATTTAAGAGACACCATTTGATCAAATTCATAATAAGTTGCACCTGTCTTTACCTCTAAATTCCAGTTGTTCATTATTTTGAAGTAATATGTCATTATTTATATATAAATATATGTATATATATGTGCATATATAGAGAATATTATAAATATCAATGTCTTTAGCTACTTTATGAGTAATATAAATATGATATAAGTTTATTATTCTAACATATAAAACATAACCTGCTACTGTAACAGGGCTCCAAACCTAAGTAGGCCCCAAGACCGTAACACAAATGTTGAAAGTTAACACAAAATAATGAAAGTTCTTTACTATATCTCTCAAGTAAGAAGAGAGCCTAATCAGGCATTTCCATACTTTCTTCCCACTGAGTACTTCCCAGAGCATAACCCATTTCAGTTGTAGATACATTTTCTTATCTTATTTTACCATAAAAAGAAATTGACCAAAAGGGACCTAAATGCTCTAAAAGCAGAGAAAAAAAGAATATGGCCTTGCTTATTGGTATTTACATTTACGACTTTTTGATATCAAAGGCTAAAATGTCAAATTTATATCACAATCTAAAATGTCAATTTTAGATGCTTTTTGTGTTTTACACTCTTGAATATGAAAATTGGACTGATCTGATTAAACTGAAAATTTCACAATATCTTTATTAATATAACAGAGTATTTCAGAAATGCATCGAACTGTTCAGCAATCTAGGCTTCCTAAAGGAAGAATGAAAGTGGGAAATGAATACTTCTATCTCACTATCATCCTTAAAGACCATTCAGCAGTTTGTAATAACTCTTGGGAAAAGGGTAAGTATCTGGAGTTCTCAGAAGTATAATAAGAAATAAGAATGATGCCTAAAATGGTGCCATAAATTACAATCACTAAGTTTATCCCATGAAAAGCTAGACTCATTTACAACTAGGTTATTTCTTAGGATTTTAGGACTAGTGACAATTGTCCACAGCTATTAAGACCCTCAAAATTTATTTCACCTTCATGTATTATACAGTTTGCTTTTACTTTAATTCCAGGAACTCTTACATAGGCATTTTGTCTGCTGGGGAATTTCTGTCCTTTTTGTTATAATTGTTTTGTAAAACAAACAAGTGATTTCATATAACAATATCAAATCATAAGCATAAAAATCAACAAAAGTGGTGATTGAATTACAATTCTAAGGGGAATTCTCAAGGAATATTCATGAAACAAGACCCAGAAGCAGGCATGTCCTTACAAGGAAGCACTACCACCAACCATTGCTGATTCTACAATTTGGCTTATGAAGTCCATTGAATCAATTCAGAGGGAAGCTTACACCTAAAGACTGCTGCCTTCCGTTTCTACTTTCCTCTATTTTTCATAGCACATTTCTTAGGAATAACAACATATACATATTTTGATGCTTCTACAAAGTCAAGGTCATTGTTTGCTTATATCCTGAGCAATTATCATAGATAATCTGGTAGAAAAGTGTAGGATTTACTTTTACAAATCCCCCATTCTATTTATAACTACATCTTGGAAAGACTGTATGAAGCCTTTTGCTTCAGAGGTTGCTAAAATGTCAATAGATTGAATAAAAACAAGGCAATTTGCTGTGGTCATGAAATAACTGAGTGAATATGTGCACTTTAATCTTGAATAATATCAGAATGTAACTTGATGAGAAGTGATTTTCAGTTAACAGCCAGCCATTTCCCACTACGCTGTTTTGTCCTCACCAGTCTCTGATGTATTTTTTATGTATATGGGAGAAAATAAGGAACATCGTGTTTTTAGATGTTATAATTCTTCATTACTTTCCATATTTTTTACTTACATTTCCTACTTACAAGTCTAAACTACAATTTTTGTAATGGCAGAATAATGAGAATTCTTTCTTTTTCCTTCTAGGATGAATTTACATAAACATCAGGGAATCCCAGTTTACCTGGATCCTACCTACCAGAATTTTTTGTATTGCAGACTGTACTAAACATAATTCATTCTACAGTCGTGATTCTGACAGATGAAAAAATGAATTATTTGTTGAGTTTCATAAGTGCAGGAGTTCTAGAGGAGGAGATAAAACATACAAATATATTGCATTCAGGGTATTTTAAATCCTCAGGAATTAAAGCAGATTTTAAGACTGTGTCAGATAAAAGATGTATTAAAACAGTCTTAGTTTTTCAGATTTTTTTTTTTTTTTGGTAAAATGAAAAGTGAATGAAAACAGAAATACAAAAACAAATATTAACTATTTTAGCTAGAATATAGGCAGTAGTATTAAGACAAAGAACGTGCATATCATAAACTCAACTTCTGGAAATATGCTTTAAACACATCAAAGATACTTATTGGATATACATAAATCTCATGACATTAAAGTTTCGATGAGTTTATCATTTAAGTCTTAGAACCCTAAAATAATATGAAAAAATAAGTATTTAATTATCATTAAAGTCCTAATCATGGTCACATGTTTAACATTTTATTCTATAGTGCAGCTACAGAAACATTATTTGAAAAACACATGAAAAATAATGAAATGGGTCTAATAATTTTTAGTAAGAACCACGTAACTGCTCAATTCCTTGAGTAATTCCAGGCAATTCTTCTACTCTGTTTCTATGGACTCAGGGAGTGTCATCATTTAATATTGGAACCTTACCAACTTTGTTCTACTCTCCTAAATTATGGAGAGAGACTCTGGAGAATTCCTAGATAAGTCACATTTATAAAAATAAGTCAGTAATGCTGAGAACAGAGAAGAAAGAAACTACAAAAGTACTGTGAAGATGTGAAAATTTTGGTTCATTGATTAAATGACCTAGGATAATAACATACACTCTAATTAAAGAATGGAAAACATGAGCTCATAGTCACAGCAGACATGTGTTTGGTGGTGATGAGCATGTTTAGAAACAGATAGAATTGGAGATTGAGATTGGTATGGGTACAAATACAGAGAGAACAAGCACAGGCTCTCACATTCAGGATGAATACTTAACATAATTTGTGCTTGGGAAAAAGAAAAGAGCTACTTCAACTCAATTATTACCAATTTCCTCCAAAATAGCTGTAAATCATGTTCTAAATGTAATTTAAGCTAAATATGTTTAATACTCTCAAAGTGATACTGTAAAAACTGGCAAACAGATAATTGTGAAATGCAGTAAAAATATAAATGTGCATATATTTATAATTTTTTATAAAGTAACAATTAATTTACTAAAGATAAAATTATGTAACCATTAGATATTAAGTTGAAATCTCATCTTTTGGAATATTTTGTTGATTATTTTACCAGTTACCACAAGGAAAAGGAAGATAAGGCAGATAAGATAGCTTGTTTAGAACCTCTAGGAAAATCATTGCAGAGTAAATGCATACTAGTGCTGCAGAATTGGCTCAGATATTAATAAACTGGCCAGACTTGAAGCATGACTGATGGAAACCTAATGAGTTTCTGTTAGGATGAATAAAAATACGTACTCTGAATTTCTCTAGAAATACTGTTTAGTGACAAAGAAGAGTTAAATGTTCAAAATAAAGCCAGGCATGGTGACAGTTGCCTATATTCCAAAAACTAACACCATTAAAACAAGATCTCAGGTTCAAGGCTAATCTGGGGTATACAGTGAGAACCTGGTTTTATAAGGACATCTTTCATTGTGCCTCTCTATTCTGTTCTTTATACATACTGATAATCTAATTTTACTTGATTTCTTTATTTGTGATATATAATAACAAATATAATTAATATAATATAATATAATACAATATAGTAAATATATTAGCAACCATAGTTCTGTGAATAGCTAGGAAACATTTCTCTATGTTAACATATCCTAGGTAGGTGCCTACTTAAAGTCCCAGTATATAATAATCTCACAAAACAGTTTGTTGAATTGAACTTGATTTATTTTAAAATATTTTGTATGATAACCCATCTGTGTTTGGTTATGTAACATTTTCCCTAAAACTGTATTAATTAGTTGTATCTCTCTAACAAGAAATCTAACAACTAGGTTAGGTGAGAAAGGCTTGTTTCAGCCTACAGTTATAATGGATAATGTCCACCAAGGTGAAGTAAAAGAGGCTGGAGCTTAAAGTAGCTGATGATACTGCATTCACCAGAAAGCAGAGGATACTGATGATAGATCTCAGTACCTTTTTTTTCTTCAATAGAGGAAGCCATCCCATTGGCACGGTACTTCCCAGAGTTAAGGTGGTCCCATTTTTTTTTAATTTACCTAATTTAGACAATCTCTCATAGGGTGCCCAGGTGGTAAAATATTTAGGTAATGTTATACAAGTATGCCCTGATGTTTTTTCATAGGCAATTCTAAATCTTGTCAAGTTGATGATCAATATTAATTATCACAACAGCTAATTGTTAGAATAAGATATAAAGTTATCAAATATGTTGCCTAAGATGAGTAGTATGAAATCAAAATCACATACTGCCTTGGAACCACATGGACTAGCTGTTATTTTTGTCAACAATCATGAATAGCTAAAAATTAACAAATGGACATTAGTTGTCTTTTCTGCTCTTAGGCAGTGCTATGTTTCTCCACACAGTTGAATGATTTCTTCCAATACAAATGTATTACAGGCTTTCTGAGTAGCATCACTCTCCTGTGTTTTCTTAAACTGTTTATATTATGTTTCCTTTTGCTTCATTGTACTTTCAAATCCAAGCTAAGGTCTATAAAGGCAAATCAAACAGATAGTCAATAAATCTATAAAACATTTTTTAAGATTCCTAAGAAAGAATAGCAGCTGGGAACACTAAAGGCTTTGTTTTTTGTTTTTTATGTTTGTTTGTTTGTTTTTTAATTCTCAAATTATTGTTTATTTTTCTTTGATCTTTTTTCTCTTCAAAATTCTTCACTGAATAACATTTTCTTATACCTCTGCTTGGTTGTATAAGTAACATTGTTTTTCATTGTCTTTTGCTAATAGTTCTTATTCCTAAGTGATTATTTTTATATTAAAAGCATTATTAGACTAGCTTACATATGGTTAGATTGGTAGGACAAAGTCTGTATCATACCAAAAAAGCCAAACAACAGGATATCAGAGTTTGTTCAATCTGGAAGTCTATATCTGGCTATGGAGACCTGGAACTTTCCTGGAGAGCCGTTGGTTGTCAGCCATCTCAGAAAGCCAAAGAATCTGGCTGTAACATTATTGAAGTTATCAGAAGGCAGTTTCATCTGCTTTGGAAATCTTGAAATAACATTGAAAGAATCAGCAGCTGAGGCAGGAATAGAATTGATTGACATATTCATAAACAATAGTGAAGGTCAATGGTTGGGGGAGGCGGGGAAGCACTACTTTTCTTCTTTCCCCAATGATTAACTTTATCTTCCAGTGTAGAGCAATAGTTCTGTGTGAAAGCTAGGGTCTACATTTGAGGGGCTACATTCAGAGACCTGCATAGTCTGCATGGATTGTTGACACACCTTTAACTCCAGTATTCAGAAGGCAATGGTGGTCCATGCCTTTAATCCCTAGAAAAAACAGTGAAAGCAGACATAGGAAGCAGAACTCAGAAGGCATTAGTGTCACACAGAAAGTAACATCTGAGATGAATCAGAATGAATGGCAGACAAAGTGACTAATAGAAGAGAATTCAACAGAGTAATTTGAAGTCAGACAGTGAATTAGTAGGAAGAGTAACTTGAAAAGCCGTTGGAGAAGCAGGCTGAAGAGTCAGTTGAACCAAAAGAATCAGAGTTCAGAAGGAACCAGTCAGAGTGGCCTAGTCACTAGTCAACCTAGGCTAAGGTTGAAACTTTCTAGGTCCAGGATAGCAGTTTAAATGTTCTACATTGTATGAAGACTGAAGTCTTCCAGTTCAAAGATTAAGACTAGATTGCAAGAAGAACAAAATATTCTAGGCTAGATTCTGGGCTAGAACCAGAGATTTAATTAGACAAAAGAATAAACTGTCCTCTGCCCTGAACCAACATCTGGATCTGGTGAATCAGCATCTACATGAGAACATTTAGATTATAGAGCAAACTTAGTTATTGAAACACTGTACTTAATGATGGACATGTTCCTATTGTTTATTTTTAAATGGTTACACAGTTATTATGGAAGTAATCATTATGATAATATGAATGTTATAAAAAACATTTGTTTTTCTACTGAAAAAATCATTCAAGTGCTATTTTTTAAAACATAGAAATCTACCATAGACTGTAATGAAATGAAATCTAATTTATCAATTTAAGGTGAATTGATGTTTTATTAAGTAATCATCATGTCACTAAGCATTTCTTTGAGTGAAATGACTGGAATATACATAATTTATTAATTAGAAAACTTCAGTGATTTCCTTTGATTATCAGATTTTGAGAAAAGAAACACAAATGGCAACAACAATGATAGTATATATCTAATTATGTATATTATTAATATGATTAATTTCAGAATTTTTCTTAATAAAATGTAACTTTATCACTTTCATTGCTTGTAAAATATAGGATAACAAAGCATCCAAAACTGGTTTGTGAACCAAGCATCTAAAGCAGATGGCAAATCCTAAATATTGAAGCCTTTTTGTGAAATTATTAGAAAAGATTTCATATGAAGGAGGCACAATGATACCAGTGGCTCATTAGATACAGAAGAAGGCAAATAATATTACAGTAAAGAGCCAATAAATATTGTTCACTTCAGAACAGAGAGTTCTCAAAATACTGTATAAAGATTTCATAATTTTTATTTTCATAGTCTTTCATGTTGAGAATAAACATATCTACAAAAGAGTTTTAATCTGGCTCTGTATTTAATAAAGTAAATAAGGCGCTATTGCATACAATTTCAGCAGAGACATATTAGTGGCTCTGTAGTGGAGAGATAACACAGAACTATTAACAAGTATTGCCATGAGTCTGCATAGCTACAAGCAATTTACCTTAAGGAAACCACATGTGTTACAATTATTCTGTCTCACCACCAGAATCTAAAACCCTGTGTGATCTCTCCACTCATACAAATTAGTATATATCATGAAGCAGAACTTTACAAAGCAGAGTTCTTATAAATTTTAAGATAGCAGGTTTTAGAGCCTGGTTGAGACCAGGCATACAGTTTTCTCCATGTCACAAGGTCTGCATATTTTCTTCAGATAAATCCCCTTTGCCAATAAAAATTGAAAATTGCGGTATGAAAATCATACATATTTCAAAATGATAGCCTTTTATTTAGTCAGAGCAAGATATTTATGGGATTGTAGAAGCCTTTTTGATCCTCAGTGATCAGACTTATCGATCGTCCCAAAGACAAAGACCATAGGGACAAAGTAGACCATAGGGACAAAGTATACCTCTTTTCTCAGTTCTCACATCTCTGTTCCTGACTTCATCCACAAAAGAACAGGTAATGTGCCGAGGGAAAGGGATTTCTGGGTTTATTCTGCATGTCATGCTACATCCTAATTTGAGTGTGTCCAAAAATCAACCCTAATTCCTTAATTCTGGGCACCTAAGATTCACTGACTAATAATATCATCTGGTGAAGGCTAGTTTTATTTTATGTTATATTTTTATGAAAGCATAATATTGTAATTACAGAGTTTTGAGAGAAATGTGAGGTAGCCCACAAGGTTCTTATTGTTAAAATGTGTCTAAGGCGGTGTTCCTTATGCAGGGGTAAAGAAGACTTTGAGAAATGGAGGTATAAGATAAAAAATAAAAAAGATAGAGGTTATTTAATCAAAATCCCTTTATAATAGTGAACATTATCTTTTTTCAAATCTGTTCTCTTTTTACTTAACTTCACAATCCATTCGTATTTAAATTCCTCACATTTGATCACCTTCCTAAAACCTGTGCTCATTCTATTAGTGACACTCATCTTATCTCACAAAGCTCATTTAGACTAATGTACATATAATATTTTGTTCAGTTTATTCATCTTATTACCAAACAATCATATGCTGAGGTACACCCTAAACTTACATTTAATCATTTTGATTTTCTTCATAAAACCAGAAATAATTTCTGTCATAGAAATATCTTTATAATAGAAAGATTAATTCAATGAAGCATACAGTTTACTTTTCCTAAAATTTTCATCTTCAGAACTGGTAACACTAACAGGTCGACCTATATTTTTTTATATTACATTTAATGAAGACTGGACAACAACACAGAACAAAGTGAGTAGGAACCACTGGTAATAAATGGGAGAACCCACCACACTCTAATTGTTCAGGTTCTCTTCTGTGTGCTTGTATCTTCAGAGATAAGATAGATTTTTCTTAGGTGGTAAGGGTAAGCATCTCTCATGTGAACCTCTATGCCCTGATTCAAAGAGTGATTGGAGAAATAGCTGAGCTCCTTTAGGGGACAAAGTCACAGACGCTAACACAGATGTTCTGTCTGCTTCTGTTTCCTCAATACTTTTCCTGGATTACAGATAGGAGAAATGCATACTAAACTCTCTTGCATCCCAATTCTCATAATTTTAAAATCATTTATTCATTCCCCATTTATCATTCTGCCTCTTCTACTTTGTGACACTTTTTCTTCCATTGCTAATGGTTCTCTGTATTTTTCAATGCAATTAGAACTCCTGCCATTTTGAAATTCTCTCATGCAGCTTCAAAGGTTTCTCCAAAGCCTCAATTCTAAATCATGAACTTTCTAAAGAAAAAGGTAACACATCAGAACCTCAAAATTCAGAAAATTCCTAGAATATAATAAATATATCTATGTATCAAACTTTAGAAGTTATGTTTTGTCTTGTTTTAAAGATTGATTGAAGGCAGTTGCCTCTACTTATGCAATTAGGAACTCAGAGCTTAATCTACTGTCTTAAACACATAACCTTTGGGGAAGTCCTAGAGCTAAGAGGAGGATGCAGAATGCTTTGAACCCCAAAATTCTCACACTGGGAGCAGAAGGCATTCAGCTGCTCCCCCTCTTTCTTGGCCCTGACAAAACCCAGCTAAATTCTAACAGCTACCTGCTTCACCAGAGGTCATTGGCAAAGGAATGTGGACTGGTTGGTGCTTATCCAAACACTGTAGTTGGGAAGACCTAGGGCTGAGCCCATTTCTGATAAGGTGTTTTTCTCTTTCCCCTGTGAGATCACCCCTTTTTCAGAAGGTGCTTTTCCAGGACTTTGACCCTTAGAAGGACAATGATCCCTCACATGCAAATGGGGCTCTTCCAGTATCCCTGTCTTAATCAATGGCCTCCATCCCTGGTTGCTTAGGACACTTCCCCATTTTTTTCTTTATAAATGTAACCTTGCTTCAATAAACAGAGACGTTCCACTGACAACAGTCTCCCAGGAATTCTGTTTCCCTGCTGCTCTCAGCCATTGACCAAAGACCTGCCCTGCACTTTCTTCCCCAAAGCTGAGCTGATGGCCCTCAGCTTAGCTACTACTTAGAGAGGAAAGCCAACAAAGAAATCCACAATAACTTATACTTTCAATGCTACTGCATTACTTCAACCTGGCCTTCCTCCACAAAACACTGCAATGCTGTCATTAGTGCATAATGTTAAAACAACATCAGTGTTATTTTATACCTTCACATAAAATCATTCCTAGGGGTGCTCTCTCAAAATAAAATCCATACAATCAGCCTTCAAGCTTAAACTTGGCTCATGTTTCTTTGATACTTAGAGGTTTCCTCTGCAAATTCTGGTTTAACTGTAATTTTCTAAAGATAATGTTTAGTCTTAGTATCAACATTAATTGACATCTCTTATATTCTTTTACTGGCTGCACTGATATTTTCTATGAAGGTTTGCTTTATCTTGCCTCTTGAATATCTTTTTAATATAATATAGGAAATATAGTATTCTATATTATTAGGTTGGATTATTCTGGATTTTTCATTCTACAACAGTTTTCTATAAATAAATTCTATCAAAATGCTTGATATGAAATGGTTGTTAAACACATTAAAATATATTCCATTCAAATAAGATAGTGTATGGGCCAACTTAAATATGACAAACACTATAAACCTATAGGTAAATTCTGTCTAAACAAAGATTTGCACAAATATTTATAGGAGTTTTATTCATAATGATTATACTTGGGAACAATGTGCCCAACAACTGTATCAATAAAAAACAGATGGTTTATTAATCTGATGTAATATTACTGATTAATAAAGCATAAACTATAAATTAGTTTACAAAATATGTATATATATCAAAGGAGATAGGGCAACTTAAGAAAGCTCAAAAGAGCAGGAAGCACTATTTGCTACCATTCACATTGAATTCTAGGATACGTATTATTAATTTGTAGAGACATACAACAGGTCATTGTTTGGCCAAGTACTAAGAGACAAATAATTGGCTATAAAAGTAGCTTATTGGGGTAGTATTAGTAGTAGGTCTTAATCGTGGATGATATTACATGGATAGACTCTATATACACTCAAATGTTAAGCGATATATCCACAGAAAAATTTTGTATTCTACATCGTGTGAATGACTATATGACATTTACTTAAATAAATGTATTTTTATTGATGCCCATACATATAAGTAGTTTTTTTTATCAAGTATACAAAGATCAAATTTTTGGAAAACTGAATCAAGAAGCATACACACTTGTATGTGTGTCTGAAAGGAAATAGAAAGTTAAAATTTTGGTATTAAAGTACAGGCTCACTGTACACTTAAAAAATGTTAACTATTAAATAGTGTTAAATGACAATCTAGCCAAATAAAGCATGTGTAATTAGAAGAGGTGATCCAAAGACAATAGATAAAGGCCTCTTCTTTATCTAAAATATAGTTTTTCAAGGTCAAGATGCAATTTAAGTAGAGATTAAATTATAAAAATGCAATAAATCTTATGTTTTACAATTCTATAATAAAATTGTTTTGCTATATATTGACTAAGAGAAATTTATAATGACTACACAATATAATTTTCTTTTGAGAGGACATTTTCAACTTAAGTCAAGAATATTAGTTATTATAGTATCTATAATAAATTTAGACTGAAATGTTCTAGGTTTAGGTTTGAAGATTAGTTTTATGGAGGCTAAAGTCTTCTAGCCCTGGGCTAGTATCCTAAGGTTAGATTATACAGAGGCTTAAACCCTCCAGGACCTTGAATTGAATTACTGAAGAATAAACTACCTTTTGCCCTGAATATCTATAGAGCTACTAGGTTAGAACTTCCTAGAATGATTCAAAGAGATTTGGTTTTATTTGTTCTTTCAATGTTCATGTGACTTGGATTTCCAACAAAATTACAAATTCTTGTTTTTCATCCACAACATGTGCTTCTCTCTGTCACAGGTACTATTAAACATTATTCTCTTCTGAAACCAGCACTGTACCTACATATTAAATTTTATTTCAATGCAAATCTAAACAAATATTATTGTACATTTAAATATAAAATCCATTAATATAAAGTAACAGTTCTAGCACATAGAAACCAGAGAGTTAATAAATGTCCCTATCTGTGTAGGCAAAAGACCAGAAGTCAGTATTAACCTTCTATTTGTCTCCACTGCTGCAATAATTTTACTGGAAGCCTCATTAACTCTCACCAGGACTATTGTTTAGCTCCCTAATTGGTGCTCCTGTCTCCATTCTCTTACATTTTTAATCCATTCTACACATTCTTGTCAAATTAATTTCCCTAAATAACAATTCTATTCCAGGTACTGTCCTCTTTCAAATCTTTCCTTGCCAGCTAAAAAACGAATGTTATCTAAAGACTTGAAACTCAAGTGTAATTCTGTTGTTTTCTTTTTTTTTCCTTTTTTTTCAAGTTTAGGGTTTTTTCTACTATGATAACTCTGTATATAAAAACATATTACTTGCATACACACACACATCCATTCACACACACTTATCTCTAGAAGGGTTGTCTCCAAAATATTGCTATGATTTTGTGTGTGTATGTGCATGTGTTTATCTTAGTATGGTATACAGCTGTGTATATGTGTGTATGTATGTGTGTGTGCATGTGTATGTGGAGGAAAAAAAATGAACACCTGATAAACATCTGTGTCTTTCTTCTTCACTCTCCATCTTGTTTTTTTTTTAAGATATATATTTAAATTTTGTGTGTGTGTGTGTGTGTGTGTGTGTGTGTGTGTGTATGTATGTATGTGATTATGTGTGTATAGGCATAACGTTGATGTCTGGAGTCTTCTTCATTAGTGGCCCACCTTAATTTTGGAGATAGAATATCTCAATTAAACACGGTGCTCAATAATTCAGCTAGTCTATTTGTCCAGCTTATTTTAGAGATCTTGTTTCTACCTTGAGGCTATTGGGATGTTAGGAAGGATGCCATGCACACCAGACTCTTCTGTCTGTTTTTGGATTCCAGATTCCTATGCTCATATTTGAATAGAAAGGGATTTATTCCCAACAAAACCTTTATAATCTTCATTCCATAAATGTTAAGTTTATTCTAAG
The DNA here is from genome assembly GCA_026225945.1 of Cricetomys ansorgei. Classification (NCBI taxonomy): domain Eukaryota; kingdom Metazoa; phylum Chordata; class Mammalia; order Rodentia; family Nesomyidae; genus Cricetomys; species Cricetomys ansorgei. Next base: position 9,444,770 of record JAMJFZ010000107.1, read on the forward strand.
GTATTTAGTTCTCAGAGTGGCTAAGTTCTCTGGAAAAAGACATTAAGCTATTATATAGATGAGTATTTCTTTATTTTGGGATCCTTTCTGTATTATTTAAATTTGTAGCTATATACAGTCATTTCTTTATGTCAATAGAGTTAAATGAATGATGACTTGCAAGCCACTTTAAATGCTTTCTTTGAAATTCTCTGTATTAAAAACACCAAATGTTATTAACAACAAACATATACAAGAGTAATATCATATAAAAAATTTTGGAAATAAAACAGAGGCGGAGAAAGAGGAATTAAATATATAGCAACATACAATGAGTCACAAAGGCATAATAATGTGCAACTTTTAAAATGTAGGACTATAGTTAAAATTAATGGCATAGTAGAAAATGGAAGGTAAATAGAAGTGGGAATTGATTTATGTGAGATAGAAAGTATTTCACTTATGAAAGATTATATTATGTTCTTAAAAACATAAATGCTTTAAACTAGTATATCATATAGGAATAATTCTTAACTGCTGGTGGGAGTGGCAGATGCCCTCCACGGGACCTTAAAGTATCTGGAGAGAATTTTAGCTATTCCATCTTGAAGTGGAGGAGTTATGACACCTATTAGAAAAGCAACAGAAAATGTGAAAAAGTGTTCTATAACACATAGGATATATTCCCACATAAAGAGTGGGCCAGTCCCAAGTGTTGATAGTGACAGCATGAAAATGGCTGTTCTAGAGAGCAATGATGATGTAGTTGGAGAAGAGGAACTTTTGTATCTTTCCTAAATGTTGGAAATTTTACTCGTTATTCGCCTCAATTAATCCCACATTAGTAGGAAGTCATATCCCTCAAAATTTATGCATATATCTGCATAGGTAGATTACCTTCTTATTTGAATAAAAAGTCACATGTATTGAGAAAATGCTCACATAGAGAAACTAAAATCATGTTGGCCTCAGAGTTTTCAACTGTTGATCTTCTAATTAGATTTCATAATGCTAATCCCTATAAAATAAACGCAGGCCAACTGAATCCTAAGGAGGAAAACTTAAATTATAAAATTCACTTTTTATTTAGATGGTTCTTTTTTAAACAGCATAGAGTTGAATAGTTAGGTTTGAAGTTGGATGCTTAGCTATTTACTTTCATGTCCTGGGTAGAAAATTGTATGTGTAACCTCAAGAATTATGTTTATGACTCTAAAAATAAATCTCAAGTATATATTTTTAACAATTTGCACTGACACTTGCACAAAGCTAGAACAAATACAATGTAAAATAAATTTTAAGATGAAAGTTGCATAAAATAATAAGCAGTAATCTTCTATTATTCAACTGAAGCAATTATTAGGATACTACCAATGATAAAATTGAAGATGAATATGTTGCATTATGTGACTGCAAAGGAGATGGGATCCTTGAAAAAAAATAATGATAATTATGGCTACAATTACATAAATTTGTCAAAAATTTGGAAAGGTATATGGAATATATGTCACAAGCAATGAAATGTGCCATTTCAGTTTCTTTTATACTCTCAAAATGAGTAGACAATGAGTGAACTGAGTCACAAAAGAATGAGGATAGACTAGAAGGAAAGGAAATAGGCTGAGTTAGTAGGAAGGAAGTGGACTGGGGGAAGGAAACCAACCATTCTCAAATGTTAGTTATCATTGCCTGAGGGCCAGAAGAATATCAAAGACTAGAATACAATAGAAGAATATCAAAAACTTTACCTAGAGACTCAGGGATAAGAGAGGCAGTGTTTGTTAACCAATTCACTGAGCTAAATAGGAATCTATACACAGGAAATTTAGGAAGAGGTTGATCTAGCAGAATCATTGTGACGAGTATGAAGCTTAAAACTTTGCTGAGTTCAGTGGTGAGGCATGATCTTTATAAAAGAATTTGATGATGTTAACTGGCATGTGAATAAGTCTCATACAGTTCTAAAGCAATCGAGTGGGAATGGGGGAAAAACAATGAAGGCAAATTAGTCTATTTGTGTAACTTGAAGACAAATGAGGAAAGACTTGTGTGAGTCAGTATTTCTAGGAAAAAGCTTGACAAAAAGCCAAATGCTGCATTAGTGCCCTATTTCAACATTTTGTGGAGGACAGAAATGATAAACAACCAAAGGTAAAATAAGTTATGCATGTACTATGTATGATCAATTATTTCCTGATAGTATGCCCTGTATATTAATCCTATTTGGAAAATATATTGAGGATAGCCTTTCCAACCCCTGGATTTGACAGATAGAGAGGAAGCATTCACAGTGCTTGCATAGAGCTGGTTAGCAGTATTGAGAAATTTGTAAAAGAAAGTACAACAGTCAGTAAAGTAGTTTTAGTTCCCCGTTATTCCAGAGTAATCCAAACAGTGAAAGTTCATCTTGCTGAGATATTGAGACATATATATGTGTGTATATATATATATATATATATATATATATATATATATATATATGCCTTTACAGGTATGTGTGGCAAATATTATAGATGAAAATAGCAATACAATTTAAGAACAACAATTATGGATTCTTATGCAATGTACATCTTCAGATATGTCTCTGGGCCTTGACTTTACAACTAATATTTTATATTTTTTTAAAAATTATACATGAATAGTTAGAGTAAATGCTTAAATTAGCAGATGTCATGTAAATTTTCAGCATATGAAAGTAAATAAGGAAAAAGGACTGAATCAAAGAGCAATGATGATTCTTTCTGAAATGGAAGCCAGGAGACCCACAATAATCTATAAATAGAGTGAAGGATTTTCTTTTTATGTTGAATGGAATAACATGATTGAATAATTTTAAAAATATAACTATATTATTATATATTTTTTAAATCAGTCATGTAACAAAACTGAGAATGAGTTACAGAAGAAAATGTATGGGAATTGGATATCTAAGAAAGAACTCTGAAATGTGCAATTATATTGATATAGGACTAGACTAGTTGCAGAGCTCAGAAAATGTGGAGGTATTTGAAGATAAATTTGGAAGTCAGTGAAGGGACAGATGATTAGCAGAGAAGTCTATTATGTTCAGACTTAGAAATTTAATATAATGATAAATTTATCAGCACAGGTATCATTGAGGAATATTTCTTCAACAAATATATTATAAATACTGAGGACTACTGGGTAGATAAGAAACATACAGATACTATATTCCCAGTATTAAGAATAAAATATTATATTAAACAACTGTGTTCTAGGTGTCATTTTAGAATGAAAACTGTTCATATTACAGGTCCTTAGGAAATGTCTGTCTAGTGAGAAATGTTTATACAGTTGACAGAAGAGACAGCCTTATGACATCATGTTCAGGAGTGTGTATTCTAGACCAAGGTGAAAGACAATTTGTATAAGCTCTAGAGAAAAAGTACAACCCAAAACTCAAAGAAGCTTGTAATCGTAAGCAAGAAAATATCATAAAGCACTTCGTGGGAAACTCAGAGAACACCAATGAAGAATGGGAAAAGGGATTCTAGGGAACAGAGGGTTGAGGAAACCAGATGAACAAACCTCAGATTTAACTCACCTGCACTCTTAGGGACTGCAGAGATAACAAAGACTGCAGTGGCAGATACAGAGCATACAGGGTCCCCTACATATATCTATGACTGATGGAAACCTAATGAGTTTCTGTTAGGATGAATAAAAATATGTACTCTGAAGTTGTCTAGAAATACTGTTTAGTGACAAAGAAGAGTAAAATGTTCAAAATAAAGCCAGGCATGGTGACAGTTGCCTATATTCCAAAAACTAACACTATTAAAACAAGATCTCAGGTTCAAGGCTAATCTGGGGTATACAGTGAGAACCTGTTTTTGTAAGGACATCTTCCATTGAGCCTCTCTATTCTGTTATTTATGCATACTGATAATCTTATTTTACTTGATTTCTTTATTTGTGATATATAATAACAAATATAATATAATTAATATAATATTATACAATATAGTAAATATAATAGGATATTTTTACATATTAAGTGCCATTTATTTTGTAACACATTGTGATAACAATCTTAGGAAGGTAATAGTCAACTATAATGTTAATTTAATTGATCTAGTTTGGAAGGAACAAGGCTTAAGATAAGTTGTCACTTAGGCTTATGTTTTCCATTGAGTTTGTGTCCACAGTCTGATTTAATCACAAGTATGGTACCCTTTACTGTCTGTGAGTTTGAATCTATCTCTACATGGGAAACTGAGCAGACATGGAACAATAAAGTAGTAGTTAACAACAAGGAGGCATATGTCTTTTTCTGTTTTCCTGTTGGGACTCTATTAATGTTTTCTGTCTTCTTTTTCTTGCCAAAAGGGAGACAAGCACATTTCAAATATTTTTAAATCAAACTGACAGTACTGGAGTGAAAACTATGTTCTATATGTCTGATTTATGGTTCACAAAGCCAGGCTTTACAGTTCTTTGAAACATGGGATGTTTTCAAAATTTACTGATCAAAACATAAAGCAATGCAATCACATTCAAGATGAGGACTGTCTCTGTGACAAATCAAATGATTCCTAGTTTATAGACATTCAAAGACTTCCCACCAAGCTTTCAGATTATTTTCCTTACAAGGTCGAAGATAAATTATCAAGACAAATATATGTTCCCCAGCTCCATTGCTTTACAGCAATTAGAATTTTGCTGACAGTGATATGTGATCACTTTGTTTCATCTAGTAAAGACCAAGTGGAACAAACAGAATTACATTCCTAGATTTCTTTGGAAAAATAAAGAGAATGAATCTAATTCTTTAATAAATAAGGTAGATATTTTTCTTTATCTGTACACATTTCTGTCCAGTTCTCCTATGTTCTCCTTTGTTTCTTTTTCCCCCTCTCTTCATGACTGCTTTTTCTTTTCTTTTCCTTTTTTCACTCTTCAGATTTCTAATGTTTTCACAGTAATTTTTTAAACTTATCTGATAGTGATTTCACATTCAAAATGTTCCTGTTTACTAAATAGCAAAAGTAACTATATTTTACATTGTTCTAAAAGTATATTTATCAGGTTAATGTCTGGTGAAATATAAACACACAAAATTTTAAGATTTCTTATAATGATGTAATCATTGTGCACTAAACATTCAGAAAGCTTGGTGAGCAATAGAATTGCTGTTTTTCTTGAAAATGCATATTTTTTCTTGTTATATTTACATTAAAATTTTCTAAAATTAGATGATATAGATTTAAGATCATGAGTTTTTTTTAGTACTGTTTATGGAGACTATCACTGAGCTGTATCCCCATTCTTAATCCCACTTAAAAAATAATTTCTAATCTAATGCCATGCTTGGGAAGATAAATACATATTATATATGTGTTAAGAAAAGAAAATTTTAAACTTTTGGTGTTTATGTGAAAATTAAAATGTAAAAATATTCAGCGCAAGTATTTATGGGAGGCATTTCCAAGATGAAAACAAAAATGAATCTCCAAGATTCAACTAACATGTGACAACTACTGTAAGAAGCAGAATCTGGAACAGAGAATGTCTTGGAATTTTATATGTTTGCGCGTTTGGTTTATTGATGGGGAGTTTTCTAGCTGTGAACTTTGTGACAAAAGAAAAGTGAGAGAAGAATTTAATTCAATAACAAGGAGAAAATAAAAATAAAAAGAAATTTAGTGAGACCCCCTGATCCAAAGGCATATATAGAAATGCTGAGACATAACAAAGGGACACAGAAAATGGTGGAAGGATTCAGCAGTCAGGCAGAGAACAGATATTTAGAAGGTCTCTCTCTCTCCATCTCCTAAATTATTAAAAGGCAAAATTATAAAAATTCTTTCTGTGACATAAGGGCAGCTTCAAGGCACAAAATACAAACTCCAAGAGTAGTACAGGCAGGACTCTGTTATTCACACCAATAAAACTCCTCGCTGAAAAAAGGTGCAGATTCAGGAAGTCTGGAGTCTACTTCTCACTCAACACCATGCTGATCATGATACTGATACCCGCAGTGGGACTGAACTGCAACTGTTCTCAGCAGAGACAGCAGGCAGCCCAAGTTGAGTAGTGTCACCAGCCATGGAAAGGAGTGAAGAGGAAATCTACTTTATCTTGTGTCTGCAGACTCCTCTTCTTCTGTCAGTGCTTACTGAATACTTTGAAGTTATAGTAAACTTTCAAGCATTCAAGAGCAAAAAGGTCTTTTTAAAGAAGGAAGCCTTTGAGAATGATTTTGTGAACTGTCCCCAGCACTTTGAAGCAAAGTGTGTCCATATAACTATATGGGCTAATGAAATGTGAGTGGAAATCATCTATGGAACTTTAAAGCCGGATCTTGACACTGCTTGTGCTTGACTCAAGCTGTCTCTTGACCTGAAATGCTGATAGAAGAGACTTTGATTTTCAGATGGTATAGTTGCAGTTACACAACTGTGGAGCCTGAACAATCTGAAAAACTAAGTCTCTTTACTTGTATTGGATATGTAAATCAAGGATTGTGAATCTCTGTGTGTGTGTGTGTGTGTGTGTGTGTGTGTGTGTGCGTGTGCGCGTGTGTGTGTGTTTGTATATTTGATCTAGAACATCCTGGCTGAGGACTGCTCTCATTTTATCAGAGGATTCTATGCAAGCTGATGAACAATCAGTCAGTAATCCTACCTGGCTGTAAGACTTAAAAACCACAACAATTACCAGCAAGGAAAGATATCCCTAATGGTGCAACATTGGCACTTTTATGTTGCAAGGTAACCATCAGATTTCTAATTTGGTATAATACTCATTCAGTATAAGGGAATTGATGTTTGGTACTATAAACTTAGGTTATTACCTGTTACTGTAGAAGTCATGGGCCTTAAATACCAGAATACTAGAATAAAACCTAGTATTTCCATTTCCACAAATGAATATAATTTATAATTGTAGTCTAATTTCTTACCCTTATATTCACAAATGACTTCAATTCTTACCTCTAACCAAAGAAACTTCATTTTGCAGTACCCAGATGCTACAGAATCCCACAACTTGTGAAAAAGCAGAGAATAAGTAATTGTGTGGTACCCAGCCCAGTTGGTTCAACTATAACAGTACCCCTTCACCCAAGGCTCTTCCCTCAAGGACTTCAGATCTGCTTCTTTTTTTTTTCCTATAGCATGCTGTTTTTATTAGTAAATGTTTATAATATATATTGGTGTCTGGAATCACAATTTGTCCTGTAATTTTCTTTTTGCTTTGGCTAGTAATAGACTTTTCCATGTAGAGGAATAGGCCTGCGTGAAAGCAAGGAAGGGTCTATATTTCAAGGGTCTATATGAGGGAATTGCATTCAGAGGCTTGCATGGTCTTGATGGAATGCAGAAAGAATATTAAGAATGTTGGTACACACCTTTAGTCCCAGTATTCAGAAAGCAACAATAGCAAACACCTCTAATCCCAGTATTTAGAAGGCAGTGATGGTCCAAGCTCTTAATCTGTAAAACAGAAACAGCATGTAAGCAGTCACAGAAAGCAGAGTTTAGAAGGAGTTAGTGTCACTTAAGATGTGACTTCTAAGTTGAGTGAAAGTGAAAGGCAGGCAAAGCAACAAATCAGAGGAAGAATTGGCAGAGTGAGTCAGAGTGAGGATATGTTCAACTCTCAGGGTATAAGAACAGGCTCAGCTCAGAGACATAGAGGTTAAGGCAAAGAAGTAGAGAGGCTGACTTGGGGAATATGGAACTGACAGAGGAAAAGACACAGAGACAATGAAGCAGTCTGACTGAGGATAAGCCAGAGAGGCTGACTGAGGTAGGATGGAGCAATGAGAGCTCAAGAAGAGACACAGAGACACAGAGGCAGCTCAGCAGAAGATATCATTATCAGACTGGAAGAGTGAAGTCAGTTTAAAGTTGAGCAAAGCAGTTCAGTTTGAGGCAGACAGAAAGTAAGACAGAATCTGCCAGAGTCTGAAGTTTCAAGAGAAATACTAAGGCAGCTCAGAAGATCAGTTTGAGCCAGCTACTTGGAGGAGAGTGTGGGGCAAAATGAGTGAGTTGAGTTGAACCAGAAGAGTCAGAGTTCAGAAGGAGCTAGTCAGAGTGGCTCAGTTAGCAGTTAAGTCTCAAAGGTTCATTAGATTGTACAGAGGATTAAACAGTTTAGAGTGTATGGAGGCTGAGGCTAAAGCCTTCCAGTTCTAGGTTTCAGATTACACTGTAGAGAGGCAGAAATGCTCCAGGTCTCCAGTACTAAGAACCAGTGATTTAATAAGACAAAAGAATTAGTTGCCTTTGCCTTGAATCAGTGTCTACTTCTGGTGAACCAAATGGCTACATTTTTGATTATATATATGCATTTTAAGATCCTCTCCTAAATTTCTGTGAAGAATACTGTGGACATTTTGATTGAGGTTCCTTTTAATCTGTCAATTGCTTTTGTCAGGGTGATCATTTTAACAGTAGTAATTATTGTGATTCATAAGGAAGGGATGACTTTTCATTTTCTAGAGCCTCAATCTTTTTCTTCAGAGCTTTTAGGTTTGTATTATAAAAGTCTTTCACTTACTTATTAGGATTAATCTAGTATGTTTTATTTTCTTTGGAATTTTTGGAAAAGGAGTGCTTCTATGACCTCAAGTGTTTGCTGTTGGTGTACACAACATCTATTCTTTTCTGTAAGTGCATTTTTTTATCCTGCAATTTGTTGAAATAGTTGATTCTAGAATTTTCGGGTGGAAATTATGGAATCTCTTATGTATAATGCAATATATTATATAAATATGCAATATGTAATATAATGTACTAATAGGCATAATTTGATTTCTTTTTCAATTAGCATGCCATTATCATTTTTCTATTATCTCTCTATTCTAACAAGTGCTAACTATACAATACTGAAAAGGAGAAGGGATAGTAGGTATACCTATCTCATTCCTAATTTTAATGTTTTCTGGGGGGATTCTCCTTTTAGAAGAAAATTTGGGGTGTGGATTTGCTATATAAAACCTTTATTACACTGAGACATGATATAGAATCCCTCCAGTAGTAGTATCTGAAGGGGTTTTATCATTATAGAGTGTTAGATTTTAACATAGGCTTTTTCTAACTCTAATGAGATGATCATGTCATTTTTGTCTTTAAATCCAGATATATGATTCATTATAGTTATTGTTATACCCATATTGAACCAATGGTTATAAAAGCAATCTGAGAGTAATTGATAATCTTATGGATTTGTGCCTACAATCAGTTTGCCAGCATTTTATTCAGCATTTTTCTATTTCATGAATCATATCAGTCTGTGTGTTTTTTTGTTGTTATTGTTTTTGTTTTTACTGGTTTGAGAATCAGAATAATACTGGCTAAAAGAAAAAAATTAGTTAGGCAGTGATTCCTCCTTCCTTCCTCCCCCGCCTCTCTTTCTTCCTCTTTCTTTCTCTCTCTTTTAGTTTAAGAAGTACTTCTTGTTCTTCATTGAAAATCTGACAGACTCCTGCTGTAAATCCATCTGGGTATGGACTATTTCTAGTCAGAGTATTTCTTATTAGTGTTTGAATCTGCTCCTTAGTTACATGTTTTCTTAATTTCTCATTGGTTTAATTTTGGTAGTTTGGGTGAATCAAGAAGTTCATCCTTTTTTGTGATGTCCTTCTTTCTTTTGATTAGTTGGAACAAGATTCAATCAATATTGTATATTTTCTCAAAGAACCAGATCTTAGCTTCATTTATTATTTGTATTGTTTTCATTATTTTAATTCTTGATAATTTCTGCTTTGCATTATTATTATTGTTTTTATTTTTTTTATTAATTATTTCTTTGTGACTGTTTTTGGGTTTGGTTTGTTCTTGTTTCTGAATTTCTGAGTTACATCATGAAGTTCTTTGTATGGTCTTTTAATGTAGACATTTAGGGCTACAAACATCCCTCTTAGAATGGATTTAATATTTCCCAGAGGTATTGTTTTCTGTATTTTTATTTTCCTTTAGTTTCTAGAATATTTTCCTTCTTTTTTATATATTTTTTGATCAAATTATTCAGTAATGGGTATCAACCTTTAATAGAGTTGTTTGCTACTGATTTTAAGTTCTTTGCATAATGATCAGTTAGGATATAGGAATTATTAATTTTTCAGTTTCTGGTACAATTTGTTTTGTGATCCAGCGTGTATCTGTTTTAGAAAAGTTCCCATGTGCTGCTAAGTAGAATATATATTCTTTGGCTTATTTGTAAATATAATGGCAACATCTGTTGGGTCCATTTGATGTGAGATATCACTTAATTCTGACCTTTCTCTGTTTATTTTTGTCAAGAAAACTTATCTATTGGATAAAGTGAAATGCTGAAATTATTATTAGGTGTGTTTCAGTATGTGTCCTAAAATACATTTTACATTCTTTTATTTTAAAGTTAATGTGAGTTTCTTGTAGAAAACAGGTGAATTTTATTTCTTAGTTCATTCTGCTACTCTATCTTTCGATTAGAGGGTTTAAATCATTAATATTTAAGTTATTGTTGAAATATGTGTAGATTACAATAATTTTTATGTTTTTCCTCACTTATGTTTAGTTGTGCTTTACATTTCAACAATTTATGGCTTCATTTTTTTTTCTCCAGTCTTTTAGCTATGTTTATTCCTCTCATTGGTTTGAGGTATTCTTTCCAGTAATTTTTTTCATGTTGTTTTTTGTTGCTGTTGTTGGATATTATGTTTTAAGGATAATGGAAAATTTTCCTTTCTCCTTCAACTTTAAAAGATAGTTTTATTTGTATAGTTGCCTACATTGGTAGTAGTGATCATTTAGAACTTGCAGTGTATTCTTCCAGGCTTTTTTTGCTTACAGGGTTTCCAATGAGAAATCAGCTCTTATTCTGATGTGTTTCCCTTTATTTGTGAATTTTAGCATTCCATGTCTTGTTCTGTACATGTAGTGTTAAATGTGATATGCTAGGAAGCATTTCTTATTTCGTATTGTCCAGATGGAGATTTGTTTGCTTAAGTACCTGTACAGTATATCTTTCCTTATTTATGGGATGTTTTCTTTTATGTTTCTTTGACTTGGAATATTTCTCTGTTAACTATGACAAAAATTAGAAAATTTTGTGTTTTGATGATGTATGTCACCCATTTCCTGCATATTCTTTCCCTGTGCTTTTTAAAAATTTTAACATTCCTGTCTGTTTAATCTAGGTTCTCTATTTTATCATTGAATCCTAGTAATCTATGTTCTGCTTAGTTCATTCTAAGACATTCACTGTGATTTCTAACTGGAACATAGAGTTTTTCAACTATATCTTCACTTAGCTTGTGTCCTCTTTACTGTTTCAACAAATTTATTGAATTCAACTTTCAAATTCTTAATTAAATCTGTAAGTTTATATGGCCATTTATTTATATTTTTTGGACATCATTCAGTTATGGTTCAGCAAAGTGTTTCTTCATATTTTCTTTAAATTCCCAAATGCTTTACATAATGTTTTTCTAGTTAGTTCTTAATAAAGAATACTTCTTTAGGACTAACACATTTGATGGGAGTTATGGTGAATTCATGTACATTCTTATGGCTTTGTGATTTGACCTCGGCATGTAGAATTCTCTTTTTATTGTTTTATATGGTAATCTGACATTTGCTGCATGATTTGAACTAGACCAGGTAAAGAAAGCTGTTGAATGAATTGTATACCTGAATCAAAAAAAGATGGCTCCCAAACTACAATTTTTGAGCTAGGCATGTGGTACAGAGAGGAAAGGGGACAGAGTGAAGGGTTACAGAGAAAGGTAACATCTCACCAACCAAAACTGGCTCTCAAAGGAAGGAGGATTGAAGGCAGAAAATCTACTATGGGGCTGATGGGTGTAAAAATGGCTTAAGACAGGGAATCATTGGGAGGGAAAGGGGAGAAAATGCCATCTAGAAAAGATGTCTCAGGGATAAAGGAAGTTCTTTGGCTGTAGTCTATACAAAAGTTGTGTATTTGCAGATAGTGGCAGGTTGGGGAAAGGGATGGGAAAGGGAAGAAGTGATTTTCTATTTAAAGTGGTTCATATAAAAAAAAAAAAATCTTCAAGGTCTGTGTCCCCCGTGTGTCTCCCCCCACCCTGTTCTTGAGTCCAAGGAATAGATTAAAATGGCTGTGTGAAGGAATGCGAAGGAATGTGAAAGGATGTGGATGTGAGGGAATGTGAGTCAGCTTTTAGTAGGCCTAAGTTTCCTGTTCCTGGCAGTCAACACCAGGAACCAGGAACAAGGAAGTAATAAATATCAGCTAGTTGGGACTTTCCATCCCCCCACCCCCCCACACACACACACCTTGTTCCAAGAACTAGCTCACCACTATACCACAGTACGGTGACTAGGTGTCAAAAATTGTTAGGCAATCTGAAGAGACCAATCACGGTAAAGGGCAACTTCAGAACCTATTGGAATGTACCAACTCAACCTGCATCTGGGATACTGTATAAAATTGATGGAAGTTTGTTCTTGGGGGTCGCCATTTTCACTTTTGTGAGGCTGACCCCAGCCTGCGCTGGTTAAATAAAGCCTCTTGCTTTTGCATCGATATCCTGGCTACCTGTCTCTGTGAGGCTGCGGCATCCCAGTTTGGGCCCTTCGTCCCAACAAAGGCCACAGGTCATGAACTAGGTTTGTGTGTTTGTGAATGGTAGCTTGGGGGAAGGGCGGATATAGTTATATTTTAAAATGTTGTAATTGTTGGGGGACATACATGTCATGCATTTATGTCAGATGGCAACTTGGTTGAGTCTATTTTCTTCTTCCACTTTTATATGGGTTTAGGAGGTTAACTCAAAAGATTAAGCATCTATTGGGCAAAGTGTTTTTACCTAATAAGCCATTTTCTTGGTCCTAATTATATAGTTTACATTAAATTATATTTAAATGTCATTTCCTAAGTTACACCAGTTACATGTCAAATGTTTAATAGAAACCAAACTCTAATATCTACCCTATTAGACAACGCAAAATACAGCAATTGTATCATGACAGAAAACTCCCTTGAACAGAACTGTGCCAGACAGGAAAGCTGATGAAAAATCAAATAGTAGAGTTTCTTGCCATATGAGCAATGCTTTTAAAGTGAATTTCCTACAGCATGCTATTAGCTGCAGTTCTCCCCCTCTGGGAAATCAAAATTCATTAAGCGATTATTAACATTTGTGCTTCAGAAATTAAAATTTCTTCTCTGTCCTGGAGGTAACTCTTGTGACATTTGTCCTCAACCACTGACCTGAATTAATTACATATCTGTGCCTTATTTCAAACATGCTTAGAATATGTTATCATATGCTAAGAAAGAGAAGGAAAAATGTGCATAATCTAACCAGATCACTTGCAGTTTTCCATGTTTATGTTTTTAACTTGAATAAACTTGTTTACAAGTATCTTTTTCTTAAAACTACTAAAATAAACATGATTATACACACATACATTTATATTTACATACATATATAATATTGATTAATTTATTTGACTAAATTGTTGAGTTAATGAATTCTAATTTAATATCACACTATTGTGTCTAGTATTTTTCATTGCTTTCTGGGTACTAAAGATGAATTACAACATTATCTACAAAGAGAGATAACTTGATTTCTAACACTTACCTCAATTACATGCTCATGTAAAGAGTCCCTTCCAGTCTTGCTGAAGGATTACTTAGGAATATGTAGTTAAAGCAGGTATAATGAACTTCGCCGAGGGAAAAAAAAACACTATTGTTTTCTAACTTGCCTAAAATAAATCTGATTGGCAGTTTGGGTCTTGACTGTGGCACAGGCCTTAGTCAACAGTTTTCTGAATGGTCTAGGGGACAAAGGAATAAGATGGACACAAAAGTTCTGCTCTGGGAATGATGCAGCAATGTAGATCAACTTCTCTAGATGTACAAAGTCTAGAACAATATTAATTTCCTATGTGAATGTTCATTAAAATCATTCACCAGAAAGTCATGTGTGGTACACAAAGTGATTTTATGTGAATATTTATAAGTGCAGTCTCCATCTACCATGGACTTGCTGAAAAGGCCTATCTACCAAATAGGTATAAAGTACAGGTGGAGGTAGTGTCTAAACTCAAGAGATGGATTTATCTCCATGTCTGTTGTGACTCCACAGCTAGTGATTGTATTTCAACAGCAGAAACTCTTTATGAGTCTCTTAGACTATTCACTTGGGTGAAGAGAATATCCATCTGGTATGAGATTAATTACACTGGAGGGCTTCCATTATGGTAGGAGAACAATTTATTTTTACTGGAATGGACAAATGTTTGGGGAATACATTTTATTTTCTTGTCCAAAGGTTTGTGGTGGTACCATTGGTTTATTGACTTAATGTTTTTTTTTTGTTTTGTTTTGTTTTCTTTTTAACATGAAACTGCTTTTGTAAAATCAATGCATTTTACACCAAGGGAAGGACAGCATTTGTATGTATGGACTCATGTTTCCTTTGATAAAATGCAATGATCTACTGACAATTTAGTTGGAGTATAAAGAGATTTAAAAATAATGGATCATAAAGGGCTGGTGAAATGATCCAGCTGGTAAAGGTGCTTGCTACTGTGACCTGATGAACAGAGTTCTATCCCAAGAACCCACATGGTTAAAATAGAGAAACAACCCATGGCTGTTGTCTTCTGACTTTCATATATCTGGATTAGTGCCATGAACACACACACAAACACACTCACACAAATATATGTTACAAAATCATGGAATCTTTCCTTAAAGAAACTACTGTATGTTGAGCCTATAACCAATACGTGTTCATTATCTTTAAGTAGATTGTGGCATCTCTAATTCAAGGAATAGAAATAAGAATGACTCTCTTTGGTTTTTATTTCACTGACTTTATTGAGGTATGATTTCTGTGAAAAGAATCTTTCCTATTGTATTGCATTATTTAAGGAGTCAACAGAGGTATAAAGATATAGAGTCACACCACCACAAAGAGAGAGTTTCCACGATCTCTAGAATGTTCTTCATAAACCAATAAGCAAAATATCCATTTTCTCTTGTTCAAGGACAACACTAATTTACTTCTCTTACCATTGTATACTTTGAAATTTCTAAACTTTTATGAGCTTGGTTTGCAAATAGAATGGTTTGCACTTGGAATGCAAAATAGGGTTTGCATTCAAATTTCATTATTTGTATTTAAAGTTTAATAGATATTACTGTATTTCTGAATAACTCTTTCAATATGTCATTTCTGGTTAATATGCCACTTGTCATAGATAACAATAATGTGTATTTATTCTTCTCATACTGGCTACAGTGCATATTGAATAAGACTATTTTGAACATCTATATAGTCTATGTGCGTGTTTTCATTTCCTGAGTGAGTCGACATAAGGTAAATAGTTACTTAAACATTGAAACATTGTCAGAAAGCTCATTATTTTGTTTAAGAAATGTGGTTGTAATATACCTATGAAATTTTCAATATTTTATGATTTTAAATTTAGCTACTCAAAAGTGTCAGAGAATTTCAAATTAAATTTTCTCCATGAATAAAATTCAAGCTTTTTTCTTTCACATGGTTTTTGACCTTTAATAAATTATTTTGAGAAGTATGTGTTCAATTCTTGTGTACATTTTATAAGTTATTTATCTTTACATTGTTGACAATTAAGAATCATTATCTACATATAACTTATGGTTGTCTGGCTTGGTATTCTTGTAGAATCTCTACAAGATGGAGTATTAGGGTCTCTGACCCTTTAACTTCCCCATGGAATCCTTTGCCACCTGCTGGGATGCCTTGTCCTGTTTGATACAAGGACTCCAACCCAGCCTTTTTCCATCTATGCCCCATTTGATTGGTAAATAATAGAGGGAATTTTCTGAGGGAAAATTAGGTGGAGGAGAGAGATGGGTGGAGCTGGGAAGAGGGGAAGGAGAGGGATTGGGGTCAGGATTTAATCTAAGACAGAAGAAAAAAGATAAATTAAAAGACACTGAATTGTTACCACATATTTATACAAGTATATTCATTTCTGCTATACAAACTATAAATTTAAGATAAATAATATTTATGAAACTGAATGTGGTGGTACATACATTTACTTGCAGTACTCAGGAATTGGAGGCAGAGGCAGAAGGACCACTATGAGTTTGGTCCTAGCCTGGTCTATGTAGTGAATTCCAGTTCAGCCAGATCATTATAGTTAGATTATACACACACACACACACACACACACACATATCATACAATTCATATTGTTGTATTATTTGTGTGATCTACCTAAGATTATTATACTACAACAGTTTTATAAATGTACCCTCACATTTTGTAAAATTTTATAATTTCAGTTCTTACATTTTACTCTATCATTAATTCATATTTAATTATTGTGTATACGATCAGTTTAAAGCCAAAATTCAGTTTACTTCTATACAAGCATATAATTGTCTGACCACAGGTGAAATTATTTATTTGAATTTTCCAATTATTTCATTGAAAATTTAGCAAAAGAATGTGTAACTTAAATTTTGGCCTGCAGTTAATTTGATTTTCTTTCTTAAGTTATTTGATTTTAATTTCTTTAGGGTGTATATAAGTATCATAATTTATGTATGCATATATTATCTCTTCAAATATGCATTTTTGTTGAATTTGCTTGTCTTTTATTGATTTGAGGTATTATTTACAGATAGAATTCAGATTACAGTTTTGTTTTCTTATATATCCGTTGGCATTTATAACAATGTTATAAAAAACTTAAATACTTAAACTTATAAAAAGACTTAAAAAAAACCAAACAAACAACATCAACAAAAAACATTTTTTCCTTTTTCAGTGTTCTGGAAATATCAAGTAACCTTGCAGTTGGCTACTCAATACTGGAACAATTCTATAACTTCCTATGAGAGAAAATATTTTTTCCTGATTTGTTTTTCTTTCTTTGAGGAAGTGTTAATATTTACTAAAGAAAATTGATTTCGATAGTTGTACAGAATAGTAGACCAAGTCCAAAACCATGTGACAGGGCACAAAAAGAGCAGTCTAAAATTCCTGGATACTGGCTAAATTTCTCATTCACAAATATAAAATATTTATTTAGAAAATCCTAAATTCTGCTTTGAGGACTTATTTATAGACTAAATTAAGCCATATTACACACACACACACACACACACACACACACACACACACACTCACACACACACAGGAAAAAAAAAAACTTTCTTGCTTCTGAGTTTAGTTCTCTAAAAGTTTCTCAGACTTATACCTTTACTTTAGCAGCCTTTTCAGGTTGGTATAAAAAAATACTATCCCTGAGAAATATCTCTTCTTTTACATGATTTTTTTAATACTCATTGAATTTTGCATTGTATGTCTGGGAAAAGTTCTATTGTTAGTTACATTTTTACTTTATAGATTATCACAATCATTGGTAGAAAAGCAGAGTCAATTTCCAACAATTGATGTGGGTCAGAAATCCAGTGACAGTTTCACAGTATTCTGTACTTCAGTACAGATCAAAAGCCTGCGTCAAAGAGCCCTTCACAGCACAAGGTCTCATCTGAAGATTTGGGAAGTAAAGTCCTTTCCTTAACTTGACTATATGGTTGTTGGCAAGTTCTGATTCCTCTTGATTTCTTGGACTGAGGCCATTAGTGTCAAAGAGGATAATGCAATGAGGTAAAACCTCTTGTAATGGGGATTTCCTCATGAGGAAATACTTCATGCCAGGCAGCAAAGGGAATGTACACTACTGAAGGAAGGCATACTCTTACAAAGTAACCTGTAAAAGGTATTTTTTCTTAACCTCAAGATATATTGTTTACTGACAAAAGTCACTGAGAGAGAGATTCTGTAGATAGCTGGTTATACACATTATTCTGAGGTATCTCAGATTAGACCTATAGAAGTTTCCTTGTACATATATCTAATTCTCTTCACTTGCCTATTTTCTTTTACTGATATATATTATATACGTGTGTGTATATGTGTGTGTGTGCAACTATATTCATCAATCCTTCTGATCTCTATGTATGTGTATGTTCAACTAAAGGGTTTCTCTGTTGTAACTCTGGCAGTCCTTGAACTCACTCTGTAGACCAGGCTGGCCTTGAATTCAAAGATATCTTCTTGCCTCTGACTCTCCAGTGCTGGGATTAAAGATGTGAACCCCACCATTGCCATGAAACAAATTTTATATAGATGTATGTATATATGTGTAATCAAGCTATCTTCTTTGCACACATCATATATATGATATAATATATATGTATGTGTGTGTATATTACATATGCATCTATGTATATATGTGTGTATATATATATATATATTACATATGCATCTATATGTATATATGTTATAATGTATAATTGAAACCTTACAAGGTTGCTCAGGTTACAGGTCCCAATGAAAAAAATTCCACAATAGGAGATTATTTTTTAGAAATAATATTTCAACATATTATTTGCAATCAGAATCATCCCTTGTGATGTGAAGCTTTCCTTCAGTTTATTAAACCCTATTTTCCTCCCATGCTTGATCTTCACTATTGCTTTATTTCCTTTCATTCTTAGCTCTTCTGTTTCTGAACATAAATGATGATTTGGCAAAGTACCCATATGGGATTTGCCAGCTGCACACCTAGTGCTTCTCATATTTACAATCTTGGCATGTCTCCTTACTACTGTAACATTGGTTGTGGCCAGTTGTTGATCAATTTGAATCTAAATGGTCTCAGTATCTTCAGTATTCTTAATATTCCTGCTCTGCAGGGAGCATAAGAAGCCTTGAGTAAGTAGAGTCTTGAGACAATGAGTATCGTTGACACGACAGGAAAGCCTCAAGGACCACAATGCTCCATCCCTGTGCAAGTGGCAAATCTTTTCCTGGTGAAGCACAGAGAGATGGCAAAGCCTTTTTTTCAGAGTCCAATTGTGTACAGTATTAACAACTGCAGTTTCTTACTGTTACACTTTTACACACTGAGGCTGCTTGCCAACAGACACCTCCTATGAGACTAGCTAACCCATATAATATATAGAACATGATATATATATATATATATCATATATATATAGAACTATATATATATATATATATATATATATATATATATATATATATATAATGTGTGCAAAGAAGATAACTTGCTAACACATATACATACATGCATAGCTCATATCTCATGGTATCAGCTCTATGTTGCCATATAACATATAAAGTGAAGATTATTAAAACTATTCAGGTATATCACACTATAACTCCTATGAGTTAGATGGATATATTGGATTGAAAATCCCATGAAGTTGTAGCTATCATCAGCTAAATATTAGAGCTTCCAAATTAGCAGAACTTCCAAATACTCCTGTGTAGTTGTTGGTAAAATTAATTTCTCAATAAATCTGAACTATAAATCACATTTATTTTCCAAATAGGCTGCTACATAACTTCAATAAAGTTCTTATATATGAGCTGGCATGTGATGGGGTAACTGATGGAAAAGAGCAGAAAGAGATTACAAGAAGTGATATTTTGTTGCTTACATCTATAATTGTTGTAGATAGAAATATTAATATCTCAGGAAGATTCAATAGAGAACTGAGACAATTCTTAGATATGCAAGACTGCTTAGGAAAGCCTCTCACCTCTGATCAACTGACGCATAGATCGTGGCCTCTAGGTAATTTATTAAGAAAGGCACCATTCACTGATATAAAAGTCTTAACTGTTTAATGAATAAAACTTCCACCATATGCCAACACTCAACTTTAGCTTGTAGACCTGATGACATTTTACAGGTTAAGTCAAGATCCCTGGCAAGGTATTCCTTGTTTGATGCTTAGATTGGGGGAAGATACCATGGGAGGTCCCTCCATAAGTGACAATACAATCAGGTGCTTTCAACATAAAGATCTCAGTGGGCAATGTCAAATCTGAACAACAATTGCTCCATTCATGGGTAACTGAGTATGAAATTGCTTGTGCTCCAAACACATATACTTCTGCATTCAAAAAAGCTGTAGCCTATCCACATCCAGAAAGCTGCTTCTAACAGGTAAGGAAAGTAACCTTCCGGCAAGAGCTCTAGCTGCCAGGTAAAGCAGCTATTCAAAGTTCATATTGCTAAACAGAATTTCAAGTAGCTTTACAATATTAAAGAATAAGTTTAAACATTCCAGAACAAAGTACCATGCCATTGTGCCTTATTATATTTGATATTCTATTTTAGCTCATTTGTGCTACCACAACAAAATGACACAGACTATGGAATTCATAGTGAGTAAAAATTTACTCAAACCTCCATGCAAGACCAGCTGGCATCTGACAAGTGTGTTTCTGCACTATATAATCTGTCAGAGAATAAGAAGGTGAGAGACAGAGAGTGAATCCAAACTTATTTGTGCTGCACAATCTCATAAAATACAGCATCAGTTGTTCATGTTAATACTGTTACAGTGTCAATTAGGTATCCTCACTATATTTGAGTATAGTGACATACAAATATATAATGTTTCAGGAACTAGGATTCAATGAAAAAGATGAAAGGAAGAAGATGAGGTGATCTTTGAGGGTTATCTTGGGGGATGCTTACTGAATTGAGACAATTAGTGTTCCTTTCCTAATTTCTGTAGCAGACCAAATTTCTACTTAAATAACTGATTCCATCAAAAGTAAGAAGTCTTTTGATATTTAGCTTCACTTGTCACAGACATTTGTGATACTGATGACTTCTGATGACTAAGAGTCATTGAATTTAACATAGATTTTTGTTTTAAGTAAAAGGCAGTTATTTTTTCCAAATAGAATAATATGAATAGTAACTATGAAGCCTAAACTATTTTAGAGTTAGGCTTTCTACATCAGTTTTCCTAAGAGTCATTGTTAATGTGAACTGGCATGCAATATAAATATTAAACACAGGCTGATTTTCCTTCTGGTCATGATGTGCATTTGCATGATCCCAGTTGGATTGCTTTAGAACTCAAGAGATATTTTTTAAAGAATTTTTATATTTACGAAACTTATTTGACTTTCCAACAAAGCAAATTCTTCAAAGGACATTTCCATGAACTCGGGATTGACTGACCATTTGATATTTTTGTACTTGAACTAACTCTTTGGATTATAAAAAAAGAATATATATGCATATGTCATATATATTATATGGCATATATATGTTGCATTTTAAATAAAATAATATGCTCTATAATTTATAAGATCATTGACAAAAAGGGAACTCTCAGATGCCATAACCTGCACAAGATCTGTTCAACAGAAAGCCAGCCAAATTCGAAGTGTAAATGAAAGAAGAGTTGATGATGCCTCACCCATTAACTAAGGAGCTATTTGCCATTGATAGTCCTTAGGAAAGGAGAAGCATTCTTCTTTCAGAGTTTGGTTACAGGTAAGATGCTTGTGCTTCTGTGCATGGTTCCACACTCATGTGCATATAGGTAACACTAAATTGAGTTAGTAGGGTTTTGTTTTTCTCTTAGATTTTTTTAAATAAAATTTTTTATTCTTTGATAATTTTATACAATGTATTTTGTATTCTTCCAACTTCTCCTAGAACAGCCCCTAACCCAAACTCACCTAATTATATCTTCTTAAAAAATAAGTCACATTAAATCCTAAATAATCCTGGGTGTGGGGCCAACCCATGGAACATGGTCCACTTACTAGGGCTCACACCATCAAAGAAAACTGACTCTTCCTATCCCAGCATCAACAATTTCCAATATGTCCAGGACTGGAAGTAGGACTTCATAACTACTTTGTCCCTCCAGGGATTTCGCCTTGCAGAAGTTTATCAGTTTTGTCTATTCTGTCTCAAATCTCTTTGATCAAAAGTGCTACTACTCTTTGTGTGTACAGAAAGTGATGTTTCCTTCTAATGATTCACCTTTCTGACTCTTAGACACTTCCACCCAATTGTTTGTGACAATTTGTGAGTTGTGGGAGGGTATGATATAGACACTAGCGTCCCATTTAGTGCTGAATATTAGCAGTCTCTTATTTTCTTCACCCTGACCAATTGTCTCAGTGTTAACCATGAATAAATGCAAATGAAACATCTCCAATGCAGGCTGAGAGATGTACTAATCTATAGGAATATCAGTAAGTCCTTAACAGTAAGTTTAATATGTCCTTTCAGAATCATAGCAGTACATTCACACCTAGCATTACAGCATTCTTCTAATCATGGGTTATTGGTCTCTGTAATGGTTGGTGCAAAGTATATTTTCCATGTTGTGGAGCTGTTTTTAAATCTAATAAGCAAATGTTTGATAATTCCCAGAAAAACAATGCCACTATTTCACCTGCGGAAATTTCTTGCTAGTAAGTTTATTAAAGTAGCTAATAGGTCTCACACAAAGGTAAGACTATTGAGTACTTCTTTCTTCTAGTAAAGTATGCAGCACTTTGCAGCAATATGTGAGCTAGTCAGAAGGGTTGAAACTTCTAAATGAGTACCAGCTTTTCCTTTGTGTTCTACAACTCAAATACATGATGTCTTAAGCAATAAGGTCTTATCTTTGAGTTCTAGGAAAACAAGAGTAATACTAATAGCCTATACTGTCTCAAGGACTATGCAGTCCTACTGGAGAACAACTTTAACAGAGGTAATCCATTCCTGGAACTGGATTTCTTATTTCTTGGCCTATGGTACAAGTAGAGACATTGTACCCAATTGTATAACAACTCTATTTAAACTCTTTTTTCTTATGTATATGCTTTAGAAATTTTCTGCATAGTAGGTTTTATGAATTTTTAAATAGGCTTTAACAGGTAATTATCTCCCCCTATACTGCATCCCTAACCCTGAACTCCCACCTTGACCACATTTAGTTCATCCTGTTCCAGTAATTTCCTTCCCCACTTATTGTATTGCATTTTATGTCCCCTCCCTTGAAAGTCCTCCATGGGCCTTGACAGGTTTCCTATCACTCAACGGTTTTCCAACTAAAACACACAAAGCTAGTATGAAAAACAAAGCAAGCAAACAAAAAACAATAGTGTTTTGTCTGTTACAAGTAATTGGGATGATTATTTGTAGCTGTGACCATTTTCCCGTGAATTTCATAATTTTGTTTTTCATAACAGCTGTGAGACATTCTATTGTATAAACGTATCATATTTCCTTCACCAACTCATTAGATGATGGACAACCAGGCTGTTTTAAATTTGATTCTTATCAATAGAGTAGCAATCGACATGGATGAGTGTGAGTAAGTATCTCTGTTACAGAATCAAAAGCACTTTGAGTATGTTCCAAAGAGTGGTATATCTTGATATGTGGTAGATCTAACTGTAGCTTTTTGTGGTATCTCCTAAATTCAGACATTGATTTCCATTGTGGATGCATCAGTTTGCACTCCCACCAGCAATGAATAAATGTTTTCTTTTTAACCTTAGCCATTCTGACTATAGTGACATGAAATCTCAAAGCAGTTTTGATTTATCTTAATTTAAAGACTACTGTAGAAGAAGGGGCAGAAAGATTGTAAGAGAATAAGAGAATTTGTCAGACTATACTAATGAAGTCTCAATGACATGACTACCTAATTAAGAGCTGAAAAGGACAATACACCAATTGGTTATCCAATACAAAATGGTCAGCCCTGAAAACATACATTCAAGAAATGTTATATAGATTCAGCAGGCTATATTTATGTATTTAGGGTTATATAAGTATATACATAAATGTACGTAACAATTATTTATGAAGATTAGAGGCCATGAATTTTAAGGAGAGCAAGGAGAGGTATATGCTAGGTCTTAGATGGAGGAAAAGGAAAGAAATGATGTAATATTATAATCTCAAAAAGTAAAATAAGTATTTTCAAAAGTAAGTAATTAAATCTATTCCATCCCATTTCTTCCAACGTTATATGTTTTATTTTAAATTCTACTGTCTTCTTAGTGATACCAGTAATTTCAATATAACCTTTGTACAAATTATTTGAGTGTTTCAAACAAGCATATAAATTTTCTTGATTATATAAACCCTTACTCCTCCCCAAACTTGTTCCCAACTCTTGCCTTCCTAACTTCTTTTCCCTTTTACTTTTTAAAACGTAACTCACTGAGTTCAATTTGTGCTTCCCTTTTATCCATGTGTGAGGCAGGGTCATCAAATGGATCATGTATGATCTGGCAGAAACCACATATTTAATGAAAACTAACTCTCCACCACCTACAAAGGATCACCTGTTAATAATTCCTCATTTAGAGACAGGTATTATAAGCGACTCTCCCATCCATGATGCAATGTTGACTAGCGTGGTCTTGTGTTGGTCTCATGTATTCAACCATACTGTGAAATCATGAGTCCAGTGGCGGTGGCATGTTGGGAAACTAGTTTCGCTTGTGTTTCCTAGATGTCTAGCTTTAGAATCTTTTGTCTATTCTTCTGAAATGTTGAGCGAGCTTTGAGGGGCTGGTAGTATGATATAATGTTTCGATTGTGAATGAGAATTACATAGACACTTATTATCTTCATTTTGAGCAGTTGTCAGTTGCTGAGATAACTGTGTCACACTGCTTAATGAAGCTACTATGATGACAGACATTTAATGCCATGGTCATTTAGCTAAATAATAGTATTAGTTTTACCCATGGGGCCAAATAAGCTTCAAACCATAGATTCTTGGCCCTTTATACAGTATTAAACATGCATTTGCTCCTGTGGTGTGGAACTGAAATCCATTCAGAAAGCAGGAGATTAAGCCCATAACATTCATGCCATAAATCAATCTTGCCAACCCAATCATTATTGCAGTTCACAGCATTCACAGCTGGGTAAATTGTTAATGATTTCTCCACCTACCCTAAGCAGCATGCATAACTACCTCCAGCATTGGGAAAGCTAGTTAGTCAACAAGGGGAAAACTTAGGAGTTAGTATCAACTTGATTTCTTATCCTGTAATCAAAGTGTTGATGCCTTGATCAATAGGGTCTTATTATCAGGTTTTGGTGTATCACCTCTCATTTTGAGGGTCTCTGGGATGCTCCTGACCAACATTTTGAGGAAAGTTTTATAAAAACACCTTGGGCAGGCCTATTTCATCTGACATCTGTAAAATCTGGGGGAAACATCAGCTGTGTAGGGTAACTCATAAAAATCCTTAGACTTAGTTATCCTACATCTATTCCCACCTCTATCCATCCATAAAAAAAGACATGAATTTGGGAAATATATACACATTGTAGAGATCTGGGAAGACGTTAGAAGGGGTAATGAGTTATTGAGGTGATTAGATGCCATTGTATGCACATAGGAAATTCTAAAAAAATACAAAAATAATTGTAAAAATGAAAACTAATAAAGGCTTTTAAATGTAAATAATAAAATAGCAGGAGACACTCATGATTTAAACATAGCATAAATCAAAATTCTTAGGATACTAGGTTATCTACAGAATAAAATATCCATTTACTTGAAATCTTTTTGATTGACAGTTTTAGGATTTTTGGTTGAAATAGATTAATAATTGTGAGGGATTAAGATTTGTAGAGGAATATTTAATCTTTTAATCTGTCAGCATGGCTATTCTAGAGTAGAAAGAATGTTAGTACATACATTTAATCCCAGTATTCAGAAAGTAATAGTACTACACACCTTTATTCCCAATATTCAGAAGGCAGTGGTAGTGTAAACCTTTAATCCCAGCACTTGGGAGAGAGAAAGCAGAGTTTGGAAAGAGTAGGTGTCAGGCAGGAAGTAACATATGAGATGAATCAGAAATAAGGGAAGGCAAAGTGACAAATTAGAGGAAGAGTTAGCAGAGTGAGGACAGGCCCAACTCTCATGATAGAAAAAGCAGGTTCTCAGCTCAGACACAGGATAAGACACAAAGAGTATGAGGCAGGCAGTCTCAAGGGAGCAGTATCAGGTAGTATGAGACAGATGGAGGAATAGACACATAGATAATGAAGTAGTCTGACTGAGGATAAGGCAGAGAGCAGTGAGTTACAGAAGCAGGCAGGTTCAGGGAGAGACACAGAGACACAAAGGCAACTCAGCAGAAGTCAGTATCAAATAAGAAGTGTGAGTCAGTTTGAAGCCCAGCAGATCAGTTCAGTCTGAGGCAGTCAGAAAGTTAGACAGAGTCTGATGAATCAAGAGTTCAGTCAGAAAGAGTTAGGCATTTTAGATGGTCAGTTTGAACCAGGCTACTTGGAGAAGAATTTGAGCCAGAATAAGAGTGAGTTGAACCAGAAGAGTCAGAGCTCAGAAGGAACTAGTCAGAGTGGCTCAGTCAGCAGTTAGTCTTGGTGTAATAATTCTTTGCATGTGCAGAATGCGATGGATGGAGCTTAGAGTCGTGCATGCTTGCAAGTTTTAGTAAAGATTTACTAGATACTGGGGAGGGCGAGGGATGTTGAGTAAGGTGGAACAGGACTCTGTAAGCAGAAACAGGGGCGGGGGAGAAAAAGGGAGGAGCAAAAGAGGGAAAGAGGCAAAAGAGAAAGAGATAAAAGAGGAGAAAAAGACAAAAATGTGGGAGAGTCCGAAGCCCACCAACATTATATGAGACTGATGACACAGTCCTGCTGATGATGGTGGGACAGGTACAGGGCTCAGGGGGCAGTACTTGGAGACAGAGGGTGGGGATTTTGGGAGTGTGGGGGCTGAGCAAGCACCAAGGACAGATCTCTGGCCAATTCATAACACTTGGAGGCTAATTAGATTGTAGGGAAGTTTTAATGTTCTAGATGTATGGAGGGGGACTGAAGCCTTCCAGTTCTTGGCCAAAATACACCAGGATTCCAGGATTCCACAGCTCCAGTACTAAGAATGGGTGATTTAATTAGAAAAAGAATAAACGACTTTTTGTCCTGAATCTACAGCTGATGAATCTATAGCTATACTTTTGAACTCAGTGTATATTTGTTTTTTGTTTTAAAATTAAAATGTAATTTATTTCTCTTTTCTCACTCAAACTCCTCCATGAATACCACCCCTTGTTGCTCTATATTAAATTCAAAGTCTGTGGCATATATATGTATGTGTATATATATATATGTGTGTGTGTGTGTGTGTGTGTGTGTGTGTGTGTAGTGTCCATATAATGTTACTCATAGGCTATGCTTTAAGGACTGACCGTTTGGATATGGATAACCATCTGGGGAACTCTTCTCTGGTGAAGATTATTTCCCTCGGTTGCCTGTAATTCTTTGTTGAAGTTTACAATGTCATTAAATTTCCTCCTTCTGTTGTGATATATTTGTTTCCATGGCTGCAGTTCTTAAAATGTGGCGGAAGGAGATTCCTACAGTGATGGAGGAGTTTTACATTTACTACAACTGATGATTACATCAATCTTCAATTACAGTAAATTTACATATGAATACAAACACATACACTCTCAGATAAAAAAAAAAAAGACAAAATAGATCTCATGTAAAATGAGCAACTTACTTTTCTGCATATACTTCCAAATAACAGAAGTATAAGCGAGTGTTTCTTTTTCCCCTAAGTAAATTAGCCCCTTTAGCTATGAAGAGTCCAAGACTTCCCTGGTTTTCTTTCTTCATTCTGTGGTACCAGATGCTTTTTAGAACTTTTCTCTGTTACTCACTTTGCATAAGAATACAGGACTCCTGCAGACTACCTTTCTAGGTTCCTTATTTGTGCTTCTATAGAAAAACACAGTCAAGACTCCATTGATACAATGTTGTGTAGCCTCTTGAGAATAGCCTATCATACATTTATTTTTAACCTTGCTGCTTCTCTGTTAGTAAATATAGCCCCTTCCCACAACTCCTGTGTTCTCAGTATGTACAGACCAAAAAAAAAAAAAAAAGAAAAAAAAAAAAAAAAAAAAAAAAAAGAACTTGGAATCCAGGTCCTTTTGGCTGACATAGTATGATTCTCCATCTTCCATGTGGGTTATTCCTCAGGGTTGTTAATTAAAGCCTCTGCTCTCTACCCTAATTGTTTCAAGATAAAAACTTCAAAAATAAGAGAATGAATGAATGAAATATTAAGCAGGTGGTAGAATGAGTAGGCATCACAATCTGTCCTTTTTAAAACCTTTCTTTCATAAAAAATAGATTGGAAACAGATTTAGCAATAGAATTAAGCAAGAATTAAAAAAATCTATAAAATAATAATTTAAATGATAACAAAGTTAACATTTCCAAACTGAATTTGAAATGTAAGCAATTTACTGTGAGACTGGTATTTTTATAGATGTGTACACTACATATGGTTGAAGTTACTCATTTATGAGACTTTCATATTATATTAATTAAGTAGAAAAATCTTTCTTTAAATTTAAAATTAAACTAAGCATCAATGTCTTAAGGAACTGAGTTACAAAGGATATTCTTCAAGGTTCTACAATCGAATTACATATGTTTATACTTTTATAATAAAAACAAAATATGTCCAAATTGTGTGTCAATAATCAAGAATTTACAGAGTCAAAGACCAGTTTATGAAATAGCAAATTTAGCTCTTGAAAATATGTGAGACAAGGCAAGACAAGTGTAGATGTTCATCCATTTTATGTTCTGGCTAAGGCTATTTTAGGTTTGCCTAGAATTTCATCTCCTCAATGGAAAGCCCTGTGGAAATTGTCCAACTCTATTACAAGAAACTGAAATCAAGTTGGCCTAGCTAACTTATCTTGGCTTCCATTAAACTACCTGCTTGTTAAAAATTCCTCCTTTAGGTAGCTACTTATTTTAGCTTCTGTTAAACTGCTTGTACACACAAACCTCCACCTGCAGCTGCAGAGCAAGATATCAACATATAGTAGTTGCCTTTTAAAGCACTTTACTCTAAATGCTAGGTGATACACTGATGTCTTGAACCAGCTGGCTAGATTGAAGACTTTCAATTCGCTATAAACTTTTTTTAAATGTTCTTCTAAAGTAGGCTCCGCATAACATGAGGAAGTATGAAAATTGTGATTAAAACTTCATTTTTTTTGTCAAGGTATTTGTTTATTGTTGTTCTTGTCTATTTTCCTAATACATCATGTTATAAATAAATGAAGTAGTCATAGCTTCTCAGTAATTAATAAAGGAATAAAAGAGTCTTAATTTCTCAATAGCTAACATTCTATGTAAGATGAAAAAATCCCATATTGTTAATTTATCTGAAAATGTGATAAGATAAAAATGTACATTTAATTATGAATTGCACACTATTAAAATATAATAACATATTTTCTACTATTTTTGTTGCACATTCTTTCCTACTGTTGATAAGTGTAAACAAAAGATTTTGATTCTTTAAATGTGCTTCAAGATAATGTTTAGCAGTCTGAGTTTTTAAAGTATGTCTGTAAGCATTTATAGTTTTATATTGAATTACATAGATGCATAATTTTGAGAAAAGCAAACATCAAGTTGAGATATGAATGCTGTAAAAGAAGACACACAATTTTCTACACCAAATGATGGCGTTGTTAAATAAGTATGTACAGCCCCATTCTGTGGTCCATACATTAGAAAACATTGATTTTACTATATATAAATAATGCTTCAATGAGTCTAAATTAAATTAAAAATGAGATATTATGTTGACAAATGGAAAGATAGCACTTAATTAAATTATGCAAAACAACAAAATGACAACATAACACATGCTCCACAAAAATACATTTTCTTGTCAGCATAGGAAGCAGTACATCCAACGGGATATCTTTAAAAATGTCCTTTCATTTAGAATAAAACAAAAAAAATGAAGATGGGACAGAATTTAAAGTGAAATCTCTGAAGTATTTTAAAATCTTTTGGTGCAACAGTGATTACAATAATAAATTATTTTGTATATCAGTTAAGAATGGATCTGAATAAGTATTTAAGAAATATATCCAAGTACTCAATTATAAAAACAACTGAAATATCAAAGTGAAAGCATCAATGATTTACAGATATTTGACTATATTTCAGATATTTAAAAATAACAAGATAGAGTAACATTGCCTAACATTAATTCTTTTACATATTAAAACATAGCAGTAATAAAGGCCCATTAAGGGAAAAAAGGGTTTCTCCTTATGAAGAAATTGAAATCTCTAGCCTTAGTGAAGACCTGAGTTTTCAGTTTGTATGGTCATTTACCTGACTGACAGACTACCACTTAGGAAGACAAAACCACCCCTAGGAAGGCAGTCTTCTGAAAACATGATAAAAGACCAGGCAACCCAATAGCCTGACCCTGTTCCATCTTGTTGTGCCATGTTTGAGCAGTAACACTGTCACCCCTCCACACACTCACATCCAGAGGACTGTTCTTTCTTGGGAAGATGCAGGGGTAGAAGTGATAGGATTTGGGGGGTGGGTGTAGATATGGGCCATAGGAGAGATGGGGAGAGCTGGGAGGAGTGGAGCAAGGGAAGGAAGGGTGTTGGGATGTATTATATGAGAGAAGAAAATTAAAAAATAAATTTAAAAAGTCACAAAATTTGAATATAAAAAAATGCTAATTATGGCCAGAACCTAGTCTGTAAAGCTCTCTCCTGCCCTATGATGATCTGTCATCATGTGGATCATATCCATGCTCACTTAACTCAAATGACAAGGCTTTCCCCCCACTTTCATTTCCATGTCCTGTTTTTTTAATTCAATTGAAATTAAACTTGAGCTTCCCTTTGACTCTATCCTTAAGTTATTTTATTAATGAGACTAACAATCATCGTAAGAGGTGACCACTACCTACCTCCCTGGTATCAATTATACTTGGATCAATAAATAATAGTTGTATATTTATCCAATATTAAAGCATTTCTGAATCAGATTCTGCTACTGTCACATTTGAAAGCAACAAAGAAAGTGATAGCCATACTAATAAGTGTACTTGAACTAATATCCTGATTCAATAGACAGATGACTGACAGACTTCTGAATTAACTCCTGGAACTTGCCCATATTGTAGAGAGAGTCTGAGTGACTGATACTTCCTATTGCCAGCAGAGCACTTTCCCTGTAATTACTCTACCACTTCCAGTGCCTGTTTTTCTTCTGATATTTAAACTTTCTCCTTTGATATGCCATTTCATACAAAAATTTATTAGTAGAAACATAATCTTCTTTTAAAAAAAAAAACTAGGTTCTAAACTAAGATAGGAAAGTGTACTCCTCAGTTTGAAATAGAAAGTCATTTTCAAGCAACTTGTAATCACATTTTTTGTTTAATACTTAAATTATCATCTTATAAAATTTGATAAATTCACTTGTGCTTTGTCAATTTATGGTACACTCTGCTTGCTCATTAGTTCATAATATAATATCTAATATAGATATTAATTATATAAAATATTCATTATTACAATTGTCTGAACAAATTATGAAAAAATAGCTAAAAATGCATAGAATATATCTCAAAATATAAAAGCATGGATTTTTCTGTCAATGCTGGATTACCAAATTTATTTTCCTCTTCAAACCTTAATAGCACTCTGTCACATAGCATAAATCTTATGATAAAATATAGACAGGAAAAAGCTCTACAGTCTTCTTTCCTAAAATGTAATAACTAGTGATTGCACAACATACTTTTATTTATAAATGAATGCTTAATTAAATAAGTTCTTTAATTTTGTAAAGACTAGTTTTAGACATTTAAACTTCAGAAGTATTTTTAAAGTAAAAATTTTAGTTGCCTATTTTTAAGGATAAAGTTTTAAATAATTGTTTTTATGACCCTATGGTTTAGCATAAGCATTATCCAGTCCATCTAACAAACAATTTTCATCATGTACTTTGGTGAAATCCATGAAATAGTAAGTCAAATTTTCACTGAAATACACTGTATGAGATATGAGTAGTCTTAATGTTGCAAGTGAAAGTGCTTTGTCAGTATAATATAGTCATGAAGTCACCATGTTGACAAGTTGATGTGATTGCCTAAGACTATAGGGACTGTGTCTGAAAGATCACAATCTTTTTGCATAAGCCTTTAATACGTCACAAAACTTCCAGTTCTCCAAAGATTAAAAAAAAGATTTCATTGTGCCTATTCATCCCACATCTTATATTGCTCTATTTAAGATCTGATAATACTTAAATGAATTCACTTCATCTACATTTTCTTTTTTCTTTAAAAAATATTCTAAATGGAATATTATTCTTCTCAAAATAACCATTTTATGGCACTTCTAGTAATTAATGAGTGATTTTTTGGAATAAGTAAATGTGATGAAGTAAATCTTGGATTTTAGTTCCTATGCTCTAAGACAGGGAGTAGCTTGACAAAGCTATGAAGGTTTATTCCACCTATATTTGAGGACTGACCAAAGTGGGGGGAAAATTCACAAGATAACAATGACCAAGTGTTGAAAAAAATTTGCAAAGAGTAAATTCAAAAGGCTATATTTTATCTGAGTTGGATGCACATTTTAATGTGATAGAGTATTGGTAACCCAGGTGCCTGAATGACAACATGGAGGAACATTAATTTCTATCTTATTTAGATCTATTTTTCTCAGTTTTGTCCCACAAGTAGTAAATAAAACTCTTTCCTTCATTATAATCGTTTTCTTTGTGCTATTTCTTATTGAGGCCAACTGTCTCCAGTGTGTTAGGTTGTTAATCAAATTGTCTCAATTCCATAAGTTGGTGAATGAAACAAGTCTTAAGTACAATTCAAAGTACTGATTCCCATTGTATGTGTGGATGCTGTGATGACAGCAACCCCCTTCCCACTGTGCTCCCTAATTGAGCATGTGGCTGCTTCTGAAAAGACTGATTGATAGCCAGTAGGCTTTGTAAAGAACATACATATTTTAAAACTGTCTGTTCATTTGTAAGATGTGGCAGCTCTATAACAGTATTTGTAATTCTTTTCTACTTACCTGGTATGTTAAGAAATAAAAATGTATTCTCTCTGTTTCTGGACATTGCATATGAGTGTCCTTATCTTCCCTATGCCTGACTCCTGAAAGCCTCCATGAAGTCATTACATTATATATGATCATTGGGTGGTGGTCTTTTGAAGACATGAATTTCAGTGGTGAAGGCAATAATGCATGGATAATTTTCCCTACTAGACCGATACAAACAGTGTTGATCTCTGCTAGAAATCTGTCTGATATTATAATTAATTTTTCATCTTAATTTTCTTTTATGAGTAGATTATGCTTGTGGTAGTTAACATAAGTAGAAGTAAACATGTATTCCTCAGTTGGAAAAGTAATAACCACAACAACAAAAGGCAAAGAGCAATCCTTTGGCAGTTTTCCCTTAGTTATTCCACATAGGGTAATTAATTAACTCTTAAGAGACCAACAGTCCTTCTATGTAAAGGAATAGCCCTGTGTGAAAGCTAACATCTTCATTCCAAGGACTATATTCAGAGGACTGTGTTGTCTGATTGAATTAAAGATGTGTAAACACATCTTTAATCCAGAATTCAGAAAGCAGTGGTAGCAAATATCTTTAATCTCAATATTCAGAAGGCAATGGTGGCGTTTGCCTTTAATCCCTATGGGGTGTAAAAAACAACAACAGGGGAAGCAGACACAGGAAGCAGAACTCATAAGGAATGGGTGTCACACAGGAAGTGACATCTGGGATGAGTTAGAATGAATGGCAAAGTGACTAATCAGAGAAAGAGTTAGCAGAGTAAGGACAAGCCCAACTCTCACATGAAAAGGTGGTCTCTCAGTTCAGTTAAGGAGAGTTACATAAGAGTTAGAATCAGTCAGTTCAGGAACAGACAGAAAAGTCAGTCAGTTGAAAAGCAGGTTGAAGAGTCAGTTGGGCTGCAGTTAACAAAGAAAGCTAAAACAGTCAGTTACAGAGGCAGGATGGACAGTGAGAAACACAAAGACACAGAGACATGACAGAGCTTGGCAGAAGAAGCCCAGAACAGAGAGTGAGTTGAACAAGAAAAGTAGGAGTTCAGAAAGAGCTAGGAAGATTGGGTCAGTCAGCAGTAGGTTTAATGCTTTAAGTCTTCTAGATTTTATGAAGTCTGAAGCCTTTCAGTTCAAGGACTAAGAATAAATTGAAAATAGGTCCAAGTGCTCTAGTGCTCCAGAGCTCTGGGCAAGAGCCAGTGATTTAATTAGAATAAAGTACAAACTGTCCTCTGCCCTGAACCAAAGTCTACATCTGAGTGAATCTATACCCACTTCGACATCTACTACTACTCATCTAAACCTACTCCAAGTTTTCTTTAAATTATGCAGCTTGCACCAACAAGGAGAAAATGCTTACTTAGATACAAGATAAACAAAGTGTCCCAGATTCTTCAAAAAGATTCATCCACAATTGTTATAAATCTCAGGTCTTAAAATGACAATTATTTACTTATTTCATGTTTTTGGAAATTAATTTTTGAATAAGATTTGAGGTTTAAGTGTTTAATTAAATTTTAAACAAAAGTTTAAATTTATGACCTTAGAGTGTCAGATAATGGAAAGACTATGATCCAGATTCAAAAACCTTTATGAATGGACATTGGTGGCATAAATTATTTTAGGCTCCTGGAGAAAATATGAGAAGAATTGTAGATGTCCTAGTGAGTTTAAAGATAATAACATCATCCATAAACTCCAGAGAGCCTGCATTCATGTTATTACAAAGCAGCTCATTTATTTAGGCCAGTAAGCATAATCATCACTGATGCTTCCCTTCCTACCAGAATTTTATGACTTCCATTTCTCTCATTTTGTCACTCTCTTTGCATCCATTTCCATTCTTGATAACTCCATGTACACTTTTTTTTCACTTTTCTCATGTATTATAATCCCATATGTATTTCCTTGTTTCCCAGCAAGCTCCTTCTGGCACTGAGTTTGAGGCGATGCTGATGTGTAGATGGAATAAATCATGGCATGAATCCTCCTTGTGTTAATGATTTTGGACACATAGATTTTCAATGTTCTTTCATTTGCAATGAAAGGAGATAGAAGATTTTTGACAAAATAATATCATATATTTGGAAAGAAGCTCATATTGCTATTACCTTGTTGTGCCTTTATTAAAATGTCTTCCTACTTTCAATGACTAAAATAATTAAAACAACGAAGTTGACCACACTCATCTATCAGTAGTACATTATGGATGATTTTGCACATATTTACAGGAACACACTTAACATTTTTAAAACATCTATTCCTTTAACTTAAAATTCAATATACTCACACTTGCCCAGGAAATGTATAGTGTAATAATATAAAGTTATCATAGCTAACATTTCCCTTTTTGTTTCATTTTTGTAATGCAACACTATGAAACACACAAGCCTTGCATGTTATTTTCCTGAATAAATCTTATGATACTTTAAGCCTCAACATATAACTATTTCTCATAAAATTTCACAGAATTGTAGTTTAACTGCTTCATGTATTTCCTAAAATTACTTGCATTATATTATGTAAATAATAATTCAGTCATTTCTAAATAATAATTATTGAGAACTACAATAGCAACCTGGCTCAAGGATATGCTAGTGCAATAGTAGCACAAATATTATGGAAGTTTAAAACCATTCCTTACCTGAACTTAAGGCTCACTCCTTCAGATAGACCACAAACCTGAAACTGTTAATGAGGTCAAGAGCCCAAGACTTAATAGGTCATACATCATAGGAGAAAACTTACTATTAGAATTCTGCTGAATGTACATAGCAATAAAATGACTCCTAATCACATATTGCTATACCCTTATGGTGTTGCTGAACTCTCATCAGAGAAGATTCTTCATGTACTACATGGTAATTAATAGAAGACACACACTGGAGAATATGCATAGTATGGGACACTTGGGGCCCTCAACACTAAAAGGGATGTCATTATGATACTCATATCTTCAAAGATCTGTGATATATGCAGTAGAGAGAGCAGAAAGATTGTAGGAGTCTGTAGGCATTGCTTTGGAGCAAAGGCTGGATCTTTGTTCTGGAGCCCTGGAGCATTTATGCCTCCATACAATCTTAAGCCTAGAGAATGGAAGATTTAAATCTCAGCCTTCATTCAATCTAAAATGTTTAAACCTTTGATACTCACCTCTGACTGAGCCACTCTGACTCACTCCTTCTGAACTCTGAAACTTCTGGTTCAAAGCGACTCACTCTCAATTCTGGCTTAAACTCATCTCAAGATGACTGGTTCAAACTGATCTTGTGAGCTGGCATATTGTTTTTGACTGAACTCTTCTGATTCTGGCTTACTCTGGCTGATTCTCTGACTCCCTCAACTGAACTGCTCTGCTCATCTTTAAACTGACTCACTCTTCCCATCTGATACTGACTTCTGCTGCTGAGCTGCCTCTGTGTTTCAGTTTCTCTCCCACCCTGCCTTCTCCAGACTGCTTGCCTCATACTGTGTGCTGTAACTGACTCTTCTGTAACTGACTGATTCTGAAACTTACTGACTCTGTAACTGACTGCCTCATACTGCTTCTGTAACTGGATCTTCAGTAAATGACTTTACTCTGCACTGAGAGCTTGCTTTTATATCATCAGAGTGGTATGTGTCCTCACTCTGACTCACTTGCTAACTCTTCTTCTGATTTGCCACTTTGCTTGTCCCTCACTTTTACTCATCTCAGATGTTACTTCTGGTGTGACACTTACTCCTACACTCTGCTTCTTGTGTCTACTTCCATGCTCTGTTTCTGCTTTATGGATTAAAGGTGTATGCTATCACTGTCTCCTGAATACTGAGCTTAAGAGTGTGTGCCAATATTCTTTCTACCCTACAGAAGCCATGCTGCTGGATTAAATAATTAAATATAGATCTACAGGAGTCAGAGCTGGAAGATGAATCCATGAAATCTACTTTCAGACATATTATGGCTAATCTGTATAAACTCAGAAACTATGACAGCAAACACATCACCACACAAGTTTAAGCAAGATAAAATTGCTAAACAGAGAAGGTATGTGGGCAAAAAGTCCTATCCCTAAACAGGAGCCTCTTTGCAATTGATAACTGCTGGAAAACGGAAAATAAGTGTTCTGCATATAGGCTTTCTACTCAAGAGTAGTTGGCCTACACAGAAAGCACTCCATGTTTTCTATGTGCTTAATTTTTATTTACTTATCTAAAAGGCTAATTTTTAGTGTTTTTTGTTTTTTGTTTTTTACTTTTTCCATTTTTTTTTTCTGATGGAGTGGGGTACAGTATCTGAGAGGACTAGGGAAAGGGAAAATATGATCAAAATATATTGTATAGAAATTTGAGATACATAGCCAAGTAAAGTAAATAAATAAATAAAACTTGTGTTACTTTAAAACAATTGTATTTTTTTGAAGAATATAAAAGATAAAAACAAAACCAGAAAGATTAACTATGCCGTGAAAGACTGTGAAAGTTGAATCTTAAAGATATATAATGATTTAAAGTAAAAATTCCCAAGGTTAAAATTCTATATTTGTTCATATAAAATGACAACTTTCAGTTAAACTTGATTCTCTCTTTAAAATAATAAAGTTCTATTTTGATAATTATCTAACAGCTAAAATCACATATTTTCTTTTCTTCATTCCGATTTTTAATTATCAATCCTTTATATATTTTATGATAATTCAGGTTATTAGTCCTCCATATATGCATTCTGTAACTTATTTCATTCCTCATCCATGCCCATGTGATATATACCTATGAATACAAATCAAAAATGATTTGCCAATTAGTGAATATTCATTTTACATGAAATATATATATATATATATATATATATATATATATATATATATATATATCTGTGTGGTGTGTATGTATTTTTTTCTCAATGGAGTAACTAGTTCTCACTTTTCACTTTACCAGTATCCATAAATATAGTAGATATTTTAATCATTCAGTTCATATCAACAATTTCATAATTGTTGAGTCAATGAACAGAAAAGGAAAATATTTTGAGGTAGGACAGCCATAGCTATGCAAAGAAGAAATGAGAAAATACAAATTAAGACTCAGAATATTATTCATCTATTAATTATTCAAGTGGTCTGGATAATTCACAACTTTATTTTTCCCCAACATGCATATTATATAATACCATGGCAAGCTTCTAATGAATATATATTACAGTTTATCTGCTTGCCTCCTATTTAACTTGGTCTCCCATGTATACTTTGTCAAGTCTGTAATAAATATCTCACACACTTATAATTTTGATTTTAAAGTACTTTATAAATGCCGGGCAATGTTGGATGCCTAACTTTAATCCCAACACTAGGGAGACAGAGACAGGTGGATCACTGAGTTTGAGGCCAGCCTGATCTACACAGTGAATTCCATAATAGCTATGGCTACACAGAGAAACTATGTATATATAAAAAAAAAGAATTCAAAATAAAATAAAATAAAATAAAAATCTATTTTGGTATAGAAACATAACATTACTAAATATTTGTGTTCAAATATGAAGTCAGAAAACATATACAAAATAATTTTCAAGTTTTTTGGTAATCAGTCAAATCATCACGTCGAAATTACAGTAAATAAATATTTTTACCCTTTTACTTATTTTTGATAAACAAGACAGTAGTAAAGAAAATAGATGTGGGATGGAGTGATATCTAAGTGGTTATGAGTGATTTTTGTTCTTGTAGAAGGTCCAAGTTCATTTTCTAGTACCCACATTGAGTTGGCACATAGAGTTACAACCACAGGTAACTCTAATTCCAGATGACAACTTCTGTAGAAATTTGCAGTTATATGCCCATACCTAGACACAGACACAAACACACACACACAAACGCACAAACAGACACACATACACACATATACACACACAAATACATGCACAAACATACACCTACACAAAGGTATAAACACAAACACATACCCACACACAGGTATGTGTGCAAACACGCATACACCCACACACAGGTAGACGCACACAAGTAGACATATATATATATATATATATATATATATATATATATATATATATATATATATATATAACTACATATAGATAGACACATATACCTATATAGAGTAATAGCCCTGTCTAGGGTTTACATTCCAGTGGGTACACTCAGAGACCTGTGTGATCTAGATGGAATGTAGAGATACTTTTAATCCCATATTTAGAAATTGGTAGTAGTAAACACTTTTAATCCCATTATTCAGAAAGCAGTAATAGTCTACACCTTTTATCCCTTGAAAAAACAGTAGAAGCATGTTAGTATGGTCTCCCACACTGTGTCTGCTCCATCCCAGCCCACAGCAGGCTGGTTTTCAGGCTGTTCTCTACACTGGCCAGGTACAGAGAACTGGAGCTGGGGGAGAGGTAGGGGAGCGGGAACAAGGGGATGGGGTTCTGAGACCAGCACAGACCCTGATTCCCTGCTCTGAGTATGAATGAACAAGATGCAATGAATCAGTCCCGGGAGTCTCTTCTGGTGGAAGCAGCACTCCGTTTAATGCGGGTTGTCTGGTACATATATCCAAAAGTAGGGGAGAGTCTTGGGTACTCAGGGTGGGGAATCCATTGGGCTAGACAAGGGCTTTGGGGTAGTCTTATTTGCATGTAGGGCTAGGCACCAGGGCCCTATTAAGGCATGTCTCCTCCCAAGGCATGGTCTCACAGAGACAAAGAAGAAGGTATCCCATCAGCCACAGGGCAGATAAGCACCTACCTAATCACTTTCCTTTTGCTTCTGTGAAACAGGCAATATTTAATATTTAGCTGGAATCTGTCCAGTGTCAAAAGTGAGGAGCAGCTGAATGCCTAACACTCTCACCTTCTGGGATGGCATGGTGTTTCTTAGCTGCTTCAACCCACTCTCTAGCTCTGTGACCATCCTACAGAAGCAGACACAGGAAGAAGAACTCAGAAGGAGTCAGTGTTACACAGGAAATAATGTCTGACATGAGTCAGAGTGAATGGCAGACAAAGTGGTAATCAGTGGAAGAGTTGGCAGAGTAAGGACATACCCAACTCTTAGGAGAAAAAGCAAGCTCTCGACTCAGTAAGAGAGTAACATAGGAGTAAGAAGAGCCAGTTAAGTCAGTCAGTTGAAGAGTCAGTAAGAAGAGGAGTTGAGAAGCAGTCTGCAGTGTCACTTAAAGAGGAGTTACAGAAGCTGAGGCTGGAGTGAGTTACAGAGCATTTAGCTGAAACAGTCAGTTTCAGAAGCAGAATGATGTAATGAGAGCTCAGGGACAGACACAGAGACACAGAAGAGCTTGGCAGAAGAAGCCCAAATCAGAGAGTGATTTGAACCGGAAGAGTAAGAGTTTAGGAGATAGTAAGTATGACTCAGTCAGCAGTGGGTCTTGGAAGGCTAAGGTTGAAGCCTTCCAGGTCAAGGATTAAGAGTAGAGGGCAATAAAGACAAAATGCTCTAAAGCTCCTGGGCTCCAGGCTTAAAACCAGGGATTTAATTAGACAACAGAATAAAGTGTCCTCTGCCCTGAATCTACATTGGTGAATCTATATAAACATCCACATCTACCACTACATACCTACATACAGATACATATATATATATATATATATATATATATATATATATATATATATATATGCCCACACAGAGATACATGCAAATACCCAGCACACAGATACATAAACATACCCAACACACAAATACCCACAAATACCCACACAGATACAAACTCATGCTCATGCACAGATACACACACATATCCACACCTATGCAGACTTAGCTACACACACACACACAGATATGCACACACACATACACATGCTCACATACCAATATACACACATACATATAATTTAAAAATAAAATAAAATAAGTCTTCAAAAAAGAAAGCAATAAAGCAGAATTTCAAAATATCTTTTGGTTTTAGACAGTAGACAGCAGAAATAAGATATGAAATCTTAAATAAAAGATAGCAGTATTTAGAAATCTTTCCTTTATTTTTGAAGTTACTGGTATAAGAGGAAAGGTAAAATTATATAAAGTACATATGCAAATTAAATGATTACATACATTTAAATTCCTATATACTCAAGGGTGCTACTTCTGAAAAATTGTACTAAATGTCAACATTAATTATAAACTGAAGAAACTATTATTTATTAATCAATATAATTTTAGAGGCTTTTGAGAATTTGAGAATCTCTCAAATCCTACTCAAATCAATTTTCCAACTGTTGATGTATTAAGTCTCAAGAAAATATATTTATTACTGACATTTACATATTCTTTGTAATGCCAACAATTGACTCTAAAAGAATAATGAATATTAATAGTATATGGATATGATGGATCAGCCTCAGTATTTAATGACAAAACCTTTTTAAAATGTGTGGATATCATTTCAATGAATCAAACATGAACAGAAAATTATCTTACAAATTACATGTAATAGCTGTTTTTTGCTATGTGTTGTATCCACCCAAAGTAGTGTCTTAAAACAGTAGCATCTGTCATACATACCTGAGACCAGGTGAGTGGGCAGGACGGAGGTTTCATCTGGAGGCTTGAGTAGAGATGGATTTCTCTTCTTCTTGTGTTGTTGGCAGAAGATGTTTTCTTGCTCTTGTGGGAATGAGATACAGGTTGGTTCTTTACTTTTTCTGGAGAATAGTCTCAAGTGAAATCTGCTTCTATTCTGCACATATTAGCACAGGGGTTGGCAGGCTGACTGAAGAAAATACATTTTTAATATCTGTAGGTACCACCAGATTTGACAGGAGATAGAGATGGAACAAAATGGTGAAAGGAGAGTCTGTCTTTCTTATCTTGGAAACAAGATTTTGATCTTATTTAACCTGTAAAATCAGCGGTCTCCCATAGCTTTCACTTTATTTTTAGCTTCTTTAAAAAAATGTGTGTGTGTGTGTGCATTTGTGTCGTTATGTGGTATCTATATCTCTGTGTGTGTCTGTGTATCTCTGTGGGTCTCTGCATGATGTGTATGTGATGTATACATATGTAACTTTTATATGCATGAGTGAATATCTGTGTGTCTGAGTGTGTTCCCGTGTGTGTATATGATTTGTGTATGGGCAAGGAAGTGCATGTGTCATGTCATTTATAGAAAACAGAGGACAACTTTCAGAGTCAGTTCTCTTTTTCCATTGTGAGTTCTTGGGATTTGTGGTTGTTTGAATAGGAATGACCCTTATAGGCTCATAAATCGGAATGATTGGCCATCAGGGAGTGTCACTATTTGAATGGAATTAGGAGCTGTGGCATTGTTGGAGTAGGTGTGGCTTTGTTGGAGGAAATACATCATTGGGGGTGGGCTTTGGGGTTTCAAAACTTCAAGTTGTGCTCAATTTCTCTCTCTCTCTGTCTTCCTCCATCCCTCTCTCCCTCCTATCTGCTAATCTAGATATAAAAGTCTTAGCTACTTCAATAGCACCGTGTCTGCCTGCATGCTGCCATGATTCCTGACATGATGACATGTCAGGAAACTGTAAGTATGCTCCAATTAAATCATTTTCTTTATAAGGTTATGTTGTCTTTTCACTGCAATAAAACATTAACAAAGACAGTATTAAATTCAGGTCAGCAGGCTTGCCCAATAAGTACTTTTACCCACTACACCTACATTGGATTTTTAATTTTTAACTTCCAAATGAGAGTCACTTCTTTGTGTTCCATGTTTCCCGAGTGTTCTAAATTGGGCAGGAGAACACTGTTATTAGCTGTGTGGAATGCAATTCTGTTGCTGGCTATGCTATCTGAGATTCTCCCAGAAGCCTGAGGAGTCTTAACTTAGCTTCTGCAGGGACTCCTGAGTGACACTGCCCATGAGCATTTCAGAACAGCTGGAGTGAGGCAAAGTTGTCAAGTTTAGCGGTTATGACATGATAGACATGCTTGAGGAAGAAATGTGAGAAGAAAGTACCTGAGTGATTAAGGTGCACTTGAGTGATTTAGTGGAGATTTTAGGTTTATAGTGTTTAAATAACTTGTCACTACTTATCTGTTTGTCATATGTGTGTTTTCTTAAATCAGTGAAATTTGTAAACTTACTTCTGGTTATACGAGATAGGGTATAAATATGGCTAAGACAAAAATATGGACTAATAATCTTCATTGTTTATGTTGGAATTCATCACTCTGTCAGTCAATCAGGTTGAGATGAGGGAGAGGAACTCTTTTCCCCTCTCATGTTCCTTTCACACTTTCCAGTCTGTCCTGAATCAGGACCACAGAATTATTTGCTTCTCCAGGTAAAATGTAACCATACACATAACATTGTAATTCTCATGCCTTTAAATCCAGTATTGCATGGATGAAAGTTATTACTGTGACAAGTTCTGATTTGAAGTGTAACTGCCTGAAGCACAGAATTACCAGATTCTCTGTGCTGACCTTGAGCTTCCCCATTTCCTGCTACAATATGGCACCATCTTAAATGACCTACAATCCAGAAATTTCTTCTGCCAAGCAAAGCAGTCTGTCTTAGGATTTCTACTGCTGTGATGAAACTAATGACCAAGTTGGGGAGGAAAGGGTTTATTTAGCTTATGTTTCCACATCATAGTCCATCACTAAAGGAAGTCAGGACAGGAACTCAAACAGGGCAGAAACATCAAGACAGAAGCTGATGCAGAGGCCATGGATGGATGCAGCTTAGTGACTTGCTTTCCTGTCTTGTTTATTCTGCTTTCTTATAGAACTCAGGACCACCAACCCAGGGATGGCACTACCCATAATGTGCTGAGTCCTCCACATCAATCACTAATTAAGAAAAATAATTTTCCTTAGAGGATTGTTTGGAAACATTTTCTCAATTGAGGTGTCCACTTTTCAGATGATTTTAGCTTGGGTCAAGTTGACATAAAACTATTCAGCACACTGTCGATCATCTTTAAATTCAACATCACTCAGGTTCTTAAGATATTTGCAGAAAGAAGGCAGATTCATGGCCTAAACACCACACCGATGGCCCTTAGCTCAGTTTATGAGAGATTCCTTGTTACCCTGAGAAACATTCTATACCTATGTGCATTTCTCTCAGAATTCCTATTTTCCAAGCTCTCAGAAGATATACGCAAGCAACTGTGCTTCCAACATTCAGTAGATTTTCCAACTTAATATAACCAAAACACTTCCATATTTTTTCAACACAAATATATTCCTAAAGCCTAAAACCACATTCTCATTACTAATTTCTGTTTTAGTTTCATTTATCCTGCTTAGGCAAAATCTATGATCAAAACAATTGTAGAGAGAAAAGACTTTGTTAATTTGACATTACCAGATTACAGCCCATCTTTACAGGACAATCAAGGCAGGGACTTGAAGTAGCTATTATATTACCTCTGTAGGCAAGAACAGAGAGAGAAGAGTTTCTGAATACTCAATCATAATCAGTTCTCTCTTTATACTTATAACAGAATATTCCACCTAGGGAATGATGTCATTCCCAGTGGACTGACTCTTCCCGAACCAATTAATAGAATCAGCATAATCCTGGACAGACATGCCCGCAGGTCAACCTATTTAGGCAATTCTTCATTGAGACTCTTTCTAGGTTTTCCTATATTTTGCCACTTTGACAAGTAAAAGAAACCATCATACTACTGTAGG
The DNA here is from genome assembly GCA_026225945.1 of Cricetomys ansorgei. NCBI lineage: Eukaryota > Metazoa > Chordata > Mammalia > Rodentia > Nesomyidae > Cricetomys > Cricetomys ansorgei. The sequence continues at coordinate 9,489,140 of JAMJFZ010000107.1, forward strand.
AGATAAATAAAAATTGAAAGAAAGAGATTTTCCTTATTAAAAAGAAGAGAAGCATCTCTCCTGTCTTTTTTTTTTATTGAATATAGGAACATACAAGCTTATTTGCTCTGGGATATCAGATGTATGAAAATATAACATGTATATCATATTTTTGGCCTGCATTTTGACCCAGAGACATCTATTAAAACAATCTTGGTGGCTATCCTTTGATATAGGAGAAAACTCCCCAAACCTCAGCTTGTCTGTGTGTAGGACAATAATTGCTTATGTGGAAGCCTGGCTCCAAATTGCAAAAGTTTCTATCATAAAGAAAAGATATTTCTTTTCATATATGGAGCTAATTAACTAAGTCTCATGGTCACTCTGTTTCTTGACCCTGGGAAACATTGTATGTGAGATGCTCTATTGTTGTCCTCTATCTTTAGGGCTATTATTTATAGACAGATTAGGTTGTTCCTGCTTGCTACACACAAGAATTGAACTTTTTTTTGGCCTGGGATTCACATCACATTTTGATATGAGGCTTATTCAATAATAAAAGTGTTTTCTTTTTCTCATATCTTTGTTCAGAAAATTTTAGTTGGGGAAATTTTTGTTATTAATTACATCTTTTCACAATAACGCCTTAAAGAAAATGTTATGAGTTTGTGAGATGAAAGAAAGACAGAATCCAATGTCTTATAAATTATAATTTAATAACAGCACAATATTCAGCACAATGTGTGATTGCATAGTGTCTGGCTGGTAGGCAGCATTGAAACAAATTTGTGGCAAGGCCAGGTTTCCTGCTGTTCTGTGCTCAATTCACAAAGGTGGCTGCACTGAAGGGGTGTCAAGTACAAAGGCAGAAAATGGTCCAAGCTCTCAATGAAGACCTACAGAGTGAGAATACAGGACCATTATATCATAATATTATAATTATAAAACTGAACTGATTCCCGGACAAAATGGGCAAATATAGAACTCAAGAGAAAACCAGCATATTGATTTCTTTAGTGAGGATAGCACCTAATAGAAATAATTTAATACAGCTTTAAAAGAAGCAATAGCCTTACAGTTTGAGAATGGGTATCAAGATTGTGTAGAGGGGGGTGATTAATGCATATCTTTATTAGTATCATGGACTAAAATTTGCCTCTCTTAAGCTACATGCTTGTTGTGTCAACCAAAAATTCATATTCTGATTCCCCAGAGCGACATCACCCATGAACAAAACTTTGGGAATAAAGTAGGCAGTTTTAGTGCAGTTCTCCTGACTCACAACAATCTTATTTATTTATTTATTTATTTATTTATTTATTTATTTATTTATTTATTTGGATTTTTGAGACATGGTTTCTCAGTTGTAACTCTGGTTCTCCTGGAACTCACTCTGTAATCCAGGCTGACCTTGAACTCACAGAGATCTGCCTGCCTCTACTTCCTGAGTGCTGGGATTAAAGGCTTGTGGAACCACTGCCTGTCTCTCATGACAATCTTAATAGTTCTTAAAGAAACAGAAAACTACAATTGCAGGAAAATTAAACAAGTCCTGGAATTTGGCAGGGGTAGTGATGGAAAAGGAGCAGTTCCATTTCTTGGTCTTTACAATGAGTTGTGTTTGACAGAAAGCCACATGAGTCCTTGTTTCCCTTGGCAATTCTGTCTTGGCTGCAGACCAGAAAAGTTAGAAATGTTTAGGGCCACTGTTCCACATTCTGGTATCTAGTTAGCGTTCTTCTAATTTTACATTACAATTCAATTAGAAGAGCTGCATGAAAGATGTGTGTGATTAGACATTTCATTATACCTTGACAACATGCCTGAAATCTCTATCCAAGCAATAGAATGAAGAGAGACATGATCAGCTAATGAGTGGCTCAACTAGATGGACTAGCTCATCTTTACATGCCTCAAGTCAGTAATTTCAAAAACCTCTAGAAAGTTACTCTTGGTGGCAATTCTTTCTTAGTATACAGCACTTCTGTTCAGTATCTCTGATGCTTCCTCTGTATTAAACTCTGTCCTATAACAAGCTTCTTTATAAAATATACTATCCTGTTGTCTATGAAATCCATTATTCATCTCAGTGAGTGAATGAACCCAGAACCTGCTGACCCGGGGTGCTTTGAAGACTTTTGATTGTCTGGGAACCTAGCTGCCTGAGTTATGATCACTTGAGGTAAGAAAGTCTCCAGCATACTCAAGGATACTCTACTTTTGCTCTATTTTCATAGTACTTGGCTTCCAACATCTTTGCTTCCTAATGTGAAGACACTGCAAGAAGACAATCATTTGTAAAATAGGAAGGGACACTAAATCAACTCTGGTATTATAATACACTGATCTTTGCCTTTCTGACTTCAGAACTATGAGAAATAAATGTTTCTTAATTAAGCCACTTGGTTTAAAAGGATTTGTTCTCATGTCTCTAATTAAGATGTCTCCCTACTGAAAAAGATAAATTCACACCTTCAGACATACACAAACATACACACACATACACATACACACACACGTATACATACACAAACACACATACACACACACACACATACACATACATACATACTCTTATACACACAATATTTCAGTAGCCTGTCATAAATCATAATTGTAAATAGAGATATTAAAATTATCTTCAGAACAGGAACAGTGAACATATATCATAGTAGCCTCCAGGCTGTTTTCTACCTGGAACCTGGAGGTCATGGATGAGCATTTGTTTGCTAACAGATTAAAAATTTCAGAAATGAACAAATCACATAGTTTAACAAACCTTTTTAAAAAGGCTTTGACAAATCTTTTTACAGGTATTTATAAAAAACAAACCATGTGATCAGATTTGTCTGCATTGAAATTATTAAGAATACGATGGTTTAAAGAAACTCTCCCAAAGATAAGTTGGAATGATAGCTAAAAGCTCATTTGGTTTGTATCAAAATTTCTCTATCTCTGTAAAAATCCCTATGAGAAGAAAAAATATTTTATACTAATCTTTTTAGAGAAAAATATTTAAAATCATAGCTTAAAATGGGGATAAAACTCTAAAACAGGACAATTCATAGAAAAAAATGATTAGAAGGTAAACGACAAGAAATATGTAGTATAAAATTAATAATTATTTAAAAAGACAGCATAGAAATCCATTCATGTAGTTCAGATACCATATTTATAAAACATATAATAAAGATGAATCTCTTCAATAACATTAAGTAATTGAAGATAAGATTTAATTTATTGTCAGATAATGAGTAAGTGTGATGAATAGCATACATGATCTTCTTAAGGGATTACCCATAAATCTTGTGCCTATAATGCTTATGGGTCTGAGATCAGCCCTCAGAGAAAGAAAATATAAAACAAAAACACAACAGACAAATTGCCAGACTAAAATGAATAGCAAAGATAATGTAAGATGAGATGTAGTACTAAAAATAAATAAGCATTCAAAACAAATTTTAATAGAGGGGCCCGAGTATAATAGATTAATATGATCCCACTTATTAAACTAGTTCCCTAGGCTAGAGCTTTTGGCCTTGCCTTGGTCCTGTCAGCAGAGCTATGTGACTTGCATTGGGAAGACAATAATAGATATTATATAAACAGGTGTTATATAGAGGACATGTTTGACAATAGCTTACGTGCAAGAGAAAATCAGCTATTTCACTAACTGGTCTCACTATTTTCTGAAATTCATTATTAAACCTATTGAGAAAAAATAAACCAACTAAATCTTGGAGTGCACATTAAAAACAATCAGATCAGGCTAGTTAATACAAATCATAAAAATTAGCATTCAAAGAATCACAAACAATCACAATAAGGGATGTGTTAATACTTCACATAACATGGAGAAGTCTATATAATACATAGTGCACTAAATTTAATAGATAAAAGTGAACTACTAAAAGTATTCCAAATACAATACACCTAATTGGATAAGTTTGTTTTAAGTGAATATTTAAGAAAAAGAATAGACATAAAAATAGAAACATTTGTTTAAAGTTAAGAAATCATAGTCAAAATGAGGCACAAACAATTCAAAATGCAAGCAGAGATTGTTAGAATATTTGAACATCAGTATCTTCAGATTCAGGAAGACCAATGAATGGTAATAAAAATCAATAAAAGGAGAACAACCAAAACACAAAATGTGAAATCAATAGAACACAAAAATAAAAGACAAGATCTTGCAAATGAAATACTGCACCACCTACAAATCAATCAAAGTTTAACTGTCTGATGAGCTATCAACAAAGGAAAATGGTAATAGATGATAGCAATTAGTCTATCAAATCAATATTGCCTTAAGAGTTAAAATGTAATTATCATGTTTTAACTAAATAGAAACAAGAGGAAAAACCACAAAAACCATGTATACCAATTACAATGAAAATACTGACAAATCCTAGAGATAGAAACAACCAAAGACTAATGTCTTAATAGCAAAATTCATAAAGATAATTTCATAGATTTATATAAACAATATTAAAGTGCAAGAGAATTCAGTATTTTTAATAGCATTTATCAAAAGAGTACTCATCTATACCCAGGAATGAATCAAAACCTTTGTAATGTTATTTTCTTGACTCTGGTTACAATGCAATTAAGTTAGAAACCAGTGAGAAATATATTAAGATAATGAACTTGCTTTATGATTTAAAGATAAACTTAACAATAAATAAGATGTCATGGAAGAAATCACAATGTATATTAGACAGTACTTAAAATGCATGGCAATGAAAGTTCAGTACAACTCTTGCGGGATGCTAACAACTGGCAATTAAACTAATATTTTAATGTTTACTTAAAAAGAAAAAGAAAAAAAAAGTTACAGATTTAATTCCAATCATAAAATGGCTAAATAACAGCAAATAATATTCAAGTTATAAAAAGAACATTATAGAGAGAAGAATAGAAATTGATAAAACAAACAAAAGCAGATTATACCTCAATATTAAAGCCCCAAACTCCCTCACATTTCCTACAGAATGAACTAATAAATGAAATTCAATAATGGTCAATGCAATCAAGAAAATGAGAAACAATGAAATTAGTCAAAGATCATGAACGTAAAATACCATGCAGCTATAGACATTAAACGCATAAGCATGCATTTGAACTATTTTTTAAAATTGAAAATGAAGATTATTTTCTTACAATTGTATTCTGATTATGGTTTCCACTCCCTCATCATATGCCAGATCCTTTGTATTTCTCTACATTTCCAATTCCAATCCTTCTTTTTCTCTTAAGAAAACAATAGGCAAATTAAAAAGATAAACAAGAATAAAACAAAATGAACAAACAAAAAGCCAAAAGAAAGAAAGACTATTTAAAACACTACTTAGATAACCACACAGACACACAGACACACATCCCCAGATACACACACAGAAACACACACAGGCACACGTGCACACACACACACACACACACACACACACACACACACACATACACCACATATGCCAAACCAAATCAACCAACCAAAAGATAAAAACACCGAATTGGAAATGATAATAAAGAAGCAAAAGACCATCAAGGTAGAAAAGATGGACAAACTAAGCAATATGAGACAAGAAAAAAATACCTTTGAGTTTGTTTTGTGTTGATCATCTACTGCTGGGCACGAGGGCTGCCCTTAAATGTGGTTTTTATACTTAGTAAGATAGATTATTGTCTCACTCAGGTACTGGCAGAGTTGCTTCCTCCTGAAGTAGATCGGGAGCTAATACAGAGACCCACAAGTGGACAATATGCAAAGAGTGAGAAACTTTAGAACTTTTCTAAATGGGATATCTTTATCAAATTTCTCTCCTCATATCTCAGGGAACTATTCTATTTAGTACAAGAGACAGGAAAATAATAAGAGCCAAAGAGTCTAGATAATCAAAAGGAAACAATGTCTTCCAGACACAGCAGTATTGACACACATAAGAACTCACAGAGACTGTGGTAGCATAAATAGGGCCTGCACAGGTCCTCACCAGATCACAAGACATGAATATTACATGAGTGGTCACTTTTCCAAAATTATCTGTGATCATCTACAATTTTAAAATGCATGGGTTCATGCTGAGTTAATCAAACTCTTATTGATAGCAGCTACAATGAAAATTTATTTTTGCGTTTAAAACATATGATATTAGACTTATTTTAAACCAATTTTTCAGTGCACAGTTGCATGGTCATTACAGCCACAATATACATTATGCAAATGTCTAGAACATTTTGCTTGGCATAATGGAAGAATAAGCCTTGAACAGAAAATTGCTAATTTTTCATCTGTCCTTTCTTATTTCTGATTTCTAAGAATTGTCCTGTTGAGAAGGAGGGTTTTTATTCTTTCACAGAATTGACATCCCACATATACAGATGCTGACTAAAGTGCTCATAACATTTAATATACCTGGACTAGTTTTGAGGTAAGATGAAATGTTACTAAACTGAGAGCTGCCATCAAAGATGGGTTTAATTACTTCTTGTCAATCTTGTTAGTGTAGGAAGTCCTCCTAACATTATAGATATGGATTAACACATAATCCCAGACCTTGTACAGACGAATATCACCATAAATTTTGGGTCACTTGTTCTCCCAGACCAGGAAAGAGAGATAGTTTGCTGTGAATGAGCTCTGGAAGAAACAGTAGGATCAGGAACAAGGATTTGTAGCCACAGGAGAATTAAGATGATCCACATTCCCTACTGCATCCAGAGCATTTATAGGTATATACCCAAGGACTAGCCTGGTTTCCTAAGGAGGATTCCATATTTTGTTCACAGGTTTACAGGGAGAGGGAAATTAAGGTGGGTCATTCTGGGACCATTATTTTTTATTCTATTTCACAATTGCCTAGAATAGTATCTTATTTTAATGTTAGGATTTATACCACAAATTCTAGTATAATACAATAAACAAAACAAATACTAAATATAAAAACCAAATAGACAATAAAAGTGTGCCTGCTATTTTATATGATACTTTAATATTATGCGCCTTTATAATGTATTTATTTATTTATTTTTTTATAATAAACATTAAAGTGAACTAAGTCATGCTATAAAGATTCTCTTTCTGTGAATTATTCTCTAGCATTATTAGGCATAGTTTCATAGTCACTATCAATTAGCGGAAAAACAGGCCATGAATTTGATGGAGAGCAGAGAAGGATAGACGGGAAGGTTTTCAAAGGAAAAAAAAAGATATAATCTAAAAAATTTTAAAAAAATGACTAAATTTCTAAAAAAGAGTAAATAAATCTTAACTAGAAAATAGTAACACCAAGCCCATTGAATTACCCCTTAAATAGCATTTTGTAAAGAATACATCACTTGTGAACTCACAGTAAAATTATTTATAAATAAAGTTAAATCGAAATAAGTATGTAAATGTCATAATCTAGTTCATGATACTTACTAGTAGACAAGCCCATTTCAAATTAAAGAATATAGAATGTCATGCATAGAATTTAAGCAATACCAGGAGTATATGTATATACAAATGCAATACACACATTGTTCACTGACTATTTATATGGGCATTTATTATATATTTATGAATAACATGCACTGCCCTCTGTCTGTCTTCAAGATGGCTACAGTTATATTTCCAATGTGTTTCCTTATAAGAAAGAGAACAGACAATGTATTTTGTAGCTTCATTGATCTTATTGAAGGGGTTGAAAATGAACCTAGTGCTACAGTTAGATAAATGAAAATTATAAATACAATAAAGTAAATAAAGCATATCACAGATAAATATTAAATTTATATTTTAAAAATATCTAACGGTGTGATTCATTGGTTTCTAGAGCAACTTATGCATACAAGTAACTTAATCAAATGTTTATATTTTTGCATTGCTGTGGACTGAATCCAAGTCCTTCCATGTGCAAGGCAACTTCTCTACTACCAAACTATTCCTCCATCCATAACTTTTACTTACTAAAATTATATCAAATATAATATAATATAATTCTAAAAACTATTATATTAATTCAGTTAAGCAATTTATTACGAGTATTTTCTTAACTAATATCCAAATACATGAAACAGATATCTTTGAGAAATATTGTGTTTTGTTCTGTTTTGCATGGATTTGTTACTTCTGCAAGTGTTGTGCATGGGTTCTTTTTCCTCAACAAATAAAATATTTTAATTACTTCTTATACCATTATATATACATCTCTTTTTTTCTGTTTCTCATATTTCATGATTGTTCATAATTTATATAAACAATTCAACTTTTATACTTGATTACATACATATACACTTAAAAATACAAAATTAAAATAAAACCTTTATTATGCCTCCTTCTGACTACTTGTTTTTTAGTTAACTGTCATCCTAGAAGATGAAGAGTGGAATTTTTAGCTGATGCAGGTTCTTTTTTTCTTTCAGAATTTTCAGGGTTTATTTTTACAGCTTGTCTCAATTTTTCCCTGTTTGCCTCTTTTATTGAAACTTTTGTAACACTATCCTCTAATTTCAATTAGTTTAATTGATATAAGTAATTTATTTGGTAGCACGAGTTCTTTAAAATCATATATGTTTTGAAGTCACTTGGCCCACATAAATTATGTCCTTTAGTAAATGTCTAGATAGAGAAAAAGATAATCCATGGATATTTATAAAATGTCAGGCCTTAGTTAAATTGTTGATTGTATGGGCAAGAATTTGCCTCAATTGTATATTTGAAAATTAGCGGAATCTCTTCTGTAGGTAAGTGTATGATGTTTGTGAGTTTACCGTTCTGCATATTATAAAAATTTACCGCTAGGTATAGAGCATCAAGATTCTGATGTTGAGTGAGAAAGAAAGAGGACTCACGAGTGCTCAGCTCTCAGTTCTTCAAGCTACTCACAGCAGGCTCCGCTCAGGAACACCTTATTCTTTAGCTAAATCTCCAGTTTCTTGACCTAAGCAGGAACTTTGTATTCACACCATCCTGTGAGTCTGACTTCCCATAAACTGCATCATTTTGTTCATATCCACTCAAAGGTGTTTGAGTGTAGTGTAGTGGTGTAGCGGTGTGGTCATAGACAGAAGAAGGCATTTGCCTTATCTCGATGGCCTCAGATTTGCGTGCTTGAACTTCAGAAACACAGATGTGCTTCCGGACAAAATGAAGCAGTGGCTGGGTTCTGTCTGCAGAAAGACTGCAGAGGCAAATCTCAAAGAAAGTTCACAGAGAAAAAAAGAAAGGAGAATTCCTCTGAGTAGTTATTTTGCCGTGATTCCAAACTTTGGCTGGACTTTGAAATTACCTGCAAAACAAAATATTGATTCGCAGGCTTCACTCCGAAAAATTGATTCAGAGTTCCCAAAGGTAGAGTTCATCTATTGCTATGTTTTGCGGTTATACAGAACATTCCATCACCCCCTAGTGTTGGGAGTCACTAATCGCTATTGGTTTGTGGATAAAGAGCTTTTCTTGAGGGACTTCTGAGATCTATATCAATAACAGCATACTGTCCATGTGAAAAAATGGTATAATTCCCTTTGGGAAAAATGTGCTTCTATTGGTTTGAAATTTCGTTGCCTTTGTGTGTGTGTGTGTGTGTGTGTGTGTGTGTGTGTGTGTGTGTGTGTGAGAGAGAGAGAGAGAGAGAGACAGTGAGAGACAGAGGAAGGGGAGGCAGGGATGGTAGTCCAGGGGAAGGAGAGAAAAAGGAGATCAACACTGAGACTGATTAATTCCTGATTTCCAAAATATTGTAGATTTTAAAAATAAATCATTTTTGCAATTTTCTCATAAATATTCACACCAAGGGAATTATTACTAGTCTTAAAAACAAAAATTTTGGAGCCCTTGTACGGAACAAATGTTTGATGTATATATATACTTTTGCCTCCGGAACCTTCTTAGTAGTAAAAAGAGAAAAGTCAAAACAGAGCAGGTGACCTCAGCGCAGCAGTATTATGATGCCATTATAATTTACATAATAATGAACTGCATATTGCTTTGTAATTAATTACTATAATTAATGAACTGAACCTGCCACTTCTTTTCTGTAGCTCAGAGAAATAATCATGCATGTGCATATTTGTGGATGTGGTTTATATTTCTTGTTCTTCTTTCTTTACTATATAACACAAGAGAAAAGCTTCTTGATTGACAATGAAACCCCATCCTCTATTATTTTGACATTACTATTATGGATGCATCATTTTATACTTTGAAAATTTTCAGATTGGTAGAATTTTAGTCAGGAGAGCCAGAATCCATAATTTGATTATACTTAAATATAACATTTTGCTAAGGTTAAGGAATGTTGAGGTAATTTAAAGATCGAATGTTATCTTGGTTGTCAACTTATTAGAACCTAAATAAGTGAGAAGACATGCCTTCTTAGAAGTGGAGACGGGACTTCCATTATAATGTGTGGTATTTTCCCTAGGTGGTCCAGATATAAAGAAGTCTGGAGTTGAAGTTTAATTCCTCCCTGCCTTTACTTCAAGTATATCCATCCCTAATACAATTGTTGCTGTTATTTTCTTCAGACACCAGACTCAAGCATGTTGAAAACATAAAGTAACTGAGAATAAACATAAGTGATTATTATTTTCCTATTCATGAAAACATTTAATAATACTGCTTAAATTATTAGTGAAAATAAAAAAAGGAGAAGACAATTATAAATCTTAACCTTTAAATTCACCTAAAGATACAACAATGATATGCAATGTCAGAAATGGCAAGAAGGCTAAGGAAAAGAGCCTACCACCAAACTTGACTATCTGTTTTTATCCTAAGAACATACATTGTAGAAGGAGAGGATTGGCTCCCCCAAAGCCCAAAGTTGTACTTTAACTTACATGCACACACAAAATAAATAAGAGTGTGATACCTACCACTTTTCAATAAGCAATCTTCATAAAATTTCAATTGTTTTGAATATATTTATGATCTGTCTAATACTTTCAGGGACAAATTAAAAATACACACTTTCCTGGATTAGAAAGATGGCTCAATGGATAAACTGTTCACTGCAAAGTATATTATATGAGCTCAGATAACCAGAATATATGTAAGGGACAGATGTGACTATGGCATGAAGGGTGGTGGAGATAGACAGATTCTAAAGACTTTCTGTCCAGCTGGTAAGACTTTAATAATGATCTTTTACTCTTTGAGAGACTGAGTCTTAAAGAAGTATGATATACAAGGTACACAAACACACACACATAAATGCATGTATTCATATATGCATGCAAAGATGAACATAAGCCTGTATAGTGTTTAGTGACTAGACATGAATGCAAAGTTTCTGAATATAAGAGAATTATTTTTTTGGAAAGAAAAAAGAAAATGATCATATGGGGAGAAAGATAATGAAAATTCAATCCCAATGTGTATGTAAGGTATATGAAATACATTATTCATCACCTAGTTGACTGACAAGTGCTTTCCTTTATAATCTTATGCTTCTCATTAAAATAAAATATTTTTCAAAATATTCTAGCATATTATCGCAGTGTAAAATACTAGAGATTTTACTTGAACACAAAAAGCAATGACTGTATTTAGAGAGAACTTTATAAAAGGACATTAACCCTGTCTGTATCACATATAAGATAACCATCATGGAAATATTTCTATGGGAGAATAATGAAAGATTAATTACTGCTTCATAGCCAGTGAAATGGCTCAGTGGATAAAGATATTTGTCAAGAAGCCTGATATTCTCAGTTTGAACACTGCAACTCACATAGTGCAAGGAAAGAACCCAACTCCCACAATCATCCCTGTATTCTACACATGCACCTACATTTATACATAAACACAGAGATAGAGTAAATAATAAATAAATCATTGCACAAAGTCTTGGTTACATACTATTAAAGGAAAATAGTCACTGGGAAGACAGTAATGTAGTGATCAGTTGGATTTGACTTTGCACTTGTATGGACTTCATAACAGAGAATTCATTTTACTGGGGAAATATTAAGCCACACCAGAATTATTTTATTTTCATAAAGTTAACATATATCTGTGTTTTTTAGTAACTCTAGAAGTAAACTTTCAGAAGTTTACAAGTCATCTTATTCTTTGTTTCTCTTAGTATTAAATTTGATACAGACTTCTATATAAACATACATAATAAAGATGAATAGCTTATATTTTATTTATTACTAGACTCTAATTAATAAATACTGGAAATTTATATAAATATTGCATGTGTTCACTGCTATCAGAGTGGGGCTCAAAGACCTAGACTAAAGTCAACAATCTTGGTACTTGTTGGGCAATATAAGTGTGGACAGTGGGTTCTGGGCAAACAAATACAAGCACTTGAGAAATAAAATATTAGTATCAATGTGATACTATGAGGGTTGCTCTTATTTTCATTTACATATATATATATATATATATATATATATATATATATATAATATAATCATACTTTTTCATAATTTGAATGATGAAAGCATGTACTGTACCTGTCTACTGTAATTCGAAAGAAAATGTAATGGACCAAGCAAACATTACTTTTTCAAATGCCTTATACATTTTTGCTCATTATGGTGTAACCATTAGTCTTCCTCTTACCTGAAGCCATATTTCAGACACTAGTTCATTGCTGTCTTCTTGAAAGGCCACTACCTCATCATATCTTTTATTCAAGGACAAAAGAACATTGTAAATTTCAGTTTTTCTCCTTTGGTCTCTGCTTTAGATCATAAGCTGCTTTTCATTATTCTACAAGCTTTGAGCTAAATGCAAAAAAAAGTAATCATTCTCAATGCATCTGTTATACCGTTTTGGGCAAAGGAACAAAATAAATATGTGGTTTTAAAAAGCTTTCAAGAAAATAATTTGTGAAAACGTCTGCAATCAGATTATCTACTTGTTATTTGCAAGTTTGCTTGTTAAATGGGTAGAATAACATTGTACAAGTTATTTTTCGTCTCAATGTCATCTTCTTCAGTATTTATTCATCTGTACAAGAGTCTACAAAATCCTTTCCTCACATGCTTATGATGTTGCCAGGACTTTTCTAATAATCGTACTGTATTGACTCATTAGCATTTACCATCACTTTATGTGTAGAGTCATGTTCAGAAATTTATTCTAAAGATGAGAAACACACATCAGATTCTTTATTTATTCATAGAACTACAATTTGATGAGTCCAGTGTGAAATCTCTTGTGATAATAGGAAGACTAATCATCAGTTCATGGGACTTTCTGTATTCCACAATTTGCAGTGTTCTCATTGTGCAACCAGACAGCTTCACGGGTGGGTTTATGAACTCTCCTATCTCTGACACTTTATCACTCCCTTGTAGAGAGCATCAGAAAAAAGGAGGTGCAAATTCTTAATTAGAAATACTTTTAGATGTTTCTTTGTTCCTTGAACTGAAAAGCTTTGTTATTTTTACTTCACTTCAACAATGCTCATGTCTGCTAAGTCAAGCCCTGTGTATGTTTGTGCATGTATTCTAATCCTAACCCTGTGTGTGTTTGTGTGTGTGTGTGTGTGTGTGTGAGTGAGTGTGTGTGTGTGTTGTGTATCTTCATGACTACATATCTGCTCTTGGGTATATTTTCCTGGTGGACTGTAGGACACTGCTAATTATTACCCTGATAAGAACTATTCATGCACCATTAATTATGCACATAGCTCTGTTATCTGAAGCTAACTGTTCTTGGGTACCTGAAATAGAAATCCTTAATCACTCAGCAACCATGTAGACTCCCCATCCCTGTCTTCTTCTAGCCCAAAGGTAACAGTAGTATGCCACACAAAGAAGAGTGACTTGGTGACTTTCATGTCTAAAATATGTTTTAGATTAGTTGAAATTCACACAGGATGTATCACTTAGGTTTGTATGGAACACAAGGATCTAGCTGGCTGTGTTGTCTTCTTGTGATCATCTCTTAAATATCTATTTTGTTTTTATTTCACAGGATGATTCTACTTGCTCACAAACTATAAATATGTCTCCTTACATTTACATAAGGTGAATAGAGGACCTTATACATATTTATCAGTAGACCTTATGAGTACAGATAAAGCAATATATACCATATGGGCCAAATGGAAAATGAAGTTTTGTTTTGTTTGTTTTGTTTTTACTATCATGTATTAGGTTCATATTTTCTATTCTAATTTAATCTTAAATGCTAGAGATGAGATTTTTTTCTTTTCAATAGGAGACAAGGTCTCTTCCCAAGAGCCTCAGATGAGATCTCTGATGGGCCTAGGAAGCAAGAAGCACGAATGTCTTTCCATAATTGCCTGCTGCCTCCCCAGCAGGAATTCAGTGCCCAGAAACACTCACTGCTTAGTGACACTTTGTTGTACCTTGTACTAAAATCTCTTTACAGTGCCCCTAGGCACCACTTATTTCAAAAGAATATGCTAAATATGAAAACGTAAAATGTAGGCAGCATTAGCAAATACAGTGATTAAGAATAACAACCTCACTAAATAATGACCTCAATAAAATCACTTTGAAAATTTAAGACCATTAAACTATAGAAACAAATATTTAGCATGGTATTATGTGGCATTAGCTAAGTGTATTCATTTCATTTAAGTTCCCACTTTCCATTCGTTTATTTAAAAGTATGCTGCAAACAGACATCCAACTAAAATATGAGAAAACTGAGAAAAAGTTATCCTTATAAGAGGATAATTGGAATATGATTATTTTCATCATAAATGCTTAATCACTCACAAAATATACATTAATATCTTCATGGCCTACTTCTATTGACCAAGAGTAATATCATAAAGGAGAAACAGAAACTATATTCTATGCTTTGATAATTATAACTCTAATTTAAGGAACGGACATGAGTATGAAATCCAGAGAGGCAGGATGGGAAGGATGGTGCAATACAGAACCTGGGGATCTCACAGAACCTGAGATATCACAAAGTTTCTAAGTTAAATTTTTCTCTTAAATCGAAGCACCAGCTGTTTCCCAGCTCTCAAATCCTTTATTGATCTATCCCTGCCTTTATCACTACGCTCACTGGGGAGCTCAGACTTCCTGCCCACAGCTGGAATTACATGCCTCTTCCACAGAGCTGTGCTGACTGTCTTGATTCCTATTACTGTGTTCTCATTCTTCTGCCAGTCATCCTCCATGGTAACCTTAACGCTTTGTTAATTCTAAAATCTATCCTCTTTTTTCCTCTTCTGTCTTCTGTTTTCCAGAAGAAAACAAACAAAAGCTGCTTAAAATTTTCTTTCCCATTCCTTTCAACAATTAGATGTAATAATTGAATGGTTTGTCATCTTCTGAAAGAAAGATAGATTTGATTTCCCAACTATGAAAGCAGAGAATTGAATTTGTATTTGCTTTTATCTGAATATTGGAACATTAATAAAAATTCTTTTTATTAAGTATCCAACATTGGTCATGCTGCTATTACTGTCTTTATTGATGAATCTGAATCAAATGGCCTCTATAAAAATAGACTGCTTTTGTTGATGAGGTCAGAAATACAGCAGTCCCCTGTTCCTCTTCAGGTAACAACCCAGAATCTATAATATTCTTGGTAAGCTGATAGCCTTACCATTTCTCAGATAGTTGCCAGCTTTTCATGGCTGTAAAACTTCCTGAGAAAACACTTGTGCACCTCACTGAACCTAATATAATTAGGGTGCATTTCCTTTGAAAGTTTGTAAACTAGGGGGGCAAAAAAAAAAACATGCTTGCAAGGTACTTTAAAATTTACCTCTGATTAAGGACGGCTCTGCCTTAATCAGACTAATCAGGATTAAGGATCCCTCTGCCATCCCCATTACCAGAATAGTGCCTTACCCTGCCTTACCTTCCTTCCTAAAAATTAGGGAAACAAAAACTGAAAGTATGGTGCTTTCTTTCCTTATGTTTCATAATGTGCAACCCATCTGGGATAACCCTTTAGTTGTAGAATAAGAATCAATTCCTGTCCCTCCCTTAAGCTGTTTTGGATAAATAAATTTATATCGAACAGTGTAGATTTAAAAAATGACATAGACCAAATGATTCAGCAAATAAACAAAATAATTCAAGGCTCAAAGTGTGGTCAAGACTGATGGTGTTTTTGTTCTTCCTTCTCTTCCTCTTAACCTCTTTTAATGTTCTCTGTCCTGAAGATCACCTGAGACTTCTCTTTACACTTATTTCAGAACCTTGACATTGGTCCTTTGGTAGTGATAGAGCTTGGAGAGATTGAACAGAAATTCTGATTTTCTGGAGCTTGACATTGTCTCTGACTGTGCAGATTTCTAATTTTCTTGTCCTAGCAAGAGGAAGAGAAGTGTGTCAGGGCCTCAGGTCATCCACACTGAAGAATGCAATGTTATCATCATCAGATTTCTTCCCCTTTTGAATAATTCTAGTATCTGTGCATTAGAGAACAGACTGATGAAACTAAATCCCCACTAGTCTTGTCTCCCCAGGGGACTTATTTCTCAGATGGCCCTTTAATTCAGGTTCTTACATGCATTTTTACAACTCACTTAGATGTTTCTCGGTAAATTGACAATAAATTTTGTACTTTCTATCATTCATCAACTTGATGAGGTACAAAGTCATTACTGCAATACAAAAGTCCCATTTTAGTTGGCACTGACTTACTTTTGAATAAAATACCTACCTCATAACTATTTTACAGAAGTTACATGTGCTTATATTCTTAAAATATATTGAAGTATTAGATCCCAGTATCTATAAGCTCTCAAACTATTTTTAGGATCAATTGTTGAATCTCTACTATTCAGTAAGTTATCATGTTTTCTGCTAGTATTTCCAAAACTTTTGGCTGGGAGATGTAATTCCATGATCCCTAGGTTCTACTTCAATGAAATTATGGTACGATTATAGTTTTATCAGAGTCTAATATGTTTTCTGTACTACAGTGATATCCATGAATAGTTTTTAAATTTTTCAACATGGTCACAAACTTTCATGAAATCATCAAAAATGTGGGATTTCTAATTTAAAAAAATATTGAGTCTGGAGCATCAGTTATTAAATGGCATTTAGCTTAGATCAGCAGACATTATTGTTCAGCTGTACTGAGCACTCTCTGGTCACTGTGCTTCGTCTCTTTTCTATTCTAGTAACTAAGCCTGAAGAACAGGTTGTACATATGGTATTCTCTTCTTGTGAGACAGCAGGATTCCTAGCAAAAGCCCTATGTATTTAGTATTTCATCTCATGTGTTCCTTAAATTACTTTGAATGACAATCCATTGCCTTGATCACTTCTGTTCACTATAATGGTAGACAGCAATGATTAAGGATATAATCCAGCTTAAAATCTGTATATGAATCTGTATATCTTGGCAATGTCAAGTTCATATTAATAGTGAATCTTTGTGGCTATGTATTAATGAACGTATATAAAATAGTTATTTTGACCACAAGATATGATGATTACTCTGAAGGCAATCAAGAAATACTAAGAAAATCCCTGACTCTGAATAGTGTCCTTCCTCAATGGGTTTATGAATCATATAGAGAGAACACTGACAATTACTTTTCTCTCTTTTCATAGAAAATCATTACTAGAAATATATCTCTAAAGTTGTGGTATTTACCAATCTATCATATGAATGCAAGAAGTTGGAAAACATAGACACAGATTCAATTTTATTTTCTTATTAATAATGAAGAGCAGATGAGGGAGGATAAGGATACATTTGATGTATCTATATCTATCTTAGTTAGCATGCCCATTTCACCACCTTTAAACTTTCATATTCTCAGAGTGATTTAGTCTACTCAATCTTCTCCTCATTTGTAAGATGTTTTCTTCCTGTTGCTGATGAATTCAGGCTTTCTCATTGTCCTTCACTCACCTTTTCCTATTTCTGTTAGGTTTATAGAGAGATGAGATGAACATAAATGGAAAATTTTATTGAAAGCAAAATGATTATATGCAAATCTTGTGCAACAGAATGGGATTTATATTTTCATTCCTGTTATCCTCATTACAAAGGTTCTAGAATACTGCAAAAATGGCATTAAATGCTAAAATTCCCTCTTTTCCAGGCCCTTCCAAAACTGGTGATATATGTTGCTTTATCACTTACTTTTTTCCAAAACAGGGAATAAACAGAAAAAAATGTTAAAGATTATAATACAATTCACATAAGATGAAAAGATCTAAAGGAACAGCTTCTTACTTCAGCTCTGACCTTCTGACCAGGATGGCCTCTATAGATGTACTTGTGGTACCCATGGCATGTCCAATTTTTCAAATGTAACTGCCATGATCCCATTAATGCCATGGCAAATATGATGGACTATATGATGACCAGATTAAAAAAGATACTTCTGAACTACACTATAACACAGCACAAACTTTTGACTGTTTCCCCATTCCTTATTTTCTTAACTCATCAGAATAAAGATCCATACTACATTCCAGTGGTTGGATTGATCTGCTCAATAAATAAATAATACCCTGTATGTACATCATACTAGATTCCATATTAATCCAGCCATTTTCATACCACTGAACAAATCAGATGTTGAAAATCAGATGTTCTCAACTTTTGCTGTCTTGTACAAGATAAATGATCAAATTTGCCTGCAGCTCCTTGAATGCATGATATTCTCTGTACTTTGATTCTGGCAAGTGAGTTGCATATTTATATCAGCTTTTTTATTTCTAATCCTACTGCAATGATGGCTTGTCTCCTTAGCAAACATATTTGGTTATTAATAATTGAAACTGAATATAGACAACATGAAGTAACTCCTAACTTACATTCTAAAATCAGGAAATTTTAGATAGAAAAGTGTTTTGCTTGTTTGATCTACATTTAATACATTTTAAATATTAATAAATACTATATTAATATGTACATATACACATATGTATTATATATCATATGTAATATATGTAATATGTAATATATATGTATTATATATAATATATGTATTAATATATATTAATACATATTAATACATTTAATAACAAGTTTTAGGAGAAGCTTTGAGCCACTTTTAAAATCCTGTTAGATTTGCCTTTAGTAATTAGAGATAGAAGAAAAATTTAGTATATATTATAAGCTATATGTACTAGGTAATCTCTGGGGAAACTGGCCTTTGTTAAGGAGCTCCATGTTGGAAAATGAGCTAATTTCTCCAGGTTGGGCAGGAAGCTGTGAACTTCCTCTCTGCTGTCTTGGATCAGAATTTCCCTTATCACTGTTTATCTAGGTTGGTCTTGAGGCCCCTTAAGTACAATGTTATGATCAACCTATTTCCTCAGGTTGCTGTGTATCTTAACTCTAATTTTCCCTCCATCCCTATGGTTGTTAATGAAACTGACTTTAATTTTTCTCAGAGGGAAATGCATCACTCAGATCTTTGTCACTCTAGAACTTAACAGGAAAGAAAAGTTTACTATTACTTTCTCCTTGTCACAGGCTGAGTCCACTGAGACATTCTAGTTGAGGTCAGCTTTTCAAAGCTATCTGTGCTACAAAGAGACAGGATTCTTTACATATAGGAGAGTCAAGCTTCATGCAGCTCCTTTCATAAATGCTCTTGTCCAACTATATTCTTCCACATGAATCTGACTGATAGATTCTTAACTGATTATATATATCATGATAAGATTTACATCCCTCCATCTCCATGTT
This sequence comes from Cricetomys ansorgei, assembly GCA_026225945.1. Taxonomy (NCBI): domain Eukaryota; kingdom Metazoa; phylum Chordata; class Mammalia; order Rodentia; family Nesomyidae; genus Cricetomys; species Cricetomys ansorgei. Next base: position 9,508,728 of record JAMJFZ010000107.1, read on the forward strand.
CATTTTTAAGACTAATTCCTTATATTGTGCCTGACTGTCATATAGGGGTTTTACAAAGATATATAATTGAATGAAGTCATAGGAGCTTGGTCATAATCAATTATGACTTGTACTAGAGCAAAGAGGAGGGCAAAGAAGAGGAGGTAAAGATCATCTAGAAAATTAAGTCACGTATAACATAAGATCACAGAGAAAGCAGCTTCCTGGATGCTCAGCAGAAAGATGCTAGAACAACCAACTTTGCCAGAACCCTGATCTTGGACTTGAGGACACTAGAAATTGAAGAAAATTAATTTGTGTTGTTTACAGTCTGTGGTGTTATGCCTTAAGAGTTCTAGAACATTAGAGCAGGTGGCATGGCCTTTCCTCTATGATGCTACCTTTCTCTGCTATCCACTGACTGACATCTGAAATGTTATGGCCCCTTGTCATTTCTTTCATCATAAGCCATTACCTAGCTTCTAGTTTGTAAGATCATTATAATTCTTTAACATAGTCATTATTAAAGAAAATTAGAAAAAAAAAGTTGTAAAAGCATGTTACTTGTCCAAAAAAGAAAGATATTATGATATTAGTAAGGACTTGAACCCAAGTCTTTTGGATTTTTTGTACAGACCACACCTTACCACATTCTGATGATAATAGATGCATATAGTATTTGCCTAATTGCTCAATATAGTTTGAAGAAAACTTTGCCAGAGAAATGCAATCATGAGTGTGATGACTTTTATTTTTTTAAACAAAAAGTTTAAGTACACTAACCTACCTGTATTTGTTATCACTGAGTTATGATTCCCATTGATAAGGACTGTTTTTTTTTTTTTTTTTTTTTTTTTTTTTGCTTTTGATCTTGAGTACATTTGAAATGAATCAATTAAGAAGCTGGGTTTTTGAATTTTGGCTGTGAAGTAAAACACACAGGGATGGTAAGAAAAGCAAATAAAATATAGAACAAGCAACCTATCTGGACATATTTCCATGTTTTATGTGGTACATGAAGCATAACTGGTTTGCAGTAGAGAATGAGCAAGAAGCCAAATGAGACAGCCTGGAAAAAAATAAGTAACTGTTCAGGAACATTAATGAGCATTTATCATTTTAAGAAGAAAGGAATTATGATGAGTCCCAAGACTAGATCTTTTCTGAATACTTTTAAACCTTGTGTCTTTATGTTGTTCATCCTGCTTAAGGTAAACAATAGCGCAAAATCTTTTTGCCACCTTCTAACAAATAAGCCTTGCTGACATTTAAAATGGTAGACATTTAAAAATGGTACCTACCAATAAATTTGTATGTACAGAGCCCCACAGTGTCTATATCTATATATCTATGCAAGATATCTGGAGGAAAATGTAAAGTATGGGAATTTATTTTTTCATAAAAGGTATAAAAATATTAGTTTGAAGGTGTATATATTATTCAAATGGAAATTATTTGCATATTAGTACTTAGAAGCATATTTTCTCTAAATTTATTATATAGTGATGCATACAGAAATAAAGGCAGGAACCGAAACTGGTTTTGAAGGGAGATTTAAATTTAAATTATCTAAATTATAGTATTATATGTTGAGAAGATTAAATAGTATAATTTCTAGGTCAAAAACACAAACAAAGAAACAAATATGAGAAAAAAATGATACAAAAAATATTGAACAAGTATATAATAAAAGCTATATCAATAAAAAATATAAAAATGAGAACTCTGTATTCTTGATTATGACAGGGTTATTAACTGCACTTTTTCTACTTGAAAAAGTGCAGTTTCTCAACATGAAGTGGAAAAGTTAGTGGTGTCATTCATATACACCCTTACTGTGTCCACTTCTCTAATCCACCAGCATTGTCCTTTCTACCTACAGCTCAGACCTTCTGCTGAGCCCTAGAATTTTACTTCTTGTCCTCCCTCTTCTTTTCTTTTTATTTATTTATTTAAACTACTTTTAGCAAAGGGATATGTGTGCAATTTTCTTATTGAGTTGATCCTACTTTGCTCAATCTCATATAAATTTCCCTGCAAATGATTTCATTTTAATATAGGGGTGACTATTATTCTATTGTGTATATGTAACACATTAATTTGTTATTATGTAGATTCTTGCCAGACGTATGATGATTCCATATCTTAAGTTTTGTGTACAGTGCAATAAGTAAAATAATACATGTGTTGTTATTTCAATTGTATAGTAAACTGCTTCTTTTGGGTATATACCAAGTAATTATAAAGCTGTATTGTATGTACATTCTATTTTTATAATTTTGTGAAAATTTTATATTGTGTTATATAAATAGATGCATGACATACCCTGAAGACAGAAGAAAAATGAAGACAAACCACAATATCAGATACAAAATATATCGGAGAGTCATAGCACCCCAAACAGAATGGTGCTGGCAGGAAAACGTGCATGTAGATCATTGGAGTATAATACTCAAAAATTAAACCACACAACATAGCATCTAATTTTTGCCCGAAGTTGCTAAAAGCATTCAATTGAGAAAAGATATTCCTGTTAACAAATGAATGATGGGAGAAAAATTGGATGTATACCTATAGATTAAATAACATTACTATGTCTCACATCATAAGCAGACAAATTTAAAAAAAAAGATCAAAGTCTTTAATAAAGTTGGATGATTTTTGATCTACTTGAAGAAAATAACAAAAATGCTTCAAGATATTGACATAGATCACAACTTTCTGAAGTTGCTTATCTCTCCACACACTTGAGATAAGGCAAACTTACCTTCAGTGAACACCTCACACCATGAGAATCACACAGGAAAAAAAAAATTAGCAGAGCACAAATCTTTATAATGACTAATCCAAGTATTTTTATATTTTCACAGTGCCAACACAGGCCTTTGCTATTAGATAACAATTTTAGCTAATTATTGTCCTGGTCTAGCTAATATTCTGAATCAAGAAAGCAAATGTAGAAAACTTTTTTTTTTTTTCCTGCAGGTTCCGCTCTCTGTAAGTAGATATGTTATTGGTCTGTATTATCAGTTTTCTACTGGTTGGCAGATGACATAATGCACAGTGCATAGGAAGAAACACTTTCTTCTTTTTTAAAAAAAATGTGTTTAATTTATTTTATGTTCATTGCTGTAAAGGTGTCACATACCCTGGAACTGGAGTTATAGACAGTTGTGAGTTGTCATGTGGGTACTGGGAATTGATCGCAGATCCTCTGGAAGAGCAGCAGCCAGTGCTTTTTATCTGCTGAACCATCTCAGCCCTGAAACACTTTCTTCCTAAGAAAAATGGAATTTACACTAATTAGGTATTTATACTTCTAATCCAAAGATAGAAGTCCAATAATTTCAATTTTCTTAATGGTAATCATATATGTAAATTTATCTTAGATATTGACCCTTCCCATATTTCCCAACACAAAAATCCTCTGCAGTTATATGATTAGAAGAGATTTGATATTTTTAAACTATTAAAAATTTAGAATTATGAACATGATTTTATGATTAATCAAAAACAATAAATGCAATGGAGACATCAGGAAGATAGGTAGAATAATTGAAATTAACAGTAAGAAAATTATGACAAAAATATAGGTATATACTCATTTATAGCTTTTAGTAGTTAATATATTATGTATAAAAATTCAAATACAAGACACTTTTTAAAGAGTATCCTTTTTCTTAATTTAGAGTCAGTATAGGAATTTGAATTTTATTGGCAGATCTTCTGAATTCTGTTTCTGCTGTTATCTTATTGTCCTATCTCATGATTTTAATTAAGGTCACAAATAACTTAGATATGCTTCTTGACTTTGCTAGTGACTTTCAGGAGTAATTTTGGAGGGAAAAATATTGGCTTACTCTTCTATATTTTTTTCTAAAAATGAAAAATAGCAACATCTTTGTGTTTCTTCCAAGTCAAGATGATGATTGATGATATGCTAGTCTCACTTCCTTGAAAGAAAAAGTATGATAAAAATCTACGTAGGAGCTCAAGAGATAGCTTAGTGGTTAAGATTGCTTGCTGCTCTTGCAGAATATTAGAGTTCATTTCTCAGCCTTCACATCAGGTGACACAGAATCACCTAACTCCAACTCCAGGAAATCAAACCTTCTTGATACCTATGTGTGTATTTTCACAAATGTGTCCAACACATAGACACAGACACTTAAACAAAAATAAAATAAATCTTAGGAATATATGTGTAGAATGGAAATATTTTAAGAACAGTTTAGCAACTCAAAATTGGAAAATAGAAAAATGCATTTCAATATGAGTATCCCTACCCAACACTCAAGCTCACTTTGATTTCTGCCTACAATTGACTTTTATAATCCTTGCCTCGGTCGATTACAGATCTCCAAGTCATAACTTACTGCCCATATTAAGAACACACTTGAGACTGCTCTTGCTGTCTCTCCACTGTCCCTGGCTGACAGAGTATTAAAACACCCACCTGCTGAGGCATAACAAGTCCCCAACCTCAGTGCCAAAGTACAGAAAGCAGTACACTGAATGGCAGCAAGAGGAACTTCCTTCACCCTCTTTCTAATTTTCTTCAAGAACAGAAGACTATAGGCTTCCATGTTTTTCATAGAGCCAAATGGAATTGTAGTCATATTCAATTTCAATTCAATGAGTTACTGTGGAGATCACTATAGTCTCAGCTATAATTCACTCTACTGACATGAATTCTAATTGTATATTGTGTGAAACTCTATGTAGTCCTTTACAATATAGATATTGTATAGATATCTATACAATATAGATCATTCTTGCCCTACAAATGAAGTAAAGACATTCTCAAATGCCTTTTCTTATGACAAACAAGGCATTTGGACCCAGAAAGTGAGCAAAAGTCACAACGTGCTATAAAAGGTATCTGATTTCTGCTAAGCTGTTGGTGTTCCACATAACTAATGTTAGAGGACATCTCAGGGGGAAATTAAATAAAAAGAAAACAGTTAATAGTTAAGAGAAGAAAGGGAAATTGAGACTAAATTCTTTCCTTATAAAAGAGCATAGAATGAAGGAGAAAAAAGTATAATAAAATTACCTTTCTGGAACTAATGAAGGTATGCATGTACATGTACTTGATATCAATTGTATATATATATATATAATTGTATATATATGTGTGTGTGTGTGTGTGTGTGTGTGTGTGTATTGTGTGTGTGTATATATATGTGTGTATGTGTATTTGGCACAGTGTATATGCACATTGTGGTCATAGGAGAAAGGCAAGTACCATATTCTATGACTCAATGATTTCTTACTTTGGGTCAAAGTCTCTCACTGAATATGGAGTTAGGCAGACCACCAGCAAGCTACATGAATTTTCCTATCCATTATCACAGTATCTTCCTTCATTTTAAATTATATCAAAGGGACTAACTTATGTAATAAATTGTTTTATGCAACAGTATGAAATGGAAGCTGTGATGTGTAAGGTAAAAGGCCTTGTATGTTTTATACATTAAAGGATCCCCACTTAGAACCATCTCTGACATATTGCATTTCTCCAATACATAATTGTTAAGCCCATCCATTCTTTCAGTCACTGTGCTCTCTCATTTAGACCATGTTATTGTTAGATTGACAGAAAAGCTGGCAATAAAAGGATTGTCTTTGTATTTTCCTGTTATGGATTTGTTTTCTCTGCTTTCTTGTTTTCTTTGTTTTATTCAGAGTTTTGAATCACTTACTGATTAATTAAGACAACAGTATTTCCCTTGTATTGTTTCTGTAACAATGTCTACAAACACAAAACTGGTTTATAAATGTGACTTCAGAATACAAAAATCAAATAAGAATGATTTTTTTACCAATATTTTAAAGAGTTTTAAAGGAAAAAGTAACTCATTAAAAATGTCATACTTTAGTATATAAAGGAGATATATACTTTAATGTATGAAGTATGACAAGTATGACAATGCATTTTACTTATTTTATTGTTTAAGATTTAGATAACAAATTTTATCAAAATATTACATTTATATGTTAATCAACTTTGGTATTTCTTTCCAATTTTATTTTACTTAATATTAGTGTGTAGAATTCTCTCTCTCTCTTTCTTCCCTCTCTCCAGCCATCCACCTCTCCCTTCCTCTTTCTCTCTCTCTGCCTCTGTCTCCTGTGTGTGAGTGTGTGTGTGTGTGTGATGTGTATACATGTGTATAGGCACATGTCTTTGCATATGTGTGTCAGTGACAACCTTGTGGAGTTATTTCTCTAATTTGATTTTTCGAGACAGGGTGTTTCTGTTGTAACTCTGGCTGTCCTGGAACTCACTTTGTAGACCAGGCTGGCCTCGAACTCACAGACACTTGCCTGCCTCTATCTCCTGAGTGCTGGGATTAAAGGTGTGTGCTACCACCACCTATCATTATCCTTTCTCTAATTCCACTTTTACATAGATTCTAAAGAACTCTACAGTCCAAAAAGTAACTATCATCCATTTACATATATATATATATATATATATATATATATATATATATATATATATATAATTATTTTGCTTTCAGTTTGTTTATGCTTGTTCAATGAGGTATGAACATGTGCCTCTTGGAGTCATCTCTTATAATTGTTGATATAGAAAACCAAAGCTAGTATTTCTTACAGGAATATTTCTTTCCTCTACGTATTTCTCTGTAAATATATAATGTTGATTTTTGTCATTGGAGATTCTGAAAGATGAAGTTCAGAAAAAATCCATTACATCTATAATATTTTATTTGGTGTTTATTCTTTCATAATTAAGTTGTTTGGAGACCTACATTGGTAGGACATACATAACTCTTTTATTAAGTGTTCTGTTCCTTACCTTGTTAAGTGCTTTTTCACCAGCTTATAAAACAGGACAATCACATGGACAGACAAACTACAGAGGCACAATACAGGGTTTGCATTCTTCTTTATGCCACTTAATGGACAAATAGCATAAAAATGGAGGGATGAGATATGACAGTTGAAGAAGGCCTCTGGTATCTTTTAATTATGGAGAAGAGTCACCACAAAACCAAAAAAGGTGAACTTTATGCAGAAAGCTGGATATCATCTAAGGAGTGCCATCTCCTTGTGTGAATGGGGCAATTGTGATTTGTTAGAAAATTACTAACTGGTTAACCAAAGACATGGCAGATCCAAAACTATTCATTCACATCTAGATTATTAAATCATAACCCCAAGAAATATAAAGATTTATCCATTTCTGATTGTAGATAATATAAATAATGTGAAGTCATCACTTCAATAATTGATTTATAAGGACTAAACTAGAAATATATATACACAAAACTGCTACTTCCCTCCCCAAGGATTTTTTTTCATATTTTATAAATGAGGAACAAAAAGAAGTAAAACAAAAGCCATCCTCAATTAAAAATGCAAATCCAAAATACATCATTATCACTTCGTTACATTTTCATAGCTTTTCCTCAGGCTAGGAAAAATTTAGAGGGAAACTTACCATGCTCATAAAGATTCTGTTTCACTTGTGGAACAGACTCAATCTTACTATGTGCAGGGCAACCAAGTTTAAATGTTTCATCAGCAGTTCAATCTAATGCAACAAAATCCAAACTCATCAGCTTCCTCCCAGTAGTCTCGATCCATTTTCACGCTTCCTGTTTTGCTTAATGGTATCATCAGTCACCCAATCAACAATTTCTAGATCTAGGCTCCTCATTAATTTTTCTTCTTTCCCTTCACATCAGCAAATTCTTTTGATTTCATCTTTAGAAAGTGTTTTACTTCAACTTTTTATTAAAATAGCAATGTTAGGGCATTTTTGAAATGTGTTCATTTTATAATTTTCTGAACAGCCTTGATCAAATAACAAGACAACAGATTAAAACACATGAGTTTATCTTGTCACTGGCTATTCTTGTAGACCAACCTGTTTTTAAAATCCATTTTTACCATTTATCTTAACTGTTGCTGTCTCAGCAAAAATTTGACAGTTTTTGTGGCAGTGTGACTATAGTAGTTAAGGTTGAAATTCACCTGCAAGTACCAGAACAAGAATAACAACTTGCTTAAAGAAGTACAAGAGAGCCTTTTCCTTTCCTAACTGATGACAATGTAGGATATTTTCTGTATGCCATGAGGCTTGATGCTTTCTGTTGCCATTCACTACCATTCATAGTATCATTCTGAGCAGCTTGTTCCTGTGCATATGGTTGTGATAGCTCCCCATTAGTCACAGAACACTTGATAATGAATTTGAAAGTAGGAAAGTTGTACTTGGAATGAAGTTTTCAGAGATTATGGTCTTTAATCTTTTGACCACTTAGCTTTCATTGTGTGGTGAGTAAAGGATAAAGAGCTGATGCAATGCTATTCATGACAGAGTTAGCTGGTAAGCACAAGGAGTGAATGGAGAAGGAACAAGTTCTACCATCTACTCCCAAAGAATTCCTGGTGAACTAACTCCCTTCCACCAAGCCTTACCTTAGTATGTATGAGTGTGTATATACATACCCTTTTTGATTTTTACCTTTTCCTTGGTTCTTTTTCTTACATTTATTTTGTTTATTTTGTTCTATTTCTTTTTTTAAGTTTAGTTATTTTGTTGTATTTCATTTTATCATTATTATTTATATGTCTGTTTTCTGAGACAGAGAAAGAGTATAGATTCAGGTAGGAGTCAAAGAAATGGAAAGGATGCGTTGGAGAGGAGTTGGGTAATAGGAAACTATAATCAGAATACATTCTGTTTAGTAAAAAACATATTTTTATAAAAAAATTAAAGGGGAAAATGTTTCTTCTGTTTCCAGTAGTGACAATGAAGGAGTACCAATCCTTCATTCTATTCAAACTCTGGTGATTATGCAAGTTGAGATGAAGAAAATAGCTAAAGGTATAGATATGCTTTAGCCACAGTCATATAACAAAATTATTAAACCGAATTTATGATTCACAAATGACTGGATCACAAGAACTAAGGATGCCACACTTAGATTTTACTTCATGAAAAAAGCTATCTCTACCTGCTACCTATCAGAAACCACACAACATTCAACATGAGGGCACTTCCTCTAAAGTAGCGTACTTCCCAAGCTCCTAATCAGATATTTAAACAGAATACGTTGACTGGAGATATCTTGTCTACCTGAATTAGAGGTTCTCTGAAGTGTTTTCTTTTTACTTTTCAGGTCACTGATCTCATACTTATGTCTGAGATGAAATCTCTATGCAAAAAATTCCACTCTAAACCTTTATAAAATGCCCCCAAACCCCTGCACAATATCATTTTTTTACTATTTAGAAAGCTTAGTGTCCAAACACAAATAAGTAACTCTAATACTAAGATAATGAAGAGTAAATGCTCAACAGAACTATTAGCTGTCTTTTAAGTCATAAGTCTTTCACAGTTTTCTGAAATCCACAAAAAGATATTAAGATAGCTTTATATTCAACTAATGTCTGATTCAGTATCTCTTAGTATCTGAGAAAGAATTATTATCACTAAAGTTTTCTAATATGGATACATAACTAACTTTATTCCTAGGTTTACACAACATAAAATAAAAAAGACCAAAGTAAATGGATTCTGGTATTAAGTAACACATGTTCAGATGGAGCTGAAATTGACTACATATGGGCTTCTGACTAAGATGATAAATTTCTTTAATTCTGTTGTTAACATATAAGAAATAGATGTGTAAATTTTTCTCAGAATACTGCCTTGCAGAATGCTCTGAGATAATGAACCTAAAGTGTTTGATAAATTCCTCAAAATAAGACTTACTGTTTCTTATTCTACTCCTTATCAATATTTGTTTTTTATATCATGCTACCATACACATGACATATGTCAAATATATAAGTCATATCCTCATGTCTCTTACACAATAAAATTTGAAAAAGCAAAATTGGAGTAAAAATATTAGTTATTATATTTTATATGTTATATTTTCTGATGAGATCATCCAAATTTTTCTTGAAAATTTTCATGTTGAAAAAATTCCTGCCTTTCCCTCAAACTGTGATAGCACTAGGTTCCATTGGAGGTATATTGTCACTGTTCTTGTACACATATCTACTTAGAAAAGTAGATATGTTTGACATGACAAATGATCAATGGTAGCCTCCAGTGAATTAAGCAATATAGTACATGACAGAAATGCATCTTAGTCAGTTGTTGTAGGCACCTCTTTGGGAAGAGGAGATGGGGAGGGTAGCAGGAGTGGAGGGATAGGAGGAGAAGGATAGGGATGTATTGTATGAGAGAAAAAGTAAAGTAAATGCTGACTCCCCACATGCAAATGCATCTTCTATCTCTAAGTTAAATCCCCTCCTGGACTCTAGGAATTCACAGATTTCTCTCATATAAAGTTGATCTCTGAGGAAAAGGGGTTTAGCTTAGAAGATGAGACTATTCGTTCACCTGTACCTAGTGATGGTCCTTCCTGGTGAGTGAGTGCTACCATTTCATTCATGTGTCCATGAGGGTTTGTGACAACAGGTGATTGACAAAATTGACTCTTCTCCCCTGAAGGTATCCTGTTCCACATACAGTTTCAGCAGTTCGGACCTGTCTTGGTGAGGCACTCACAGTCACTCTTCCTCACCTGCTATGTCACTGGTTTATCCATCACCAGTGGTTGCTATTGGATCTAGATCAGGATTGAACCTGGAGTAGATGGGGTACATAACTCACAGTGAGGAAACTGTCTACAACCCATCCTTCAAGAACCCTATATTCATTACCAGAGAAGCATTCAAATACCAGTTCTTCCTGAAGCTGATAAGAGGGGGTGCCCAACCTTACCCAATCCCAGGAACTCCACTTGAGAGCAAGTAAAGAGTCTAGTTTTCTCTTACCTCACTCCTCATCTCTCTAAGGGCAAAGAGGTTTGGAGTTCACTCTTGTTACATTAGTTTATTTTTCGCTATTTCTCTCAAGATAGAGTACATGGTAATATTTCTTGTTCCTCTGGGTTTGAACCTAGTCTTTACCAGCTGATCCTTCTTTCTAGTCCTAGTAATATTGTTTAAATTGAAAAGAGTTGTTTGAAACTTGAAATAAAAGTAATGATAAGTTTCATAGTTCATATTTCTTGATACAAATAATACATTATTTGTGCCATTGACTCAAGGAAATATATTGAAAAATTCATTGTATCTGAAGTGAGGTGAATCTATAATCTGAGAATGTTTGTATCAAGATGACAATTTATATTTCATTTAGCAATGAAAACAGAACAACCTCTGCATCCAGTGCCAATGAATCTTGTAGTGTTCTACAAAACTGCGTACTGAAGGATGATGACTGAAGTTGCTTCTGGATTGGTTAAGCTATCTTCCAGTCTGTAAATTTTTCATTAACTAGACCATTGAATCCCCAGAACTGTCATTGACTTCTCTTTCTCCTTCACTTTGTTGATTGCTCCACTTAATATGATTTTTCTAAAGAGTTTTTCCAGCATTTGACAGATTTTTTTTAAACTTCTGGTTTTATCCAGAAATAATAGAATTCCTCAAACTGATATTGAACTAGCCACCAATGATCAATATAGGCATCCAAGGTCATATTTCTAGATGATTGACTTGAGCCTTGATGAAGCACTTTTCAAGTAACTGCTCATTCCTTTCTAATGCTTTCTTCATCTTTGCACTAATTCACATCCCTAGAAAATGCATGAAAATAGCATTCATTTCTTCTGTTTTTTTCATTATCCCATATTATATTAATTACAAATATTTTTAGTTTTTATATTATAATATTTTTCTTATTTTATTTTTTACTTTATTTTATTTTGTTGTATATTGCAAGTTTTTTTATTGTTATAATAAGTATCATTCCCTAATTTGAAAAAAAAAATCAGAACAGTACCATAGTCATCTATACGTTTTCACACCTTGAACTTTATCTCTTGTTTGTAACAGTAGCCTACCATGAAAAAGTAAACCATCATGCATCAGAGTGTATTTGTATGTTCATATTCAGAATTTGTTATCCAATTCCCAAAGTGATTCAACCAATTTACATTTTCATCAGGAATGTGCAAAATTTAATTTCTTCACATTCTCATCAATCCTTGATATTAGTCTTAATTACATTCATTGTAATAATTGAAATTTTGAAGTACTCTGCAATTCTCTAATGACTAGTGAGATTTAATCCTTTTCCCAAAGTTATTTGCTCATTGCTGTGTCCTATTATATATTCTAGTAAATTAATTCCTTATTGTTTTGATGTCTATTTCAATACTATATATTTTAATATTCATATCTAGTTAGTCTAACACTATTTGCTATGTCATTATAATTTTTAAGATATTTCTTTGCTGAAATCATTTTGCTATGCTTTATGACATGCTTAGCAATATTTTAAAGGACCACGTGTACAAATTACAGTCCTTGGTAGATTTTGATATCTTCATAAACACTTTACTATCATTTGCTACACAAACTAGCATTTGAAACTATTATAATTGAAATGTTCCCAACATGTGGGCTTCTCTGATTCCAAAGTTGCCTCCCTCCCATGGTGAATCTAAGAGCTTCAAATGAAACCTGGATTCTATACCAGAATGTCATATTAAAAATCACAGAAAGAGCCAGGCAGTGGTGGTGCACACCTTTAATCCCAGCACTTGGCAGGAAGAAGCAGGCAGATCTCTGTGAGTTCAAGGCTAGCCTAATCTTCAGAGTGAAGATTCAGAGTGAATTGCAGGACACTCAGAGAAATCATGCCTCAAAAACAAAACAAACCAAACAAACAAAAAAATCACAGAAGTAGAAGCTCTCCAAATTAACAACAAAATAATGAATAGTAATATAAAAAAATATTTGTAACAAATTGTAACAAATTAAAATTAAAATTCTAAGAAGAACCAAACTCACTTTCTAAAAATATCTTATAAAATGTATAAACAGACATATTTATTTTGGCAAAAACATTTTATAGAAACCAACATTTTGGTTCTATATCTCTCAAAACTAACTTGCAATGTATATAATAATTGAATCAACTTTTTATTGAGAAGAATATGTAAATGTACTTTAACTGTATAGGAAGTATAAATTTAATGAAAATATAATGACACTACAAATATATCAGAATTGCTACAAGTATAAAAGAATAATAGTGGTAAATATAGGAAAGTGTGGAGGGCCGATCCCCCCAGCCTTGTCTTCATCAAAGCCATGATGTTGAACTGCTTAGGCAGTAGATAATTTTCCACAGCTGGCCACAAGAGTTGTTTTTCTCTCTTAGTTTTTGCTTATCCTTTGGTAGTTACAAAATATAGAGTTTGACTTCATCCAGGTGTAAAACATCCTGTTTTTGCAGGTTTGCCTTTGGCTAGCTAGTTCCTTCCTCTCTTCACCCCCTCCTTAGCCTATATATGCGGTGTAAAAACATTCACTAAACGGACTTGATCAGAGAACCCTGTCTCGTCCCATTCTCTTGCACCTCTTGTCCCCTTGCCCCTCACTCTCTCCTCCAGGAACCCTAGTTGACTGACCTGCAGGCCGGGTCAGGAGGGGACAGAGAAAATTGGAATTGTAGGAAACAGAGTCAAGAGATGGCTGAGTGGTTAAGAGCATTGGCTACTTATTATTGCACAGGATCTGGGTTGATTTCTAACACAAATCTGGTGGCTCATACAAAACAGAATCCCTGTAAAAAATATGACAAGATTTTTTTCTTTGAATGTTAAGTAAAAGCTAATTGTACAACACAGCAATTGCAGTTTGGGGAGTATTATCTCTAGAGAAATTAAACATGTTCACAAATAATCTGTTAAATGCATTTAGGAGCTACAGCCAGACAAGAAAAAATAGAAACAAAAAAATGAGAGATTAGTTTAAACTATGGATACCAGTATAGTACAATACTATATAAATACAATAGAATACAATTCAACAGACTATTAATATACACAGAAATGTGAATGAATCTCAAGAAAAAAGTTTGTTTCTCCAAAATTTAAATAGTGTACAAATTTAATTTTAAGCAACAATGGTTTTATTTTAATTAAAATTTAAAATTAAAAATATTATTACATCACTTCCTCCATCCTTGTTCTTTCCTAACTACCCTTTCCTTGATCCTCATTCTCTCTAAAATTGATAGGCTGTTCTTTTACTGTTGTTGTGACAATCATGTGTATGCATAAATTATAAAAATTCAACTTGCTGAGTCTTTTTACTGTAGCTTGTGTGTATATGATTTCAGACTAACAAAAGAGACAAGTAACATTATTTCTAATATATTAAGTTCATTAGTCTTTAATTTGCTTATTTCCAAACTATTGTCCATAGCAATGAGAAAATGCATCAATATAAATCTATTATCATTCTATCCATAAATTTCTATATTTTCTCTTATTTATGTTTCTGTCACTTCTAGTTACTTGTAAAAATGCTATCTATAATTGTTATTATTTTTCAGACTGAAAATAATATTACAAAAGTAATTAACTCATTATTTGGTAGTTAGAGTATATTCTCAGATATACATCTTTATCTCTATGGCAAATACTAATATCAAGCTTAAATAATTCACCCAATTGTGATCAAAATGTTGTTCAGTATTTAATGTGCAAATATACTACAATTCAGAGAAAATACTTAATCAGTATTCTAAAGAATCTGTCCTTAAATTTCACATACTTACTGTACTAATCATTTCAGTATGAATGCATATCACTAATTTCTATAGAAGTTCCATAGAGTATGCTTTTATTATTCCATAATCAAAAAGTGTCAGGTTTTCTTTCACTTGTGCAATTAAGGGATGACATACTTGTCAATAGAAATAACCTTGTTAAAGAATAGAGAGATATCAACATGAGCACAGATAAAAGAGAGTCATGGGGTGTGATTAACCTGCATCATATGCACACCTAAAAGATTTACAATGAAACATTTTATTATGCACAGTTAGTATACTCTAACATTCATAGAAGAATTACTGTCTGTGGGAAATGAGAAAGAGGACAGTCAGAAGCAATAGGAAGATTGATTGAGGGAATATCTGACATTTAGAATGTGGGAAATGACATTTTATTTCTACAAGTGATTTCTGAAAGTTGGAGAATATATTTCCATATTACATTTCATTCAATTCCCTTTATATAATTTTCTATTTATAATTGTTCAAAATCAAATGAAAAGACCATGACATTATTCACAATCTTAAAATTGTCCATATAATTTTCCTATCTACACAAAGTAAATATAGAACAATATGATCCTCAGAACTCTCTTCAATGAAAATATCCACTTTTGCTCATAAGCAGATTTCTACAGGTCTATATCCTTCCTCTAACTCATGACAATATAATATGCTAACATATCTATATTTCAGAACTAAGTTACTTTTTTCCTCAATTGAATTTAAAGAATATATTCTACAGCTCCATTATAGCATTGAAATGATTGTTAGGAAGCCTGTATTGGCTTTTCTTTTTAGAACATATTTGTGCTTTGTAGACCTTATCAAGCATGAGTTGATGATGAATTCTTGCTTCATACACATCTCAAGAATATGGGTTAAGTCAGAAAAATTAGTATATCATAATCAGCTTCATATTTTAGCATCTGACTATGGAGAAAGTCATTCACTTGGGTCTGAAAATTGCCAGAAATCAGAAACAGCTAGCACAGTTTCATGATATAGAATATTAAAGTTGTTTATTAAATTTGGTGATATATTAATAGACATGAGATATGCTTACATTTAATCCTGATAGACCTCAGCAAATAGTACAGCAGCTATCCTCTAATTACAACTACCTTTGCTCCTGGCAGTTTATTCTTATCTTCAGAGTTCCCTCCTTGCTCTTCCTAGAAGATTATTTGCATGATCAAAGAGATACAATTGTTTTACTCCTTCCAAATCTTTGGCCATCAGGACATGTCCATATTTATATTGGGGTACTGAAAGGACAAGACCAAAGCAGCCTAACTTTAGTCAGGCTTCTAGAGGCACCAAAACTGTGTAGGCCCAAGTCAGGGGCAATGTGACTCAGAACAGTTCCCAGAACTAAAGTAAGAAAAACAATTTCTAAGAAAAACAAGATATGGGCTACTGACTAATGGCCTTGGGCTAAGGATCTCCCCCCACTCACATTGACTAAGACCCTAAGTTTACATTTTCTAGGAGCCTGTGACCTTGCTATATGTCAGCTCCAATCAGTTTGAAGGTTAATACTCACATCACTATGTAACCAATAAAAGCATGCCTGATAATCTGCTGCTAAGCTCTGCCTTTGAAATTCCTATATAAGCAAAACTTGGAGTGTAACTAGGGGTCGCCCTGTGAGGGTAGACGCCAATGCGGGGGTTGCCCTGTGTGGGTAGACCCCAACGCGGGGGAGTGTTGCCCTGTGAGGGTAGACCCCAACGTGGGGGGTTGCCAAGTGAGGGTGGACCCCAAGGCATTGGGCCACTCACCTACCTCACTTGAGGCATCTGTGAGACTGGACCCCAATGCGTTGGAAATAAAATCTCTTGCTTTTGCATTGATCTCGAGTCCTGGTGATTTCTCTGGGGTCTCCTTCCATCAACCCCTAACAGTACACCTACACAAAAAGGGCCATGCCACATCCATCCAAGCTGTGTCCATGTTTATAGTGGGGTGACTATAGGACAATAGGAGAGATAAGCCAACTTAATGTTGCTTCTGGCTTAATAGAATACCCAAATGACTTCTTTATCAGAAACTCTTTATATTGCGCTAAGAGAGCTTTTAGTTACATTAAACAGCAGGGCTCTTCAGCTATAGAAATCACACAACCTGTCAGGCTTCTGGCTGCCAGTGCAATTATTATCTTACAAAATACTGGGCTGCACACAGAAATCAGTGAGTACATTATCTGAAGACATGTTTGATTATACCACAACAGAATATACACTGTTTTTGAATTGTCCTAAAAACCTCCTTAATTACTACATTAGGTTTAGACTGTGACTTCTTTCATATCATTATCTATTTTGAGATATTATTGTAAAGGGTATATTTTAATGCATAAAATATAGAAAAGTTTTATCAAATATTGGATATATGGCAAAAGGCCTTTTACTTGATCTTATAGTTCTATATGTAACTTTCTATCATCTAGAATTATTCAATGGACCTAATTCTTCTTGGAGGTCCCAAGTGCAGGTGTTTATTATAAAGGCTTTGCACCTAAGTATACTCAATTCATTTATTCAAAATGAATAGTTGTTGTACTCTAAGATACCATCTTATACTTGTCAGCATGGCTAAATTCAATACTACAAGTGATAGTCCATGCTAGTGAGGATGTGAAATAAGAAGAACACTCATCCATTTCTGGTAGGATTGGAAAGTTGTATAGCCACTATGAGAATCAGTAAGGTGATTCCTTGGAAAGATGAGTGTGGATCTACCTCAAGATCCAGCCATGTCACTCTTGGGCATACACCCAAAGAATGCTGCATCTCATCACAAGGACACTTGATCAACCTTGTTCATTGCTGCTCTGTTCATAATATCCAGACCCTGGAAAAAAACGTAGATGTCCATCAACTTAAGAATAGATAAAGAAAATATAGTACATTTGCAAAATGGAGTATTACTCAGCTCTTAAAAAAACATCATCATGAATTTTTCAGATAAATGGATGGAACTAGAAGAGAAGGAAACACCTGAGTGAAATAATCTAGATCTAGAAATGTAAAGATGGTATGTATTTGCTTATATGTATATATTAGGCATTAAATAAATAATAACCAATCTACAATCCATAGACCCAGAGAGGGTAGGTATAGAGGAAGGAACTAAGGGAAAGAAATGGATTTCTACGAAGGGGAAAATAGAATAGATTTTATGAGTGGACTGGGGAGAAATGGGAGCATCAGTAGGGAGGGGGATAGAAGATGGCATTGAGAGAGGGAATATGGGGAGAGACAGCTAGAACTTCAGGGCATTTGAGAGGTGGTATGAAAACCTAGTACAGCAGAAATTTCCTAAAATATATGATGGTGATCCTAAGAAAGTCTGCAAATACTGACGGAGATGTAGTGCTGTATTGTATATGTAGACATAGATGTTCATTCACCAAATTTAGCCATTGGTTTGGGGCAGAGGAAAGTTTATTCTTTTTTCTAATTAAATCACCATTTCTACCCTGGAGCCCTAGAGCATTTCAGCCTCTCTACAAACTAGTCGTAATCCTTGAATTTGTAGGCTTCAGCCTTTGTACAATCTAGAACATTTAAACTGTAGCCTGGACCTAGAAGGCTTCAAGCCTTAGCCTTCTGAGACCTACTACTGACTGAGCCACTCTGACTAGTTCCTTCTGAACCCTTACTCTTCTGGTTCAAGTTACTCTCTGTTCTGGGCATCTTCTGCCAAGCTCTGTTGTGTCTCTGTATCTCTCCCTGAGTTTTCACTGCTCCACCCTGCCTCTGTAACTGACTGCCTCAACTAACTGCTCTGCTCTGTAACTCACTCCAGCCTCAGCTTCTGCAACTCCTCCTCTATAACTCATTCTTCAACTAACTCTGTAACTGCTCCTCTAACTCCTATATAACCATCTTTAACTGAGCTGAGAGTCTGACTTTTCTCTTGAGAGTTGGACATGTCCTTATTTTACTAACTCTTCCTCTGATTAGTCACTTTGTCTGCCATTCATTCTGCCTCATCTCAAATGTCAATTCCTGTGTGACACTGACTCCTTCTGAGTTCTGCTTCCTGTGACTGTTTCCACTGTTTTTTCTAGGTATTAATAGTGTGAACCACCACTGCCTTCTGAATACTGAGATTAAAGGTGTTTTGTTCCACTGCTTTCTGAATACTGGATTAAAGGTGTTTGTTATCACTGCTTTTTGAATACTGGATTAAAGGTGTGTCTACATTCCATTCAGACCATACTGATCTCTGAAATGGAGCACCTGGAATATACACCTTAGTTTTCACGTAGGGCTATTCCTCTACAGAATCCATTACCAAACAGGCAATTGAAGAATCTAAACTCCATTTTTTGTGTACATGCAAGGTTCCTTGTCTCAGGTCCTCACCCTAGGCCCAGTTCAGGCCTTCAGGCCTGCAGTGCATGTACTCAAGCACCCCCACCACACACACACACCTGAAGAGCAACCAATCAGAGATGATGGCAACCACAGTGTAGGCATAGGAATGCAGGAAGGCCTTATCTCAAGGCCAGATATCTGTGCCTGGTACCCCTACATAAGGGGAATTATGTGAGTGTCTTATCTTAAAATTAGCCAATATCAAATCGACCCATGTAACTGTCTCAGTGACCACCAATCATGTTTCCTATTACCTCAGCAATGCTAAAATTCTCCTTACAACCTATAAGAAGGCCAGTAAGCCTTTGTCCAAGGTCAGCCAATTTGCATGGTGCCTGATCCCAGCATGCTGGTTTGCTCTGCAGAATAAAAATCTCCTTGCTTTTCGCATACAGTTTTGGACTCCTGGTGTCTTTGGGGAACCTCTCGATCTGGGCGTAACAGAAATCTCTTGTCATCAAACAAATTTTCCAGTATAGGGACTGGGTTACAACCAGTCAAGTTGTTGACCAAAGGGGTCCCATGGAAATCCTCAAACAACCTAGGCTGTTGTCAAGACAATAGGTTGTTTTTCCACTGACAGCAATGCCCCATTGCTGAAGACAACACCCACACAACTTATTGAACATAAAGGGGTCGAGATGTTGTCTTTGGTTCTAGAGTCTTTGGTATCAGAAGGTACTCTCCAGGGTACCAAAGGAGAAATGTAAACCCATCCACAAAACCCTTGATCTATAATGATCTTGTGCCTGCAAAATATGCTAAGGTGATGGTAACACAAAGCTTGTAGACATAACCAACCAAGGTCTAATTTGACTTAAGGCCTGCTACACAAGGTAGAAATCATACTTGATTCTGCTTGGGTGACAAAGCACCAGAGGATAGTTAAGACTAGTTATTACAGAGACCAGATACTATTGGACATAAAAATAAAAAAAAATTTAAAAATTAAAAAACAATAACAATAAAATAACTCCTAATGATATTCTACTGATTCAGTCATTATCAGAGAAGTTTCCCTGTGCAGCAGATGCAAGCAAATATAGAGACTCACAGCAGACATTACACAAAGAGGGAGATATCTTAGATCACAAAAGTCTAAATGAAATGTCTCCATTAAATCTCTCCCCTCACAACTCTGAGAACTGCACAGAAGAAGAGGTAGGAAGTGTAAGAGCTAGAGGGCATTGAGGACACCAGGAGAACAGGCCCTCTAAATAAACTGAGCAAAGCACATATGAACTTACAAAGACTGAAGCAGAAAGCAGAGTACTGACACGTCTCCTCCAGGAGACATATATTATAGATTAGGGCTTTCAGTTTAGTATTTTTATGGGGCTCCTGAGTGTACGAATGATTCTTGTGCCTTCTCTTGGACTCTTTTTCTTATGCTGGTTTGTCTTGTCCAATTTTCCTGTGATTATTTTTTGTTTTATCGTATATATTTTATTATGTCTTGTTATCTCTTAGAAGCGTATTATTTTCTAATAAGCAGCAGAAAGGTAGTAGAACCCTATGAGAGGGGAGGTAGGGAGGAAATGGGATGAGTAGAGGGAGGGTAAATAGTAATATTATGAGAAAAGACTGTACTGCGGACTGACCCAGCCGGGTCCCCTAAGTCCGGGGAGAATCAGGAATCTGTACTCAGGTGGCCAAGGAGTCGGCAAAATGACAAACAGACACAGACGCAAGAATGTGTTGAATCTGAGTGTAATTTGTAGCAGTGAGCATCAGACTTATATATATTATTAATACAGGGAAACAACCACACAAGAATGTGAATTGTGCCAAAATACGTCAGGCCTTTTTCAAGGAAATGTGGTTAAAGGATACAATATGTGAGAACAGATTGTATCTTACAATGTGTAAGACAGTGTGGTTACGGTTGGTATACAATGTGGTTACGGTTGGCATATCAATAAGTATACTGTGGTTAATAATTTTTTAGAAGCCAGTTACTGTACTGGTTTGTAATAGAGGGTACCTATTTTTTGAAACTGAGATCAGGATCAGAGTCAGGAGGTACAATTTCAGGGGCTTTTGGAGTTTGCTCAACATCTTTCACATCCATCTTAGGTGGGCGGACACTGGAGAGGATTGCAGCCACCCTCCATAGAATAGAATAAAGAGAAGGAAAATGATAGCTATCAGACCACAGCCAACAATCGTAACTAGGGTACGACAGGAAAACATCCCTCTGTTTCTAGGGGTGCCAGTCAAACTTTCCAGGAGACCAGCTTCCTTGAAGCATTAGCCTCAATCTACTGAGCAGAAGTTTAGCCCTGTCACGCGTACTCCACTGGAGTTGGCGTGCCAAGACTGTATATTTAATAAAAGGGGAAATATATAATAAAATATAATTAGTAGAAAAAAAGTTTGACCCAAATCCTTAAGACACATTTTTTTTTTTTTACATTAAGATGTCCATCCATTATGTAGCACTTCAAGAGGTGGCCACATATTTAAGAGGTGGCATTTACCTGTGCATAAGTTGGGGTCATTTAATCACACGAGAAGAAAAAGTATTAAAAATAATTGTATTTTTCTAAAAGAGCACTGAACATTCATCAGAACTATACATGCATATTATATCATATTGTGAATACATGATACCCCTGACTCAACAAATTAATCTATATCACAGTCATCCTTATAAAAATTACTTATATGTAATGTTGATTATTATAATTGCAAGTGTGCTTATATGCATAATCATACCAAGAATGGGAGAATTGTCACAAACTTGAAAGCCATTATGGTCAATGGTAGTCTTTGCCAAATGAATTTGTCCATTTCTTGCCAGATTTTATTTATTTGTGTCATTTCTCAGTTCAACACATTATGCAGTGGATTTTAGTCATTTTCACTTCCCGCTCAGCTCTCTCATCCCTACCCTTTCCCACCAGCACTCTTCTTCTCAGAAGTCTCCTCCTACTTTCATATTTACTTTTAATGTACTTAGTTTAGAGTTTCTAACAGAACAAGGTGATAAGGTAACTTACCAGAACAGACAATGCACCATATCTTTCAAAAACTGATAAAAACCATTTCTAAAACCTCAGTGATAATGGCTGTGGCAAAATTTTCTGTTAAAATACATGAAAGGAAAACAGCCAAATCCATATCCAGTCTGCAATTTATATCTTTAGTCACACATAGATGAGCTCACATTGTTCCTCTGTTATCCTGAATTGTTCCACAAAACACATAAGACAATTAGATGAGAGTATTCTGGTTATATTCAGTATTTTGTCTTCCATGTATTTGGTTATTGAATTATGCTTCTCAATAAATCCTGAACTTCAAAACAACTTTTGATGGTAAGTTTCTTTAAATTATTTGTTTCAGCTCTATATAATTTGTTTCTACAAAGAAGTTGCTGTTATCTCACAAACCTAAATCCTGATAAGGGATCTATTAATCTGTATCATTCATTTATGTTCCAAGATTGAAAGAAAAAGTACCCAATAAAACTGTCTGAACTCACTGGATACATTATAAGGGGTTTCTGGACTAGAACTCATTATATTCTCTAAATTTCTTACCTACCTTGCAAATACTTGACAGGGTATCATTTCTCTTTAGGTATGAGTCATACTGTGATTGCTGGTACCAATTTATCTGAACCTCACACCACTCATCTGAAAATTTCTTTAGAACCTGGTCAAGACATTAACCCTCTATTTCTGAGTGGCCCTCAAAAATCACTTTAGGCTTTTTGGATGAAGAATGAACACAGTGTTTCATTAGTGCTTTTTTTTTTTTTTTTTTTTTTTTGGTATGAGGATTCAAGGTCCTTCTTCAAGTGCACTTATGGAATTGATTCAGACTTTGTTCCTTTTGTCATTTTGGAGAACCACAATAAAAATTGACATGTGAAAGCTCAGTCCAAGACAATTCTTTATTCTGGCTTGTAGGAGTGCACACCACAGTGCCATCGCAAAACTTGTGCTTTGAGACTTTCTTGAGTTTTACTTTATTTTAGTCAAGAGTCTAGTCACTAATGAAAGAAACTAATGAAATATGTACATGCACACACACACACACACACACACACACACACACACACACACACACACATCTATTGACTAGATGTGGGTCTTTCCTCCCCAGTCCCCGTCTTCCTGGGTGAAAAGCCAAGTCCTTGTGCACTGTTTCAATCATGAGGAGGAAAGCTCAGGCAGTGGCTTCTGCTGGGTTCAAAGGTCTTGGTCAGAGGCTGAGGGCCAACAGGAAATAGACTTTTTGGGAGACCTTGTCAGTGTTTATAGCTCATTTTATTGTTTCAGAGTCAGAGTATTTAAGACCTCCTTAAGGCAATGGGTCATCACCTAATTGGTTATACTAATTGGTAGTAATCTAATTACCATATGGGGCAGAGCAGGAAAGTGTAGGATCATCTATTGTTGGAAAGAGGCTCCATGCCAGGGTAATCTAGAGTTTGCAGGAGGGTCCTTTTCCAAATAAGGTTGGGAGGCAAGATTGCAGGCACTCTGCAAATAAAGTCTGGTGGGAGGAAAGGAGTGTTCACAAAGAGCTCCTTTGTCCTCTATTTGGTGCTGAGCTCAGAGAGCTATCCGGACATGCTAGACTTCAACCTTAGGGACAGAGCTACCCATCAACTGGACATCACATGCAGAAAGCTTAAGAAAGATGCAAGAAATTTTCTGTAATATACTTATTAACAAGATAAATAATATGTACAGTTTATTGTCAATACCTATATGCAAATTTTAAGTAAGAAATTGAAGGAAGAGTAGTTCAATTTGCAATCATGCATATTTGTGTGTGTGTGTGTGTGTGTGTGTGTATGTGTGTGTGTGTGTGTGTGTAACAACAACAACAAATGAAAAATACATATGTGTTTGAGATATATAAGGTAGATTATATGGGAAAGAATGGAGGGAGGAAAGAGAAAGGGGAAATGATAAAACTACCTTTTAATTAAAAAAACACAAATTTTGAAAGATCATAAAAAACAATAGTATGGAAAGCACTAATTTTATAGGCAAATGTTCACAAACCATTCCCAAAAATTATTGTGTGACAAATGGGGCATAGCATAATGACTGTGAAGAAAGAGCTATCTAAAGCAGCATGGCTTTTGCCAAGTAACTGATAAATCATGTGGTAACTGAGAAAAAGACAAAAAGGTGGTACTAAAAATTCTGCCATGATTAAAGAAAGGGTTTCTCTTATAAAAAAATGTATATGGTCATGAGATTTATAAGAAAGTTGAATGATTCTGAAAATCATTATTTTGAAGCCATATTGAAAAATAACAAATATATCATCATTCTCTCATGTAGAACTTAGGTTTAAATTTGCATACATGCACACTTGATTGTGTGTGTGTGTGTGCCTGTATGTGTGTGTGTTAAGTAGAAGAAAGGGTCCTTGCTATATTCTTTCAACATGATACAAGGTACTGTCTTTTGGGGAAAGGGACCACAACTGAGAAAATTTCGCAATCATGCTGGACTATTCCTAGTTAATCTGTTGGACACTTTTCCTTTTGATTAATGATTGATAGAAGACTAAGCCCATTTTGGTGGTTCCCTTTATTTATTTTATCATTTAAAATTTTGTGATTTTATTTCATGTATACTCAATTATGATTTGCTTTTCAATTATTTTCTTAATTCAAAACAAGTTTTAAATTTACATTTATTTTGATCATATCCTTCTCCTCCTTCAATCTTTCCAGATTCTTTCTGACTCCCTATCTACTCAATTTTAAGTTCTTTCTCAAAATACAAACAAAAATCAAACACAGCACATCATCCCCCTTCAACAAAGAAAACAAAATATTCTGTAACTAAATAAAAGTGCAGGAGTATGCACACACATGCACACATGCTCACACATGTGCACAAACACATTTATGAATTCCATTATATTCCATTTGGTCCATTATATTAGTCATTTATATTCAGTGTCACTGTAACACACAATGTGGAACCTTTCGATTTCAGCCTGTAGAATTGCAATGATTTCTATTTCTTTAGTTCTGACTGTCCTTGAACTGATGAAACTCCTACGCCAATCTCCCCAGTAATGGGATTACCATGTCTGTTTTAAAAGTTTCCTTATGAAATATTAAGAGATGAAACTAGAAGAGATGGTGTCTTTATTATATGAACACATTGAATGCCACTACTACCAATTAAAAACACCAGTACCAGGAATAGATTACATCATTTTGAGTCATTGGCCAAAGTATTCTTATAGACCACACCTCAACATTGCAGCCTACCTCCAATGCTATTGATTTGTCTCCACCTTCTGACAGTAAGATCCTCTTGCTGAAGATACCACATATGTCATAAAGCATGGAACAATCCAACTGGTGCTCAAGTTGAATCTTCCCTCCTCTAACTAATGTTTATTGTGCTGGAGGGTATGAAATGTGCTACTAGAGAAAAAAGTATCCACCAGTCTCACTCAGCTATGAACCTTGAGAGCAACCAGTCTACAAGATTTACCTAACAGTACAATAGTGACAGGAATATATGGGAGTAACCAACAACTTTTTAATTGGATTTAAAGGGCCATTCTATGAGATGGAACCCATACCTGTTAATGATGCCTGGAATCTGAAATTAGATATATTACTTACTACTTTTATTTTGCTAAATTAAGATAGCAATAAAATGACTCTTGATGACATTTCATTATACTCATAGAACACTATTTTGCTGGTTGAGAAACAATCATCAGAGAAGCTTCTTCCTGCAGTACATGGCAATGAACACAGAGAACTACAATTGGACAACATTCCAAGACTGAGAGAATTGGGAGTAGTCTTTGGTAGTCTTTTGTGGAAGCAGGGGAGGTCCCCAAGGTGGTGAATGGTGGCAGAGTCACTAGTACAAGAAACTCAGACTCTTGAGTCCAGTCTTGAGGTGCAGATCTACCTTATTGTGAAAGAAACAGGGGATTTTATAGAGAAAGAAGGGTATTGCATAAGCGAGAGGCACAATCACTTTGGTCCATGCTTACTGGACACTTTATTCAGCCTATCTAAAGCTTACTGTAGTGGGAGGAATGGGCAAGTCTAGAAAAGTCCAAACATCTTTAGACTTGTATGTTTAAGCTCTTAGCAGCCTGCCTTTCTCTCCCACTATGGGGATCCCTTTACCACCAAAAGTCTGCCCTAAACGGATCTTTTTCATAGCCTTCCCCTCACTCAGGATTCAGAGCAAAGAGGAGGCAGAGAGATTGCAAGAGCCATAGATGGCCAATGACTTCAAGAAAGCAGCATTTTGCCAAAACAACAGGAAAGTTTTATCTATAAACTCATAGAGACAGTGACAGTATAAATAAGACTCCACAAGTCCAAGCCACACAAAATCCCAGAATAGAGAATAGGAAGTGTGCACAAAGTTCCAACCTTAACCATGGGCATAAAGAACAACCATTAACCAAGAAAGTATTAATAATTGACTGACTCTAGGAGAGGGAAAACCATTTTCCTTCAATGGAGTCACACTGACGATATCAAGCACATTCCATAAAGACCTTGTGTTCAGAAGTAGTTGGTCAACACAATTTGTGTGTCTGTTTGTGTAGTAATAGTAAGAATAGTAGTAGTAGTAGTAGTAGTAGTAGAAGTAGTAGTAGTAGTAAGCCTCTGTGTAACTCAGCAAGGAGATGAGGAGGCAGTTTCTATCTGCAAATTCTGCCAGACCTCTTCAGAGAGAACCCCCATCACAGCAAATACTGTACTGTACAATGAAACCCCAAGCATCTGAGCTCAGGTGTTATTATTGATTCAGAACTTCTCAGATGCAGATCATAAGCAACTCTCACATAAATCCAACACCTGCAAACAATACAAAACACCAAGGACTAGGTAGCCCTTTTCCCAACAGTGCACAATTATTTTATGCATAACTAAAAAAACTTCTACAATTCCCCTTTTCTGTATAAACCAATCCAAAAAATAAATTGGTTTATCTCTACCACACAATTTAACACTAACTATACCACCAAAAGAAGTTATAAGAGAAACAATCATAAGGATTGCTAGTGCACAGGACCACATGAAACCATACATCTATCAAGATTTTCAAAATGTCTTTTTGATAAAGATAAACATTATCAATGTCCAATTACCTGGAATTCACTCACGATCTTCTGGACTCCTCCAAAGGGCTTGGATCACTTCTCTGTCTCTGTCCTCTGCAGCTTTACTTCCAGGCTCTAGCTGGCTCCGCTACACTGCTGCTGCTGTTCTTGGTGGTCATCCCATGGTAATAGCATCTCCTAAACGCTGGGGTCTCTTGCTGCAACTGGGCGGCACTTTCATGAATAGCCTCTCCTGGGCTCTCTTCATGGTGCCAAGCCTTAGCTGCTCTCCAAAGACCCCTTCATGCCTTCAAAACCAGCACAAGCTGGGTGACTCTTACAGTACCAAGTTCTGCTGCCAGGATGAGATACAACCTCGGCCAGTTCTGGAAAATAGTTTCTGTGTGCTGACCCTTCGGAAATACTTTCCAGGATTTAAGATAGAGACTGATTTGCTGGAAAAATAACTGGTCACTTTCTGCAGGAAGAGTTGCCTCATAGTGTGGAGTTCTTATCACCATAGCACATGTATCTTATCAACACTTCTTGTAGACAAGTTTGCAGGAAAAAAAAAAAAAACTGTTCAGTTTAACTAAGCAGCTTTTTGGCTCTAAGCTGTAGCTTCCACAATGCAGGAGGTCCTGGGCCAGTGGGAAGAATCGCTGGTTGAAACAGTCTGACAATTTGGCATTCTTTTTCACCACAGCTACTGGTGAATATGCACCCTTCTTCAAAGACCTCTAACACAAGATCCACCTGCACTCCGCACACGCAAAAAGCCATCAACAAACTTAGCTTGTGAAACAAAATGCTACCACCCGTGGTGGGAGACAGAATCAACTCCATCATCAGGAAAAGCAGTAAGAACCTTGTTTTTACCTGCTCCCAGCTGATTTCTCTGTTTTCACCACAAAAATGTCTTTCTCTAAAGGCTTCTCTTCTTTGACTCAATTTTGAGCCCTCTTTCTCTTCATGGAGGCTTATTTCCCTTTCTCTCTCTTTCATTATCCTCCAGGAGACTTCAATTAATATTTTTATTCTCTGATAGCTTCTTTGAGAGTATTTTATCGGAATCTCTGAGGTTTGGAATTTCTTTTTTCCTTGTCTTCATGTTAGATTTGCTGGCATGATGTCAGTGCCCCACGTTGGCATACCATTTGTAGTTGTAGGCTGCTGTCGGGGCTCAGCAAGAGAGACAAGGAGGCATATTTCATAAGTGCATAACCTGCCAGACCTCAGTAGAAGGAACCACCACCATGGCAAGCGCTATCCTGGACAGTGGAACCCCAAGTGTCTGAGCTCAGGATGATTGATTGATTCAGAACTCCTCAGATGCAGATCATAAGCAATCAAACAACCCTTAACACCTGCAAACAATACAAAACACCAAGGACTAGGGCTACAGTTCACAGTTATTTTATACATAACTAAAAAAAAAACTTCTACAATATGTGTGTGTGTGTGTGTGTGTATGTGAAAGACAGTACTCATCTTTATTTTGTTTTGTTTAAGAGAGAAAAAGAAAATCATGTTGCGTGGGTAGGGAAGGCTTGAAGAGAATCTGGGAGGGGCTGGGAAACAGGAAATAATTTGAGCAAAACATATTATATGAAATATCTAAAATTTAAATTAAATATACACTTAATTTATTTTTAAGTCTCAGAACATTTAATTTTCATATTGAAATATGTAGATATGTTAACATATTATGTTTTTTACAAATTTTTGTATTTGTCTTTCCAATGCTAGGTTTTAATGCTTCCTTTTGTATTAATCATATTTACAGTTCAATATGCTTGACAAATATTTATACTTATATTTATTTTTAAATAAAATGTGAGAAAATTCTCAAAATTATTTAATAGAGTGTTCAATCTGGAGTCCAACTCCAGATAGGCCAGGGATGGCACGGGAATGAGAGTTCATCAAGAAGAACAGGAACAGGCAGGACTTTTCTGAACAGGTCACAGCAGGCTTTATTTTTGGGCAGGGTTTCATTTCATCTTGTAAGCTTCCACTCTTTATGTATACTTTTTAAACAAAGCCCCGTCCATAAGAAGAAATCACATCATAATCACAAATCCCATTATTCCTAGTGAATGATTATAAATTACATATTTTCAAAAACATGTTATTCTTATATACCCACACACGATTAAATCTCCCACAAAAGTTCTTGTTCCCTACACATGATTAAACATTTCCTTTATGTTTTGTACTACATTCACATTGAATTCATTACACATTAACAGAATTCAAGCAAGTTAAGCATTTCTTATAGCCAGTTCCTTTGAGCTGGCAGGCAGCACTTGGCAGTTACAGAAAATGTTACTTATCTAAAGAAACAATATCTAAATATCTAATAATTCTTATAAAGTCACAAGTATAAAATTTCCCTTAAAGGAAAATCAACTTTTTTCTGATACTATGTCTGTAAATTAAAGAACTGTAAATTAACAGTTCTTTAACTCATAAAATCAGGAAACTCAAAAGAATCTTTCAAGTTAAAGGGAAAGATGTCCTTCATTCTGGGAAGTACATGCTGTGGTCCTTCTAAGAAACAGCTGAACTCCACATGTCTTATTACCCATGCAAAACCACAAAAAGAATTAGTCTTTTTCCTTGGTTTGTTCTGGTTGTTGGCCACTTTCACTGTTTCTCAGGCTCACATAGGAATACCGTGACCACATTTCTTTCCTTAATAAATCTTTTGTCTCAATAGAAAATGAAACAGAACAAAACAAAACAAAACAAAACAGGAAACTCAGTCTACATTAACAGGTTTTTAAATTATAAAACCTGGAAGCTGAGTGATGGGTACAGAAAAATAATCATTGCCTTTGATCACCAACCTGCTTTTTTACAAAGAAACCCTGCTAGTCCATAATAACTGGGCTGCCCTTGTGTTTGTTTCCTAATCCTAGCAAAATTTCTCATATAATATTTCTTGATCTTTTACTTCAGTGTAGTTAACAAAACATTTTAGGTTAACTTCCCTAACAGTCCAATGTTTCTCAATTCTTCTCAAGGGTAGTGATTGAATTATTTCCCTGCCCAGGTAGCATTGCTTGGAGGTTTCGATTGAATTGTTGCCCTACCCAAGTGTCATTGCTGGGGAGTGGGGAGTGAAAATTGTCACTATTTTTATGTGTGCTAGTAACACTGCCCAGTTGGTGGATAGAGAACCCTTGTGAGATTTCATACCATTCATACCAGGAAAGGGATGTAGTGACTATGAAGGCGATGCATATGAGGATGCTGAGCAGTAGCAGGAGACATAGAGGTGATACAATTTTCAGGGCCCTGCCTTTTGTGAGACATATCCATTGTGATTTTGCAAACCAGTGAGCCACATTCCACCCTCTCCAAAGCTGCATGCAATTCTTCTCTCATGGTGTCCACCATAAGTCTATGCTTTTGTTCTCCATCTTTTCCTTATGGAAATCTTTAGTGAACATGCTATGCCACTTGATCTTATACAGGTCCATTAGGCTTTGTTTATTATTTTTCTTCTACATAATTTTCCTTCTTAAACATTAGATTCTGTCCTTGCTTATCTTCAATTGCACTATGTTTTTTGTCTTTCAAATCAACCTTTCAATCTTTCTAGTAATTTTTTCAATTTGATTAATGTACTTTCTGCCTTACAATT
The DNA here is from genome assembly GCA_026225945.1 of Cricetomys ansorgei. Lineage (NCBI taxonomy): Eukaryota > Metazoa > Chordata > Mammalia > Rodentia > Nesomyidae > Cricetomys > Cricetomys ansorgei. The sequence continues at coordinate 9,539,446 of JAMJFZ010000107.1, forward strand.
TTTTCTATTCATTTAAATAATTTTCATAAATATTTTCTATTCACTAAATAATTTTCATTTCTGTTGATTTATTTTCTCATGTTTAGGTCATATTTTTGCTTCTTTATATAACATTTAGAATTTACCAAAAACTGTGCTCTATATCTGGAAATCAGGTTAGCCTTTTCACATGAGCCTATACCTCTACCTTTTCCTGGTGTTTGTGTTTTTATGCTACTTTCTCATATGTGATTGTTTTCTAGACTTTAGACTTTAGAAATTGGCACCTAATAGAAAAAAGAGAAAAATAATAAGAGATTAATTATAAAATAGAGGGCAGTTATTTATAACTTTCTAAATACTTCAGATTAAGAATGAAATACTGAAAATCCTGAGCTAAGGTGTAGCTAAGAGTGGTGTCAAGTCCTCTGTATGCAACAATGGGACACTTTGCACAGACCTATGGTGTTTAGGACAAGGTGAATTTTGTGAATCTTGGCCTCTGTTTACAGTGAGTAATCCGTGCCAAGGTCATATATTATACATATGTCTGACATTGCTTATGAGAGAGAAATGGGTACCTGTTACTGTGCTGAGAACCAAACCAAATAAAAGTTAACTTAGGTGACATATCTAATTGTTCCCATATATACTCAAGCCTAAAATATCCCTCAGAATTCAAACTAATTTAATGAGATACTTCCAATAAAGTTGTTGCCAAAATGGAAAAAAAAACAACTTCATATTTGCAAATTCACCAATTTCTCAGTATAATCCCTTTGTGCTTAGCTGTTGTGGATAATATTTCTATATATAGGTTATCCATTAACTTATTTTTTGTTAGTATACAGTTTACATGGTAAGATAAATAAAATGAAATATAATAATTACATTCTTATATGAATCAACATGTATAGCAGCAACAATATTTCGCAGTAAGAGACAAAAGCCTTCATGAAGAATATATATATATATATATACACACACACACACACACACACACACACACACACATTGGTGAATGAACAATGATTATAAAGGAGAGTAAGACAGAGAAAAAGAAGAATTATCCAACCAAAGTGTGAAACTGTGGAAGACTATTTCTATGCTAGAGAAACTTGACAAAGGATATGTACCCTGAAGAAAGAAGAAAATAAACATAATGAATCTGAAGAACTTGATCCCCAAATGTATAAAATTTTTGATCATCTCAGGAGTGTAGGTGTTTATCAGTTATTAGCTAAATATAAAAACCTTTTAAAATATTGAAAAATGTAATGTAGTCAGTCATGGTGATGCACACCTTTAATCCCAGCACTCAGGAGGTAGAGGCAAATGGCTCTCTGTGAGTTCCAAGCCAGCCTGGTCTACAGAATGAGTTCCAGAGTGAGTAACAGCCAGGTCTGTTACACAGACAACTTGTCTTGAAAAACCAAAAGAAAAAAAAGAAAAGGGAAGAAGGAAGAAAGGAAGGAAGGAAGAAGGAAGGAAAAATGTAATATAAGACATTAGAATTTTCTATAATATTTTTACTTAGGATCTTTCTGGCACTACATTTATATTGTACTCACATATTAATTACTTTATATTGCCGTAATAAAATATCCTGATGAAAGCAACCTGAGGAAGAAAGGGTTTCACCATTCAAGGTTATTGTCCATCATAATAGGGAACTCACTGCAGCTGAAGAATGAGTCAGCTGGTTACATTGTATCCTAGGTCAGAAAGCAGAGAATGATGTTGATTAACTTTTTTATTATTTTTTATTCAGTCCAGGACACAAGCCCATGGACTGGTGCCCCTCTCCTCATTTAAGGCAAGTCTTCTCACTCTACTAACATAATATGGATAATTCCTCACAGGCATGCACAATTGTTTCTCTCCTGTTAAGTGAACAATTAATATTAACCACTAAAACTGGCTTGCATAAGAGAAAAATCTATCCAAATCAACACTGAAATTTCTAACATGCTCAGGTGGATAGGTATGTGGAGAAAAAAAAATGGGAAAAAGTAAGAAAATCAAGAAAAGTGTGTGTGTGTGTGTGTGTGTGTGTGTGTGCACGCGCACACATAAATGACTTAATACAATTCACCCTTTGAAGAACTAACGTGGTAAAACAAATTGGTAATGGCTTGGGAACTTCATCCCTGCTGGCTGTTCTTCCCTGGGTGGTAAAGCGCTATACACACTATCAGAGGAAAAAACTAATTTTTTTCTAACTCAGCTGTCATAATAATGACAGCTCTAGCAAGATATGTCTACAGGTCATAGAAGCACAAATATCATGAAGTTTACTAACCATTTTCTGACTTGAGTTAAGAACCACTTCACATGATAATACAATACTTTGCCCTTGTCATATCACAAGCATGTCATAGGCCCTAGAAGAGAAACTACTACTCTTAATATGCTACACAAACATAATCGTGAGTGGAGTTTAATCGTGCATAGTTATACCGATACATTAATTCATTTCTAAATCCTAATTAGAAAGTCCTTGAAGTAGATAGCAAATATTACAGAGATCAACAAGTGGATAAGGTGCACAGAATGAGAGACTGTGGGATGTTTAGTCCTAAATGTTACATGTATACCACTTCTCCTCTTTGAAAGACTCAGGGATCATTGTGGAAGAGGGCATCGAGAAATTTTAAGTGTCAGAGACAGTATAAAATCACAAAGAAACAGTATTTTCTAGTTACACTATGGCATTTGTGCCTATGACTGACAGTGCTGTGACAGCATAGAAAAATTGTTAGCTTGGAAAAAACGAGGTGGTTTTGGAGTTCCCAATTAGCTGAGGAGCCATGGACAGCTGATAGCTACTCTGAGAGAATCTTTTCTCTTTAATGTGTGGTCCCTGGTATGTTGGCCTTGCTTCAGTGGATGATCATACATCTAATTCTGTGATTTTGTGTTTGGGTATAAAACACAGAGAGTCGGGCTGGGTAAAGAGTGTGGTGTGGATCTGAGAGAAATTGGAGTATATAGTCACAATACTTTGAACGAAATTTTCAAAGAACTAATGCATATTTGCCAAACATTTTATCTAAAAGATTATGTGAATAAAGCAATGAACAGTTTTCTATATGTTTCTTTATATGAATGGAGAGCAAATTTGGGATTGGGATCATAGAGCTGTGTTAAAATTACTATCTGTAACTGAAGACTGAGAGTCACATGTGTAAATGAATATAGAACAAAGTATCATATAAATTTTATTTCAACACAATTCAGTGCACTAATAAAAATGTTCCTTATAATAAGCCAACTTTCACATGCAAAAAAGATAAGAAATGTAAAAGAGGCAACCACATAGTAAAAAGTAAACATTTAGTGACAAAAAGAATAGTAACTAAAAGAAAATTGTATAAAGATGATTGTAATTACAATTAATTTAAGTCAAGAAAATAAATGATGTGGTAATTCCAATAATTCTCATTCTGGAATTCAACACAAACTATAAAATTCCTAAATTCATGTTGAAGAATAAATTTTTAAAACAAAATATTGTAATCATAAATCAATTCTAAAATAATACATAAGGCACACAATATACTACTGCAATGTATGATTTGTTTATTAGTGTCATTATGTGTATAAAATAAATGCATTTCAGTAATTTGCATACTTAATTGATTGTAGCATTTGAAATTTTTGCAATAAAAATTTGGGACAAAAATAGAAATATATAATAAACCATTTAACAAAGTTTATTGTCAATCACATCATTTGGGTAATAACACTGAAACTTCTTGACAATGGAAACTCTGGGAGATTATGAAATGCAGGGATGGCATAATTGGTTTGAAGCAGAATAGTTTTTATTATAATCATTAAAGAATATGTGAAGTAGTTTTAATGAATACAAATAAAAACAAAGTGCTAAATATATCTCTTTATTGCTAAAAATCCAGTAAATGGTTAAAATTATCGATATTTACAAACTTAGGGAAAGGAAGCAGAGTGGAATGTAAGGACAAGTTTTATTTGAACTACTATGGTTATTAGACAAGGAAGTAAGACTAGGTGCCTACAGTACTCTAGTAATAAAATGGTATACATTTCAATCACATGAGACACTGGGATTGCATCCTGTAAGGTAACTATAAGAAGATCTAAGATTTCCACCATGGGGATTGTCCAAACTTTTCAAAGAACTGATTAGGTGCTGTGAGAGAGAGTGGGCTAAATTATACTAGATTAGATTTTAGCAGTGCTGTCAGATAAGCCATTATCTGTTGATAGCAAATTAAGAAATCACACTGTAGAATAAAATAGACAGACATAGTATAACAGTAAAGGAGATAGTGTGTGTGTGCATGTGTATGTGTATGCATGTGTGTGTGTGCACATATGTATATGCTTGTGTGTGTGTGTTAGATAAATATAAAAATACAAAACTAAGATGTACAGTCACTACAAATTCTTCATTTTATAGAAAAGCAATTCTTACATATTTGGAGATAAATTGACTGTCAATTAGGAAATAGTTTATGTCTTGTTCTGTAAAAAGGATTTGTGTGACAGTTACTTCTGTTTTCTAAAAACCTAGCTTCAAAATATTTTAGTCTTGATTAAATGCAAAACATAATGTAATTTTATTTGTTTGTGTTCATTTTTCTTGCAATAATAAGAGAACTCTGAAAGATTTATAATTGTAGTTTATTAAACATTGCATTCACATTGAATCTGACAGCCAATTAGTCAAGAATCTGTCGAATTAAGTAAAACTGTAATTTACATACTGTAAATAAAATGGAAATGAGAAGACATTAGTTAAAGAATTAAAAAGATTTAAAACTTTAGAAGTAACTTGACCTTTGTTTCAGATTACTGCATTTCTATACACAGAGAGAAATGTAAGAGTAGTTGATGTATCTTGAATTCAATGAATAAAATTGTCCGAAGTCCCTAATTATGTTGTTCATTGTGGTAGGCAATTATTGTCAGTTTTAATGTCTTGCCACTGTATCTGCCTTAGGCAAATATTCCCTGTGTTCATGAATATTGGAGAAAGCATGTCATAAATCTGTAAAGTGAAAATGAGCATCTTTCAAGCTGTCCAGCCTCTTGCGGAGTTTGCAAAGCTTAACATATATTTTAATCTGTACAACTGCTGTTTTTATTTGGTCCCATCCATCTTCCTGTCTATCTTTTTGCATCCTTCTTTCTACTGATCCATCATTCCTCCCAACTGAGGGCAAGCAGGTTGACAAAAAGACAAGCATTGACTGTACTTAGCCACAGATTCTAAGTAGATTCTAATAACTGTGTAGGAAGCTGCACTCAAGGTCTCCATGTCAGTCAGCTTAATTGTTGGAATAACAGACATGGGAATGGAGTGAGAGGTATATTTCAGGAATTCTAGATGATTATTCAGGTTTATTTTCTTGTTTTTCAAAAAATGAAAACTAAGTTATAAATTCCTCTGAGTTTATACTTGGGAACATAATTTCCTACTTGATACTTTGCAAACTTTAAACAATGCAACACTGGAGGGGAAGATTTTTAGAAAAACGACTATGTGCTAATATAGAAAACATGTCTTTCTTTTCTTCTGGTTACAGGACTTGTCAATAGCACTAACTGGTAGATTAACTACAACAATGGTGTCCATTTATACAGCCATGAGTATAGGGTTCATTGTGCATTATGTTGCATGCAAACTTGTACATATCGCTAGATATGATTTTACATATTTAGCACACTTCTGAAAATTCTGTTTATCACCCAATTACATAATTCATGGATTTTTTTAAATGAGAGTATTGAGTTAGTTGGCTGTTTAAAAATATTTTTTTAAAAAATTCAGAAGAACAGTATATCCATACTGCATGTAATAATATAACGACATCATGCTTAAATATAAGAAGCTGCTTTTGTATTTTGGTGATAAATATAGGATTATGTTTTACAAGGAAACAGTAATAGCAATTTTAACTATGATATACAGGCTCTTCCATTTTTAAGGTGGTTAACACTAATGCAAATTCCCACATTCCAAATGCCTGAAATTTTTTATTAGCATAAGTTTTTGTTTTATGTTTGAGACATAAAATATGCAAGATGAATACCATGCACACTCCTGAACTGTAAAAGTTATAAAGTGGGATGAACAAAATATCCAGTGACCCTTCCTGGAATCCTGTAAACTAAAGATAACAGAGATTACAATTGAAATTAAGTAGAAAACAATGAAGTGTATTTTATTAAAACTTTTGAAATGTATGGGCTATTTGTAAACCTTTTTGTGTCAGACCATTAAGACATTCACAAAATAATTAAGGAATAAAAAATTGAAATAATAAAGCCACATGTGTTAACTAATACATCTATCCATTATTCTGAATCTAGGTAAGTAAATGTGAATGAATACCAATTCTACCAGTGTGAACTTAATGTTCAAGATAGCTCTACAATTTTAAAGATGTTAGTTTTTAGAAAAAGAATGTTGGCTAAAAGAAGAAGACATTATCAGATGAAATCAATATCAATTATGTTGACTCTTTGTTGAAGTAACTCAATTACAAAATTCCATGGTGGCTTGTACCATGTGTGAAGGCTTGATGTCAAAAGGAGGTGACATAATCAAGAAAACTGCAAGAATCGGCCACCTTTCTCACAGATGTTGAGTTTTCTTCTCTTTATTTTCTTTATTTTTTTTATTCTTTTCCTTCTTCCACTGCCAATCCACTTTGTGTTACCCAGTTAGTCATGGAAATGAGAGTAGCCAAGGTCTGTGCTCAACCACCAAGTATCCTATAAATAAAGCAAACTGACTTTCCCTGTCATCCCAGATATCAAATGTCAATAGCTCCTTGGCTCATGCTTGATTTCACATCCACCCTCCCATGTCTGTGCTGAGACTTTGTCTAACTTGAGCTTGTGCAAGTATTGTGTATGCTTTCACAAGTGCTGGGGAGCTTTTAAATGCCTCTTTCCTGCTGTGTCTGGAAGATAACTCTTTCATTGAGTGTCTAAGAATGCAATTAACAACATGAAAAGACCATTGGTAACATGGTAAAAAATATTTGAACATCATATATGATAAAGCATATGCATGATTTATTAAATATTCCCACAAGCCACAACAAAAAATACAAACAGTGAAATCACAGTACAAAGATATGAGTATACATTTTCAGGAGACAATATACAGATGACTAATGAATACTTGAACAATTCTTTTATGACAAATCAGAGATTTGGATCAGGTGCATTATGATATTTCAACTCATATCCATCAGAATGGCCATTTTCCAGAAAACAACAAAACAAAACAAAACAAAAAAACAAAACACAGAAAATAAAATTTATTAAGTTGAAATTTTGATTTGGAACTTCTAGCTTTGTGGTAGAGATTGAAACATTTTATGTAAAACCTCATAGACATTTCTTTTAAATTACTATATGGATCTGTCGTGTAATTGCATAGCTCTATGCCTATGTATGTACCCAAATGATGAGTGAATGGGGCTTAATTCATTGATCTTTCACATTTTTACCTTAATTTTTTTCTAAGTACATGGGAATTGATATAACTACTTTCATAGAGAATTGGGAACCTACAAATAGAAGGTAGCTTGTACATGTGGTTAAATGTTTTCCAGTTTTAAAAAGAAGTCTTGATACAGAAAAGAGCATTCCCACACTTTGATTATATTAGGCTAGGGAAAAAAAGTCAAATAAAGACAAATGCCACATGCTTCCTTCCATTTGTTCAATGCCTAGAATGATCAATTTACACTACAATTTGATCTTAGTAGACACACGTAAATCCTTGTATTAATGCCTTGGTCACCAGCATGGCAATATTGAGAGCTAATATGAGTCTTAAGGCAACTTAGGGCAACTAAGGTTGTGCTAGTTGGAGGACCAAAGATCAATGGACAATAACTGAAGGAGATAATGAGGCCCATTCCTTTTATCTCTTCCCTGTGTGATTCCTCACTTTAGCCTCACAACCATATCATGATAGTAATTTCCAAAATTTTGAGCCAATAGAAATTATTTCATTTTGCAAGTTGACATTAGCATGATAAAAAGCTGAACAACACATCTGACTTACGTGTATAGACAAGAATATAGTTTCTTAGGCTTGAAGAGCATGGAGAGAGGTGAGGTTGGATCACTAGAAAGACTTTCATTTGAGGAGCGTACAAAAGTTCTGAGAAGGATGCTAATGGCAGTTTTTACTGACCTGTTGGGCAGAAAATAAATTTTGACTATTGTTTGTTTCTTAATAGCAGAAATGTTAAATAAATCAATACTGGAATTATACTAACCAGTAAACTCTAATTCTCAAACAATAAGTGAAAACATCATTTATAAAATACCAACTAATTTTAAAAGTCCTATTGCTAAACAACAGGCAAATTTTTACATCAGTAACTTCTTCCTTTTCCTTTTAAAGTTAAAATCCCAATTCTATGTAATTTTTTGGTGCTAACATAAACATGGATTACTGCTTTTTATATATAATCAATAATGTAGGCTTTCATGGGACTATTTTTGAGTTTTTGCATGGCCATGACACAAGTACTATGAAACAAGAAAATAAATAAATATCTTTAATCTCTTGGGTATTTACAATAGTGAAGTACAAATGTTATTTAAAGTGCTTTCATTGAATGTTAGATTATATAGGATGCACAAAATTTGCAACAGCTAAATAATTTCTTCACTGTAATGACAGCATAGTTAAAAAAAAAAAGCCTAATCCACAATCCAGCTCTAGTTCCTACTACTTAGAGAATTCATACTTTAATGTATTTTACATAATAACACAGTGTTAGAGAATGCATTGCATGATTTACAATAAAATGTTTACTGATTCTAAGTCATGGTTTGTCAGTGTGATAGAAAAGTTTTCTTAGAAGGACACTGCCAGGCTTCCATCTATGTAATACCTCCATGAGGCATTCTAGATGTCTTCTGAGTCTTGATAAAGCAGTGAGCATTGACACAGAGGCCTCCCGTGCACATGGTTCAAGTATGCTTCTTTCTTGTCGAATCATAGATCTATGATGACTTAATCTCTGAAACCTCTATATATACTTTGGCTATCTGTTATTTAGAAGGATGTATAACTCTGTCTGTCCTGGAACTCATTCTGTAGACCAGGTTGGCCTCAAACTCACAAAGATCCACCTGCCTTAGCCTCCTGAGTTCTGGGATTAAAAGTATGTGACACCACCACTGGGCTTTATAGTAATTTTTGTTTGTTGTTTGTTTTTGGTTTTGAGACAGTGTTTCCTTGTGTAACCCTGGCTGACTGGAGCTAGCTAGCTCTGTACACCAGGCTGGGATCGAACTCACGGATATCTCATTTCATTTCAATATATATATTGAGACATTTGAATCATATATTATTCATGTTTTTCATTTCTGTGAATATTTGTACTGGATATCCTAATTTTCATTTCCATCAACAGAATACAAAGGTTCCTTTTCTTCAAGGTCTGCTGTTTGCTGATATTCTTAGTAGCCAATCTGTAATGAACTTTATATCTCCATGAGATGTATTTGGTTGTATATTTGCTCCTCATCTCTTGTGAATGTAATATGGACTAATTTTATATGGCCAATGAAATGAAAGTCATAGGATTGCTAGTGGTGGCTGCAGGTAGAGTGGTAGGCAAGCTGGATCCTCTAGTCAAACTCTCACTGATCAGTCCATTCTTTCACGATGTGTTCTACACTACATCTGTTACAATCCATATTTTAGTAGAAATTATGCTCTCAAATAAAGTGAACTTGCCGAGTTAAAGCAACACGAGTAAATCGTATCCTTCTGCTTATGCACAATGCTCAAACTGTGAACCAATGTTTTACTACAGCTAAGATTCACTTAACATTATACGTATAGACAAACTTCAAACTAATTCATAAATTCACACCTGGCATCATTTGTATTTGTAGTGGAGATGGAACATGTGGAATGAGGGAGGGAGGGGAGTGGTAAGCAACAATTTACCAGTCAATGGCCACTTTGTGAACAAAACTGGAAAGCAGGGTCAGGGTCTGAGTCTAGGCCTATGGGCAGATATTTGTTAATAAATTTGAAACCTATCTGTGAATACACTCAGTGTGCCAGTTAGATTTCTGATTTAATTTTCCTTATTATTCTGTAAATCAAAGAAATTTTTCCTGTCTTAGTTTATTTTGTACAGCATGCAAAAATTTTCTTATGCCATATTTCTGAACACATGTGTAGATACAAGAAAATGACAAGTTATATTTCAAAAACTGTATTTATTGCACCGAGTGCAAAAAATGACTTATTAACAAAATTTATGCCTCAACATTCATTAGGGCATTCATGAATGGCAGAGTGAAGTGGCTTCTGTATACTCTGGGGAAAACCCAACAAATACCTACACAATCTTGACCACTTCCTAGTTTCATATCCTGCCTTATATCCTGCTTTATATCCCATCCCTGGCTATAAACTATAAGCTGCTGGGTGGTGGTGGAACATACCTTAATCTCAGCACCCGTAGGCAGAAGCAGGAGAATCTCTGTGAGTTTGAGGCCAGCCTGGTCTACAGAGTGAGTTCCAGGACAGCCAGAGTTACAACAGATAAACCTTGTCTCCAAAAAACAAAAAAGAGAAAAAAAAAAGATAGAAGAAGAAAAATAAAAATGAGTTCCTAAAAATTTGTGCAGGATTCTTTGGTTTTTCTTTTAGTTTTTCTTCTATGATCAGCATCTCTGCTTGGAACTTTAGCAATGCTAATGGTGCATTTTAAGCCTTAAGAGGATCTGCAACTTGAGCTCAGATAACACCAGAGCAGATACACGGTAGAGTTTTAATACTTCTTTCACAGCTCATCTCAGCTGTATTTTTTCCCAAGATTAAAGTTGTAATGTCTTAAGAAAAGCCTAATATCTGTCTGCATTACTGATGTTTTGCCAACTCACAGATTGTCACAGATGTGACAATCCACCACGTGTCACTGATTCTTATGTTAGCCTGAGTCAAGGTATTTCCAAGAGGCTAAGGTTCAAGTATGAAGATTGATGCGTTTTCTCATAGAAGTAATTTATGATTTTGTCATAGACTTTGGGGATTTGAGATCAAATTGAACAATCTGCTAAGTACAAGGTAATGATGTGAGTTGGGACCACTTGCCTATTTATATTACTTCCTATTTCTACAGGGGTTCAAGGAAGAAAAATAGTACCACATATTGGTTTGGATAGTTTTAATGTATGTTTGTAGTTAAATATATGTAATATATACACTTAACCTCAAAAACTGCCTCATCAGAGAAACTAGTTTCTTCAGGTTGAAGAAATTTCAAGCTATTAGATCATTGACTGAAATAATATATGAGAGAAAAATGAATAGTTCATTAGTCCAAGAATCTCCTTCCTGATAGTAAGACAGTAGTGACGTTAGTATATTCATATATCCTTCTATATATCTATGTGAAAATTTTTCTTACTATAGTAATAGAGTATCATGAATTAAAATTAGTATTATTTTTTCTGGGATAGTTTTACTAAATAACAGAGAAAGCTTATGTGAATTGCTATGAGAACTAGGAAGAATGATTACAGAATTGACTTAGTCAACAGTAAACTAGAGCAATGAAGCAATTCACAATATATTTCCTGAATAAATTATAAAAGAATTGTAAAAAAAATTGAATAAAAAATGATGAACAAATGAGATTCAAATGTTTTGGAAAAACTATCAGGGGATTCCTCCCTGGAGAAAACTGATGCTCACAAGCCATTGATTGCCTATAGCTCTTCAACAATCAGTTGGATGTCATGAAATACTCTCCCAGATACCATAACTAGTTTGGTTTTCATTCAAGTTTTGTACAGGAAGCAATAATTATTATATAAAAACTTTATAAAAAAGTGGTCAGAAATTCGAGAGGAATTCTGGTGACACGAAAGGATTTGGAATTTAGAAAAAAATGGGTGGAAATGATATGATTAAAGTATACTCATGTATGAAATTCTCATTTTTTTTAAAGTTGGAGGCTCATGCCTATAGTACAAGCACTCAAGAGGTAGAGGCATGAAGTTCAGAAATTAAGGTCAGTCTTTGCATATATAGGAAATTTAAAGTTAACCTAAGCTAAATGAAATCCTGATTTTCTTTAAAAATGGCTATGTCACTAGGAAAGTTAATATTATTAATATTATTAGGAAGTGTGCTCTTCACTAAGATTTGCTGTATTTTAATTGTGTTAATTTCTTATTACTTTCTTTGGATAAAACAGTTGTACTTGTAATGAATGTAAGTAATATTTGATTATTATTACAAGATTGCTCATTACTTATTAATATTTGTTCTTTCTTTGGAACTGGTAGATGTATCTAGGTTTCATTTTAGGCCTGTGTTTAACTGTACACATCATTGACTTTGTGATAATTTTGATTTATGTGTTCATGAAGGAAAGTTCATGACCACAAGGTGGCAGTAACACACAGTGAGCTTCCCTTTGGAAGACTTTGGACCTGTTTGAGGTGGGCGAAAATCATTTGGAAGTCTTGGGCCCTGAGTGAGCAACAACCCTAGGAGGACACTCTTCTATAGGGAGAAGTGAGGGTGAGGGTGAGTGTGTGGGTGTTGGGAGGGTATATAATAGGAAGAGAGGGAAGATGGAGGAGTAGGAGGAATGGAAGAAGGATAGAAAGGATGTCGATATATATTATAAAAGAGAAGATAGATGAGAGGGAGAGAAAGATAAAAAGAGTCTTCATCTCAGGAGACCACAGAACAAGATGACAATATAGAAGAGATAGGACAAGGGTTTTATGGGGAAGAAAACTGAATTGATTAATTCTCTATTTTTTACCATGGTCTCCAGATGGATCATTCACGGAACAGGAAAAAAAAAAAAAACATGAAGGGAAGATATTGAGATTTTAAATGACCTTGAGATTTTGTCTTTTTAATGAAAAACAATTGTTCAATGCAGTTTATCATGGCATGAAAAACAGACAAGGTCTAGGTGGCTAACGTGTTTGGTTGGCTCCTATTTAAAACAACTACATCTATAAGAATTTAAGTTTGACACCAACAGACCTTTGAGCTAACAGTTCTTGTCTGCAAAGTGGAAGGAAACCTGAGGGTAGTCACTATATAGGGATCAGCTTAGGTTATTTTTATAGCAGCTGTGTGGTAATTTACACCAATCTTTTAAGTTAAATAGAATAATAGGAAAGTATTCAGAATATGTAAGTTTTAGAGAGGTGCACACAATTGCATAATTACATGTATATAGAATTATCATTCATCTTACTAACCTGTTATTTAAAAAATCCACACACCAAGTCTTAAAACTAGTAAGCACAGAAGTATCTGAAAAAAAATCTTTGTCAGTATGCTCTTATATCTGTGTGTACATTTGTACGTATGTGTATATGAGTCTTCATACATGGAAGGGTTCAGGTGTACTCACCAATCACTGTATTAAGTGCTTTGCTAGCAAACTCCAGATTCAGGATTTCAAACATATGCCCAGCTTTTCCCATGGATGCTGAGGACAAAACTTGGGTACTTCCAAATGCATGTCAAATACTTTAAGGAATGATCAATCTCCCTTGCCCCTATGTCAGTGCTTTTACTTACAGACTTACTGTACTTTTTTAGCTTTGTGCACTTGGGTTAGTGCACTAGGGTTGACATATTTTCTGTGTTTTCCAGAGCATGTTATTATTTTCGTACAGTCCAGAGGCTGGAAGTTGACAAGTTGTCTGAAGTCTTGGTTCCTTCTGCGATCTGTCTCTTCAGTTTCTATAAGTTCTTTTTTGTTATTCTCCTCTAACTATTTTTCTGTGAGTACCCATATATTCCCATCTTCACAAGGACAGATCAATATTCTTATCAACCTATCCTCTTAATTGAATTGTCCACTCTTTGACTCCAGGTAATCTTAATTACATCTTTAAAGGCCCTTCTCAAAACACTGTAACACAAGTCTTAGGGTACTGTAATAATTTGCATGCAAATGGCTTATACATTCAACAATTACTACTGAGATAGAGATGTTGTGTTTAAACAATGTTTGTATTTAAAAGGTAAGATTATTTGATACAGGTGCATTTATAGATTGGGCCATGAAAGCTATGCTCCCACATCTTATACTCTATATTTTCTGCACTGTGAACCAACACAGTGTCAAGACCTAGCTCTCTCCTTATGTATCCACTCCTAAATGCAGAGTTTGGCTTTCATATCTTCTTCATTATCATAGAGTAAAATCATAATCAAAATAAATATTTCCCCAGCTAAGTTGCTCTGTCAGGTCTTTTGTCACAGTGGTGAGAAAGAAATGGATACAAGTTCCACATGGATTTTCAGGGGCACAATTCAGTCCCTTAGCAGTTAAACCATGAACCTCTTTCATTTTGGGCTACTCAACTCTGATAGACTGTAATCTACTTTTTGTGTTATTTTACATTTTTAATGGTGTGTGCTATATCCCACATATCAGCTTTCAATGAGTAAGAATCCAGTGCTAGTTAGCTCTTGGGATTCAGCTCATTTACAACACAGTTACTGCATAGGACTTCAGTCAGAACTGAAAATTAACTTTCATTTAATTTATTCAAAAAGACATTACAGTGTCTGCTGAATACTAATCTCAGTGATGACACTTGTATCAAGTGGAGTGACCATGCCATTAGGAGACCCAAATCATGATGAAGACTATGCTTCATTGAAATCAACCAGTTACATTAAAATGTCATTAAAATGTATTAACTGACTAGAGTTTAAAAAATGAGTAAGAGTGAAGATGGCTATGAATTACTGAAACTTTATTTCTATGAAATCAGTATTTTTATTATTATTGTTTGAACGGATTTAAACTAATAGGAACTATTTTGGTAGTATTATATTTAAAACAATCCTGTATTAAATGTATTCTCTTCTACCAATTTAAAACATTGTTTATATATCTAACTCTTTTCTGGGATTTGGGTATAGAATGACAAATAATTAAACTTACTGGCTTCAGCAAACTTTATCCTCATTCAGTTACAGCTAATTTTTTTCCACAATCTAGGACTGTTCGGTGTCCCTAAGACATATTTATCAATATTCAACTCATAAATATATATTTATACTATTGAGCATACAAAATACATTGCTACTACATTTTAATGAAGACGTTCTTGTATGCATAATATTAATGGTTGAAGTAACAATTTAGTTGTATTTGCCAACTATAAACAAGAACACAAAAAGCTAGCAGATGTATAATTAAGTAATTAATTACATTGCCACTTGTGCTCACATAGAAGTACTAGGGAACAAGGGATGTTAAATATATGAGGTTTTCTCTTCAAAGAAAGAAACATATACCTGTTTTCCACCCAGAAGATCGGGAATAGATTTGGTAAATAACCTTGTGACCTTTGTACTGTTTGTGTAGCCAGGTTACTCCAGATTACCCTAACCCACACTCCAGATTACACCCCCCCCCACACACACACACAGCCTAGGATCCTTGAGCTTGTTTGTCTCAGTGAGCCTATAGTAATACCCTTTCCCAGACCCTTATCTTTATTAAATTTTTTTTAATTTTTAATTTTTCCTCTTCTCATATGACTCATCCAATACATTCTGACACCTCCTCTCCTCCCTCCACTCCTCTCAGTTCTCCCCATCTCCCTTCTACCATAGATCTATCCCATCCTCTCCCTAGACCCACACATTCCTTTCTCCCCAGAAAAGAACATTCCTCCAAGGGTTACTGTTCAAACAGGCCATAACATAGCAAGATGGAATAAAGCTGGACACTAGTCTGTACATGAAGGGTGGGATAGACAATCCAGCAGGATCAAAAGAGTCCCAAGGGCAGATAAAATGTTTAGCGACTCCCTGACTCTAGTCTGTAGGAGTTTTGCAAGAACACCAATCCAGACAGCCATAAGATATATTTAGGGACCCTGCAGATTCCATGTCTGCTCTGTCAGTCTCTGTGAACCCTAAGAGTTCGTCAGTTGACACCATGGGGTTTGTTCTCCTGGTGCCCAGACCCTTATGTTAAGCCTGTTTTCTTAGTCAGTTTATAGAACATCTCAATGAAAGATAATACTTATACTTTACAATGAGTTTCAATGTAGTCCCGTCTTAAGCTGTGTTTTCCACATGAGATTGAGTTACTTATCACCATGAGTCTTTTCTCCAAATTGTGCTATGCTTAGATATGCCTAAAATAAACTCCTTGGGATCAGACACTAGAAGTTTCAACCAACACCACGTAGTGACATGTTGCACTGAACTACCTTTTTATCCCCTTGGATCATTACTATGCTGGAGTTTCTAAAAGAGGCACTAGCAAGTGGTACTCAACTTGGGGCATGGAGCCATGACCCTGAGATTAAGAGTCTCATTCTTTATTGACTAAGCTAACCCATATTTTTCTGCTCTGTTTTTCTTTTATTTAAAATAGACACTTTTAAGTAAACATTTTCTGATATGATTTCCTTTTCCTTTAATACTCCCAGTTCCTCTCCACCTACTAACCAAGCCAGATTCACACTGTGTCTCTTCTCAGGAAAAAAACAGAAATCTAAGGGATAGTAACAAAATAAAATATACTAAGATAAAACAAAATAAAAAAAAACAACAATAAAACCTAATTTTTATAGGACAAAACAAACAACCAAAAGGAAAAGTCTAAGAAAATCTCTCTCTCTTTCTCTCTCTCTCTCTCTCTCACACACACACACACACACACACACACATACACACATGCAAAAATAGATGCAGAGGCAAAGATCTTCTTATTGAACAGTTAAGAATCCCATAAAAGCAAAATACAGGAAGTCATATCATAATATATACACAAAGGAACTGTAACATAAAATTTTAAAAATGAAGCAAGATAAAATTTTAAAGAGAAAGACAAAAATCCATTACATTATGAGACAAAGAACTTCCAAAGATGCACTTCATTTAATTTTCTGTTCGCCATCTACTGCTTTGCAAGAAATCTAACCTTAAGAAGAGTTTGTTTTCCCAGTGAGACTCCCGTGGGGAACGCTAAATTTTCATTTGCAAATGGTGATCAAGTGGAGATAGCTTCTGAGTTAGGGATAGGGAATGTGTCCACTTCTCCCTTCAGTTCTAAGATCCCATGCAATGATGACCCATGTGGACCCTGTGCATGCTGCCCTAGTCTATTTGAGCTCATATTTGAGTCTGTCCCATTGGTTTGGAATGCCTTGTTTCCTTGGAGCCCTCTCTGGTTCTTATACTCTTTCCACCTTCTCTTCTGAAGGGATCCCTGATCCTTGAGGGGAGATGTTGTGGAAGTTTTTATTTAGTTAAATATAAAATATTTGTTTTATACTCTGTTGGGTGAGGAGCTGTCTAGGACATTCTGTATTGTTTGCAGGTGTTGGAGTTCTGTGGTGGATGTTTAATTGTTTATTATCTACATGGTATCAGTAGAACACCTGAGGAGTTCTGAATCAATAAAACACCTGTGCTTAGACACTCAGGGTTCCACAGTTGATCGAGTATGGCACTGGACTCATTGTTGGTTCCCTCTATTGAGGTCTGGCAGAGTTTGCAGATATGGAACTGCCTCCTTGTCTTCCTTGCTG
Source organism: Cricetomys ansorgei (assembly GCA_026225945.1). Taxonomy (NCBI): domain Eukaryota; kingdom Metazoa; phylum Chordata; class Mammalia; order Rodentia; family Nesomyidae; genus Cricetomys; species Cricetomys ansorgei. The sequence continues at coordinate 9,557,017 of JAMJFZ010000107.1, forward strand.
ATCCACCCCACAGCTGTGTATTACTACAGGGAGGGATTTCAAGGAGAGATCCTGTTTAGAGCTGAGTGTTCATGGTCTCTGCCTCTCTGTATATTATCTGGCAGTGGGTCTCTGTATTTGTTCCAATCTGTTACAGGTGGACACTTATCTGATTTTCAACTAAGAATTGGACAATGAAAATAGCCGAATATCATTCAGAATCATTTTATTCCTACAGTTTTCAAATATTTCTTGTTCAATGAATTGCATAGGTATTTTTTCAACCTTGCCATCAGTTTGTGGAGAGCAACCCATAGACTTGGCAATATGCACAAAGGACCTGGTGCAGACCCCTGTATGCCCTGTGCTTGCTGCTTCAGTTTTTGTGTGATCATAAGTACCTTGTTTAGTTAATTCAGAGAGCCTCATTCTTTTGGTGTCCTCCCTACCCTCTGGCTCTTACAATTTGTGCAGGTTTTCCTGATCTCTGATGGGATGGATTTGATGGAAAACTCCTATTTAGATACTTCCTCAGTGTAATGTCTAGTTATTCCCATCAGCTGCCAAAGGCTCATGATTGCATTAATGAATTTGATTGGCAACATCAAGAACTATGGTCCGTGGAGAAATGGCTGTAGGGCTAGGGAAGGAAACATAACATGGGGATATAATGGATCACTTCATTCCAGAAAGTGAGTAATAGGAAAAAAAAATGAAAGCAAAATATAACAAATCAAAATATACTTGTACAACAATAGGAATAATAGGAATAGGTGTGCCAAAGGGACAAAGGAATCCACAGGAAGAGCTACTAGTAGCTAAAGTTGGGAGAACTACAGCTCAGAAGTATCATGTAATTTACAAGAGAAATATCAATGACACCATACTGCCACATAGAATTAATAACAGCATTATAAACAATTTGTATAGGAATTTTATTCTCAGAGAGTTGGAATATATATATATATATATATATATATGTGTGTGTGCGTGTGTGTGTGTGTGTGTATGTGTGTGTATGCATATGTGTGTGTGTATATGTATATATATATATATAGCTAATTGATAAAGATAGATAAATAGATATATGTGTGATGCAAATATATGAGTAAAGTGTGGAAGGAGATAGAACCATAAATTTTGCAAAAAAAAAAAAAAAGAGAAGTATATAATGTAAATTATCCAAAAACCTCTCCCAACCAGACGGCCCTGGTCAACATCAACAATGAATAAGAAATGCTGATAGCCTATATTGATGATATCACATAATAAAATTAAGATTTCACTGTTGTGGTCTTCCTCCTTAAAGAAAAATTTTCTCCAGTATACAGGTAAGAACATCAGGTAACTATTAAGTTAGGGACACTTGGCAGAGTACCTGAATTGTCTTATTCAGTAGCTAATCAAAAAGGAAAGAGAAGTTACAAACTTCAGAAAGCTAATAAAATTATGAAGCTCCCTAACATGCAAGATTAAAATGTCCTCTTCAAGGTTATATTAGGAGTAACAATTGTCTCCGAGAGGAAATGCTAGTATGAGCTATCTGCAATTTGTGTTGGAAGCTTGAGAGCTGTGGGTTTCATGTGTGGTTGGCCACATTAGGTTGAGTTTCTCAGTGAGGAAACTGCCTTTAATTCATCAACCTCCCCAAAATCTTATTATTTCATCAAGACAGAATTGGGTAGAAACATTTATGTGGTGTATTGTCAGAACCATGTCTGAGTGAAAACATATTTGTTCATATATCCCCATGAAACATCATAACACATTTCCAAACTGTCACACATTTTAGTCATGAAGTATAAGAAACTCATATCTAAGAGGAAATGAAATTCATAAAGTCCTGAATGCAACACTGAATTTTTGGTGAGAGCTAGAAGAAGGATAAAGTAAATTAGATACAAATTAAGTAACAATAAAAAAAAGAGGAGATGAAGATAATTTTAATGTCCTTTTTTTAGATAAATATGTTAACAATTCTTTATGATTTACAATAAACAAATCTTTCATTGTTTTGTCAAATTTACACTAAATAGTTGTGTTTATTCTCTTATCAGTATGTGTTCCTTTACTTTATTGATGATTACAATATTTATTGGGTTATTAATGTCCTCATTATATTAATTTCATCTCAAGAGTGCTCATTGTTTGGAATAGAAATATATTTTGACACAAACTTTGTTAGAATTATTCAAAAGACTGTAAAGTTTTCATTGGTTTCTTGCTAATATCTATAGAAAATATCAGTTCTTTAAAAATAGAGAACAAATTGACTTTCTAGATCCTCCAACGTGATAGCAAATAAAAGTAAAGAGTAAAGTTTTCACTTTGTTACTAGGATTAGAAGTAGAAAGACATTCACAATTGAATATCATGTTCTTCATTGTTGTTTTTTATGTGGCCATTACCAGGATGGATAACTTACCAGTTGATCTATCTATCTATCTATCTATCTATATGTATATTAATATATTATAAATTAACATAAATATACATTATATATTTATTATATTATGTAAATTAAATGTTATAATTAATATAAATTTTAAATAATATAACTTATTAATTTAATCATTATGGTGACTGTCCTATAATGAACTAATGTTACATTATTATAATAAATTCCAGATGACCACAGTATACTAGCACTTTATAGATTTTTTAAATCATTTTGCTACTGACAGAATAATTTTTACATATATTTGGAAGTTTATTTCTGATGCATTTCCTGTCATTAGGATAACACTGTCAGCTTAGAATGAGTTAGCAATTGTCCAACACAGTTATTTAATATAGACAAGGGAGTAATGGGTTGGCTTTCATTTCTCTCAAATTACTGAATGAAGTCATCTAAGACTCCTTCTAGACTTAGTTTATTGTTTTTAAGTTTAATTTTATTTCAGCACTAATTTTATCCTTACCTGCTCTAATTATAGTCATAGTTTTCATTTCTATTCTATAATCTATTTTGATATCTTTGAAAATTTGCTTTTCTAGTTTGGGCATTTGCATAAAGTTATCTAATCTGTTGTCATAGAATGCACAAAGCACTCTCTTAAGAACTGTAAAAACTCAGTAAAATTTAAAAAATAGTATTAGGCTCTGAGAAAATTGAATATAGCATAGAAAGTACCCTTTAATGTTATCCCTTTGAACAATTAGCCTTTTAACATTTGACATTTGTACAGTATTTATTACAAGTGATGAAACAATCTTGATAAAAATATTGTTAAATAAGAAGTATTTAATTGAGGGTTTATATTTTAATTACACATATTATTGAATTTAAAAACATAATGCATATCCATCATTAGTGTACAACAGAAAAGTTATACAATCTAAAATCTCTCTTTGTTTCATTCATTTTTTTTCTTCTTTCTCAGCCACCTTATTTCATCCATCAATGCTTTTATTACCTCTGTTTTTTTCACCGTATATATATTTTAAATTATATAATGTATTGCTCTATCAATTAATTTTATTTCAACAAATGACATGAATTACAAGTTATTTCATGTCTACTCACGTTTATGTGGTATTATTTTCTTTTTGTTGAATTTTATGTATCGGGATCATGGTATGTGTGTGTCTGAGCATGTGTATTATAGCATAACTTTCTGAGTCAGAGCAAAAATTCATAGACTCAGTTCTCTCATTTTACCATGTGGATCCCAAAGATCACTTTAATCCCCAGTTTTTGCAGGAAGTGCCTAAACTCTCTGAGAAATCTGTGGTCCCGGTGCATTTTTCTTTATAACTGTATAATGTTTCAATGCTTGGTTTATTACAATTTGTTTCCCAAGGAAAAGATAATTTCTTACAAATTAGAAACTAAGAATAAAGGTAATGTGAATATCGCATGTGTTGATGCTTGAAGAGAATTTTAAAATTCATTTGCATATTTAGGAGCATGAATCCTTGATCATATAGTAAGTACAATGGAAGGCTTAAATAGCAAAGCCAACCTGCCTCAAAGTGCCTGGACCATTTCCCATTAGTCAGATAGGTGGCTTCAGATGTTGCTTGCCCCACTGACATCTCACATAGAGCTATCATATTCCAGGCTAATCCTCAGTCACTGATTTCAAGTACTATAGATATGCTCATTTTCCTCAAAGGATGTGCCTGTCTGAAGACCATAACTGGTAAATATCTGCCTTTCTAGCTCCCAACAACCGGTCGAGCTCTCTATGTTGGGTAGTGATACATTTAATTCAGTTCTTGTTGTGTGCTTATTCCTCATTCTCAAGTCCCCAATTAGCTCAGTTGGATTAAAAAAAAAAACAAAACAAAAAAACAAAAAAAAAAAAAACTTTTGTCACCATTGTACCAGAATCCTACCCTCTGAGTGGCAGAGAGGAAAAAATTAGTATTCTTTTCCACTGCCAGTCATATAATAGAAGAACAATGGGACAACCAAAACATGAAACTGCTGTTGAGGATTGTGAAGAATGTAGCCTTGTCTTGGAGATATGACAGTTGAGTGTCTTTCTAATTTGACAACCTGGCTCATCTCTTAGAAGGGTCTTCTTGTATTCCCATCAGCGTTACACGTGAAAGCTGAATTTGTGATTGACTTTTCTTCATTCCTGTGCCTCATATATGTTTTTCTCTGAAGATAACCTATCTTTACCGTTATTAGTTTCTGGAATTCTTCCTTTCCTTTTCCAATTGGGAGAATCTAGTTCTCTTCTTATCCTGATTCACCTCATCCATTGAGTCACACAGAGGCAGTTAGAAAGATGCTTTATCCTGTAGACACTATGCTATTCCAATCATCCATGTCCAACCTTTTGACATTGAAACATGATGTCATCAACTAAGAAGTTTACCCTCCAGAGCTACACAATCAAATAAATAAAAAAGAAAACACTGCAGAAAATCTCATGGTATTTTAAATATCTTTATGAATTTGTGTTGAGCCTGATTCACAGATATACTTGGCCTTGAGGTATAGCATGTGATGTGAAGGTCACAGGTTGGATATGCCTGCCATCATAGGTCTATTTATAATGTGTGACAGAAACCTTGCCCTTAAAACATTTGAAGAATGCTGTACTGAATCCTGAAAAACTATGCTGAGATAGGAAGTTTTAGGTTTTGCTTTGTAATCATAATGAAAATAATGGCAGGGAATGAAGAAATTTTTGAAGGTGATGATCATGTACATGCCATAGGTTACTTAGGTGTACATTCATATTTACATTCTTCAATATTTATAGGCTGATTTTGAATAGCAAATAAGTTTAAAAGTATTTTTAAGTAAGTCTAACATTTGATCTTACTCATTGGCAGATATTGTTAAATTTTGTCTGCTTGTGGTGCAAACAAAAGTTTGTGTTTCTCATATTTTTATTAAAGGATTTTTCAAACAAAATAATCTTTCAACATTAATAGTGTTTTCCTCTATGTTTTTACTTATTGTTTGTTTTTTATGTATTAGTAAAGTGCCTGTTTTCCGGACACAATGCAGACATAGCCTTAATCCATTAAGAAATACTCTCTGAAATTATTTCAATTCTATCTTTCACATGAATGTGTGTGTGTGTGTAACAGAGACAGAGAGAAAAGAGAGACAGAGACAGAGACAGAGAGCAAATGAAAGAAATAATGAGAGATACAGATAGAGAGAATGTTGGATGCAAAGTCATTGTAGATTACAAATGTGTAATATTCTTTACTTCCTGTTTTTTCAGGGCATTCAAATCAGGAAGTATTGGGGGGCATAAGTATAGATTGAGACACGGTTTGTGAAATATGTGTGAATCTTCCAATGCTACTATGCACACGTCAACTTCAATTTTTCTTTTTTATGTTCTTGAATGTCCTTTTGTACTCCAACTAGTTATGTCACCTTAAATAACTGCAGCATTAGACAACAGCTACTAATTACTTTTGACAAATTCTCTGCAGGTAGGTCTGTGGTCACACAGAGAGCTCAGAATTAAGGAAAATAGAGAGAAATATTGTGAACAGAATTTCTCAGCAATATTCAGTCTATTATCTTAGACTATGATAATTAAATTGCATTAGATCTCTGAGAGTGGACATATAAAGAACTCAGATGCATGCTACCCCATTCATCATTTCTATGGTCAATTGTTGTCTACTGTGTGTCTGTTGATTTTCAAGCCTGCCATGAAAACAGATGGAAGAGGAATGGGTCAGAACAATTTAAAATACCTCAATATCTATTATTTCCAGACATTTTCTTTTAATAAATTTACTCCAATTATTTTTTTCCAGAATTTCAGAACATCTATTTTAAAATTTACATATAAGGCCAACCATCCTTCCTAAAGGGTGAATAAGTTTTCGTAAGTCAGTACTCTGCTCTCCCATCAGTTGTTCCCCAGATATTGTTTCACATGTTTTGTGCAACTTAGCTTTCTTCAAATTATATCAAAACAACACTTGACCCAATTATAATCAGAGGTTGTGCTGTTCAGCACATTTCAGAGACAAAAGAGAAACATGAGTTTGATATTAGTTCCCACTTCAGTACAATGCTGTCAGCAGAAATTGACCTAAAGGAGGTATAGTGTGTTACATCTTCTATTATGAGTAGATTATTCAAGTGGGATATGAGATGGCAAGGAAAAATATGACTTCAGTGCATGAGAACCACAGTGACTGCCAAAGTCTAAGCTCATCGGAGTCTCACGAGTGGCACTTGATACCTTTTCAATATGGGTAAAGATTTAAATGAACACAGTTAAATTAGATGACCCAACATATTTTAATAGGGAAAAAGTGCTGTTTGCCATCTTAAAAGTAGAAATGGAGGAAATTTAGGAAAATAATGATACCTGCTTTGTAGCCATTCATATTTTTGTTTTATAACACATTTTAAATACACTTTAAATTGTTGACGTAAATATTATCTGATGGCTGAGGAAATATTTAAAAGGATCTTTTGCCATTTTGAGAAAGTAGAGGTATCCTAGAATAGTAAGAAAATGTTTTATGAGAAGGTTCCTGTCATGATAAATATTGGCAGGTAGCTTATACTAAAACAACAAACTTAAAATAAAATTTAAAATGTATCAATAATTCTTGTTACATATAAATCTCTTAACATGATTTTAAGACATTAAAAGTGAATTCACTACCTATCATTGGCTTTTCTATCATGCTACTTGTCAAGTATCAAAGAATAAGTTTTCTATGAATATAGTATTGTTTCATGTTATTTTTAAACATAGTAGTTCAAAGGAGAGCTCCATATTAGGTTATATAATCCCAGACTGTTAGCTCCAAACACATGATCACATGATTAATGATAAATAGTGTTAATAGGATGCATAGTTGCATATATGTATATATATAGTGTTATATATATGTGTGAATATATATACATATATAAATATATGTACATATATATGAATATATATATACATATATATGTATGTGCACGTGTGTGTGCATGTATATGCCTGGATGTAGTGATAATGATTAAAACAAAGTCATGAAGTTGAGAATGGAGAAATATTGCAGTTATAATCTCAAAAGAGAAAAGAAAAGAAAAGAAAAGAAAAGAAAAGAAAAGAAAAGAAAAGAAAAGAAAAGAAAAGAAGAGAAAAGAAAAGTATAGCAGTTAGAAGGCTGAGGCTGTAGGTCAGTAGTAGAGATCTTGTTTGCCTCCTGTGTGTAATGCCATCATTTTGGCCCCACTACTCTAAAAAGTTGTCTTAAGAGCGTAACAGGAGGAAGTAGATTTGAGTTTTCTGTTACTCAACAAATCAATACTTACTTTATCACTTGTAAGAACTATTCTGATTTCACCTAAATATTCAGGAATAATAAAAAGTACATTCCATACTTTCTAATGTTTGTTTATTGTTAGGTTGTTTATCTACCTTTCTCTCTATTTATTTATATACTTTTGTTCACTGTGAATTGCATTTAGTGCCTCATATACATGAAGTAAGTGTTTTAACAATAAGTCACACTCCCTAGACTAATACTATCTCTACAATATTAATTGTAGCCTCAAAAAACAATCTTTTCTGTCCTATAATTTCAATAAATCATGAATATTATATGTTAATGTATATGGTTAATTCACACTAAATGGCATATACCTTGTTTTCTTACATAGTTCTAAAATTACAAATCAAAATGACTCTTAGACTGTTTTATATCTGATTGTTAGTAGACTATTTTAGATTGGGTAACTATCAGCAATAAAAATTTACTCGTCACAATTATTGATCCTATAATTAGAAATCAATATGACATCATATTTAGGCAACAGAGAAAACTCTTTCTACAAGTAAACAAAAGGCTTTTAAAAACATTTCTTTCTTTTGTGATTGTAAATAATTCCATCATTTTCCCTTTTCCTTTGCCCCTCTAGACCCTATTATATACCTCTTCTTCCTCTCTTTCAAATTCATTCCTCTTTTTTATTAATGGTTTCACACACATATATATGTATATAGAAATACATATATATGCATATATATGTATATATGTATATATTTGTAAATAAAATCAGCTCAGTCTGATAATGTTAATTGTATGCATGTTTTCAGGACATGGTACTGGATAACCAATTGGTGTCTTCTTCTTCGATGAAGACTATTTCTTCCACTTTCAACATTCTGTCTTTCCTGTCTTTTTTCCTTTCTGTCTTTTGGGATGAGGAATGGTAGTCTCTCTCTTATCCACTTTATTATATATTAGTGTGGTCTTTGTTTGGTTAATATTTAGGCACTCATATTGTTGAGACTTTATTAATGTAGCATCTGAAATTTTAAGGAGACATAATATTACATCTAACTCTCTGCTCCTCTGGCTCTTAATATCTTTCATCCTCTTCTGCAATGTTGTTTGTTTTAAAATTTTATCCTTGTATAGTAAAGAGCAAGGAGAAACAAATAATCTTTGAACTCTAATAAGATGCTAATGTTATTCATGGGAGTTCTACCAACATGACCTGATAGAAACCCAATTTCATTCAAATACATAAATTTTTAATATCACTTCAGGGGCTACAATGTAAAAGTCAAGATTTTAAATAAGCTTTTACATTCAGTAAATACTACAATAAGCTATACTATATAAGCAGACATAATAGAAGATGCAATTAAATATCAGAGACTTCAATCTTCAAGACAAATTTTTAAATTAATAATTTGTAAAATCAATGAAAATTATCCACATACAGCCTCAAGATTGCATAAAACTAACAGAGAATAAAAATACCATAGCAAAGCCCAAGAAGAGATAATTTAAAGATATCATTGAATAAAACTCAATGAACTTATTGAAGTGTTAAAGTTACTTATTATTCAACAAAACAAAATTAGGCAAGAAATATATAAGAATTTTGAGTGTGTGTGTGTACACACACACATGTGTGTGTATATATACACATGTTTACTTGTGTGTGTTTGTGTCAATTTGAATATCTGTTTGTGTATTTGTCTGTCTGTGTGTCTATCATCCAGCAGGTCTGTTTGTCTGTTTGTACATGTATTTGAGTTACCTAAATAGATCTTAACCTACAGGTATTTGGAGAAAAGAAGGAAATTGTTACGTTTTCAATTTAGTAGAAACAACTACCAGTATGGCCATAAATGGGTTTAGCATCAAGATAGTTCTTACAACTTGATGCTTTCTGTAAGCCAAATCCCACTCACATGCTTTTAAGTATTGAATTTCTAAACAATATAATAAGATGGGAAGAAATGATATAAGTGTTTTAAAAAGGATGTGCAAACTATCTGATATCTTTCATTAGGAATACAGAAAACACCAAACATTTTTGAGATGGTTATTCATTTTTGTGTTTAACTCAAAGAAATTTATGCCCTTAGAGAAGACATACTTGAAATGTCTAAGTAGTACTTTCACTAAGGAATCTTGAACTCTAATGTAGAATTATTTCCACGGGTCATTTCTCATGAAGATTTTTTTGTTCTAACTCTTTTGAAAGCCCAATTCTATAGGAATATATCACTCTTCTTTATTATGAATGATTGGGTAGGTAAATTTTAAGGATGGCACACAATTCAACATCATTTAACAACTTTCTTTCTGGCCAGTTTGTAGATACTTAGATATAAGTCAAGCCATGGGACATATTGGTCTTGATAATCAAGAATTTTAATCAAAGAATTCACAAATTTATGTGACACATTTCAGCAGCAGGTAGGGAGACATAAGTAGCACTTAGATTAGATAATTACTCATCAAAGTGTGAAATATGTAATTGGAGGAAAATAATTTATTTACCTAATTTGTCTGCAAGAAAATGGATTTCACAAAGTAGCATAACTCAAAATCCAAGAGATAGCTCCCAGCATCACAATATACCAGTGACCAAGCTAAGCAATCTCAAGATGCATGAATTGCCTTGTCAGATGATGGATAAAGAGATTAAGGAGTTCAGGAAAGTGGACTTGCTAGAGTGATTCAATATGTGCAGCCATAAGGCACAAAGGATGATGAGGTTCCTTAGGATGAACCTGAGGACATGATCCATCAAGGACACACAATGTCTTGGTACAAAAGGCACTGTATCACCAAAATATTCAAAGATATTTCTGGTACAGGCCTGAGGGAAGAAAGGTTGTTACAGAACTTCTCAGCTTGATTTCTGAACACATTGGGCATGAAAGATTTGAAGCTTTGCAGTTTCAAGGGGTAGCACTTAAGCAACAAATGTTTATCCACAGATGGTGTAGTAACAGCTTCAATCTGGGTAGCAGCCCCAAGCAATAACTCAGACATTTTATTGGTGGTTAATTGAACTTGACATCCTTAGGTGTACAATATATTGGTGGAAAGGTATTCACTCTGCTACTTAAAACAAAAAAATAAAAGCTGGACTACAAAGGTTGTGAAGGACTCTATTTTAATGAAATATTATCTTTGTATAGCTAACTAGCGATTACTTGTTAAGACTGAGACCAATCACATACATGGTAGTTTTCTCAAACAAACATTGTTGGTCAATATTGCTCAACTTCAAACTCGTGTCACTTAGGAAAAGTGAACTTAGTTAAGGAATTATCTCTATCACATTGGCTAGTAGGCAAGTTGTGAGGGAATTTTCTTGATCATTATCAAAATAATTTATGGGAAAGGGCCCAGATATTGTGGGTAGTGTCATAACTGGGCAAAAGGTCCTGGATTGTATAATAATGCAACTTATGCAAGCCATGGGAAGCAAGCTAGTAAGAACAATTTCTTCATGATTGCTGCTTCTATTCCTGCCTTGAGTTTCTGAGTTGGTTTCTCTGATAAACTGTGATTGAAGTACAAGCAAATAATCATCTCATTTCCAACTTGTTTTTGTTCTGTGTTTATGACAGCAACAGAAACAAACTAGGACAAAAATGATGCTTATGTACTATGGTATAAGTACATGTTAACTATTTTTTCATTATTCACCAAAAAGGAAGCATGGATATTTTTTTAGTCAACTGTATACTGAGAAAACAGACTGCACATCTACTTCTCCCACTACTTAAATTAGTGGGTCAATATTTTGAAAGTATTGTCAAATCCTTTCTAACCTAGTAGTACTTGGGAAACTGATCATAAAACAGTTTATACAAATAATTTGTAGTCACTCTGTGAATCCTGAGTAATTAGTTGTCATTCATATATTTGAAAGTTGATTTCTTAGTTATGGGAGAAATCTTCCACAAAGGTGAAAACCATGGTGAATTCTCTAAAACTATGGATTAATAATAAAATTCATTAGAATATACATGTAAAACTCATACTCTATAGGTATGGTAAAGAATAGAAAACATACCATTTGCACTTATCTCAAAGCTGCAGAGATGATTTCTCTTATTCTATTTCCTCTTAAATTGCATAAACAATGCAATTTTGGGGTTTATTGTAAAGTAATGTCATCTACAATGACTGTTTTCCCTAAACAACCTTTCTGTGACAAATGCTGGAACAGAATTTGTGGACTTCTATACTGCACATATACTGTTTTACTTTTCATTGTAAAATCATAGTTTCAGAAAGAATATTTACTTATATAAAAAGAAGATGTTTTTAACATTTACTCTCAGGCTATATTAAGTTCTCTTCCATCTGCTGTAACACAGTCCAAAACGATCTGAAATATCAAGACCTTTTAGAGAGCATAATGGGAATCCATTGCACTGAGAATAGCAGAGTGATCTGGTCAAATGATTCACAGCATGAAGATGGGAGACAGGAGTAGTTACACAAAATGGGCAGAGTGGCTGTTGGCAGAAATGGAAGCCAATAGTCTGAATTCCCACTAACCTTCAAGGGGCAGCCAAGTTGGGAGTAGAAGAGCTTAAAAACTCATATGAGGCTTCAAACATAGTTACTCTGCTCTTCTGTAAAGACTAACATATTCAGCAACTAAGACACCTGATGAGATGAGCTTATTAGAAAAAGAAATACATGTAGGTAGGAACCAGGAACTTAAGGAAGAACTCAAAAGAACAGAAGGTATTTACTCAGGTATTTCTCAAATATCTAAATTCACAGTTGGGCACTATATAATGTGATATCACAATGGCAATTCTGAAGAATTAGAGCTTATCTGCACCAAGAAGGTAGAATTTTTTTTCTACATATAAGTATGTAAGAATCTGTTTTGACAGTAAGCAGTACTAACTACTTGAATTTTTTTATACTAAAGTACTTTAAACTGAAAATAAATCAACTTACTTGTTAGAATTATTTTTCATCCAGTATCTTTGTATGAAATCCAAATATAGTCTTTCTTATTATGTTAAGAGTGGCTTTTATACAGTGAGTGGTTAAATTCATAAGTCATCTTCCCAGAATATTCTTGAATAGGATTACCATTTTAGTCAGTAAACTGAGTAAAACAGATGACATATCATAATCTTGGAGACATCATCCACCAATTGAAGACTTAATGGAAAAAGAATCTGAATGGAGGACTAACTTAGGTAACTTTTGAGGAGAACTCAGGGTTTTTTTGTATCTTCCATTTAAATAACTAAAAGATATATGGTTCTTTGAAATTTAAACTTCTGAGAATTTCATATATGAGCACTATAATTACAACATTGCCACTTCCCTTCCAACTTCCATATACCACACACTCTCACTCAAATTCATTATTAGTCTTTTACACACACACACTCACACACACACACACACTCTATCTCTCTCTCACACACACACATACATACACATACACACACATACTCATACACACACCATTATTGTAGACCGTACTTAATTTTGATGCAAACTAACACCAATTTCTCTCATTAGAGTATACAACTTGCTGGTTAAAATTTTAGATATATATAAACCTCCATAATCATATGAGTCAATTTCAAATGTATATATGTCATAATTTTCTTCCTATTGCTGTGATAAATACATGACCAAAGGTAACTTGTGAAGGAAATGGTTTATTTGGTTTACACATCCCAGCTCAAAGTCCATCACTGAGAGAAATCAAGGCAGGAACTTAAGGCAGGAACATTCAGATAAAAATGGAAGCAGAGACCATGGAGAAATGCTACTGACTGGCTTGCTCCTGATGATTTGCTCAATTGGATTTCTTATTCAACCCAGGACCATCTTCCAAAGTATGGCACTAGCCAAGAAAGGCCTAGATAGGAGACATGAATCATTATTTAAGAAAATTATCCACATATTTCCATACAAGCCAAAGAGACGGTGACATTTCTCTCAATTTGGATTCCCTCTTCCCAGATGAATCAAAGCTTGTGTCAAGTTGACAAAATAAAGCACAATATGTAACTGAAAGCATATCTATATGCATCTCGATCTACCATTTATTTTTCTATTTATTTTCTATTTCTATCTACTATTTTCTATTATCTTCCTATCATACATCCTCTATATAGTATCATAAATATATTGTATATAGTATCATGATATTAATAAAATATTCTATTTTCTTGTTTCAATAATTCTGACTAATGCATTATATATTGACTTTTTAGGTGAAGAAATTCTTTTGTACAAAGCGGTGTTTAGCTTCTTGTTCAAAGATGGTGCTCCTTTATGTGGTCTTAGTTCATGGTTTATTTGTATGGTTCTGAGTCAATAATTCAGAAACAGGCCATTCCTGGTATTGAAACCTTAGCCAAGTAATTTTTATGTCCTTGATTCAAGAATAATGGGTGTGTTTTTCCATGTATGCTGTGATAATCCTTTGCTGAAGATATCAAATTGGCTGAAAGAAAACTTATAAAATGAATAACTACTATGCATGCTGAATGCACCATTCAGATATTGCTTGATAATGTTTGTTTATTATCTGTGTTAGTTGGGGTCACTTGGAGTCAGTTAGTTGGAGTCAGTAACTTAAGTCCTTATAAATTCTGTTAATGCTACACTAAGTATCTCTTTCATTCCTTCCTCATGTGATACTCTCTGTGCTGTTTAATAAAAGAAAATGCTAAGCGCTTTGTTACAGGCAAACAGACACACACACACAGAACGAGGAAGGAAGAAAGGGAGGGACTGAAGGAAAGAGAGGGGAAGGAGACAGACAGAAGCACATGGACATGATAGCATTTGGGCAGGCACATGTTCAGACAACATACTGACAAGAATGAGAAGACATGGGAAAAATGAAACAGAAAATTCAAATTTGGGTTGTCTCTTGGTTAAATAGTTTTAATTTCTTTGCTGATTTGACACTGACAAATTTTTAATGATCCAGAATTTATTATTAATGTGTTCAAACTGACTACAAATACGTATTTTAACTGAAAAATTTATACATTTAATGGTAGTGACTGAAACAGTACCTGAGATATATAACTGAAAATATAATTTAATAAATTACAGATTGAATTTGAATTGTGTTATTGCACAAACATCAGTGTTTTCTCAATTAATTTTATCATGGGAATTTATCCATAAAGCCAAGAAATCATGACTGAAAAACTGAAGAGTCAGTAAATTGTAGTTACCTTCTCCCTTATTAATAGTCCATGTTCCTCTGGGTCACAAACTACTTTTTTTTTCTTGAGACCTTCCCTCCAATAATTTTCTTTTAAAAATAAACATTGTCAGCACCATGATCCATATCATACTGCTAAAGAATTAAAATGCAAATTTCATATGTAGCTATATCAGCAATGAAATGACTTTATGGATATCTCTAGGATATGTTTATTCCGTATACAAACACCAAATATTGCAATTTCAAGAATTCTGAAGATTGTCATAGGAAATTTAATTACCTAATTTTTTTTTTAAAAAATCAATGTTTTAGGTTGATATTTACTGGTGAGACCCTGTAACATAGTAAACTAGAATGTCACTGGATTCTTTAGTTTCATTTAAAAAGGTTTTTGAGATGTATCAAGAAAAATATTTGAGTTAGATACTAAGCATTTTTTGTTCCATTTCATCCTCTATCCAATGAAATAGTGTATTAGCAATAGCTTATTGGGTGAACAGTTTTTTATAGAAATAACACCATATTAGTAATATAGTTTCTTATTCTTTAACTACTATTACTAATTTCTGCAATGTGTTATTAAGTAATTACTTTAAATAATATATCAATTCTTTAAATAACATGACAGTTTTAAAATTTAAATTTTAAAATTTAAAACTTATGAAAAATTTACCTGATATCATGTTGGAATGTATTCCTAAGCATCAGAAAAACTCTTATCAGATTTACCTTTGGTGATCTATTGGTATCCACTGTGCTATGGCTAGCTTTTCTCAACAGCAAGTCACATTATGCTAATATACAATGTGTGATATAAGCAGTTTAAAACCAGACATTCTTAAAAGATTTTGCAATTTTTAGTAAAAGTGTATTTGGCATTTATAGGTAAAATTGCAGATATAATCAGAGCTTTTTAATTCTTGAAATACTAAAGTCTTGTGTGTCTTTAACAATTTCTCTGAGTTTTCACTGTTCATTTATTGCAACCATTCCTATATATTTCTCTGTGTACCCTGTAAGCCAGACTCCACTGCCAGTTAGTTGACTGGCAGAATTTCCCTGGGTAGCTGTCCTGCTCTTTTTCCCAGTGCTGTCACTAGAGAGAAATGACTCTATATTTTGGTGAAGAAAATACCCTATGAAAAATTGAATCATCTATACAAAGACATGTTTTACATTCATACAGCATGATTTTATATATATATATACATATATGTATATATATATGTGTGTGTGTGTGTGTGTGTGTTCATATGTGTGTGTGCGTGTTGTGTGTGAGCACATGTGTATGTAGTAGATATGCATGTATAGTTAGTATTCTCAAAGAATATGGGCTTTTCACCAGTATAATATCTATATTCTTTATATAGATAAATGAATTTATTCTTTATTAGGTACATTTTAATATGTTGAAGACTTTTCTATTCACCTTCCCTCTTTCTAGCAGAGATTGTATTTGATTATGGTTGCACATGTGCTACTATGCAATACACAAACTGACAAAGAAGGAGAAGCATTATTTGAGACAATATTTGCTTTTAAAAGTTTGGGAAGGACCTGATGAGGTGGCTCAACATATAATGGTGCCTCCACCAAGCCTGAAAACCTGAGTACAATCCTCAGATCCCACTAATGTAAGGAGAGAACTGAATCTTTCCAGATGTCCTCTGACTTCCACACAAGTGAAATGGAATATAGGCATACACACTTAGGTAAACAGACACACAAACTCATGTATACACACACACACACACACACACACACACAAACACACACAAACCAAGAAGGACTGGAGAGTTTGCTCAACTGTTAAGAGCACATGTCAGTCTTCCTGAGGACTGGAGATTGAATCACAGCATTCATAAGGTGCCTACAACTCCAGCTCCAGAGGGTCCCTTCTGGGTTTGCAGTCACACAAACCAAACACATGGCGGGCGAGGGGGGGAAGAAGATTATATGTTTAAATAGCCTATAATTTTAAAAATTAAAATGGGATTTTGGTTTGTTATGAAAGTAATAAATTAAATAGATGTTCTTGAAAAAAATCTAAAATATTTTGATTCTTTTTTTGTGTTTACTGAAACCATTCCATGTCTTAAATCAATTTCACCATTAACTAGCAAACAAATAACTCCTTGCAGCAGTCTATATTCATCATTGCTCCTATAAGCTTCTAAATTGTCTTCTTTCATAATTTTTCCCACAATATTGGCTAATAGAACTCATCCCAGACCCCTGATGATAAATTGTCATTCCTAATAACTGTTAGACAAAATCATTCATTAATAAAAACTAAAAATTTTATTTCTATACAATATAAAGTCTCTAAATTTGTCACTGTTTTTTTTTCCAAAATAAGTAATGTACTTTACATGTTTAATATTAAATCAACTTATTTTGAAGGAGATTTTTATGAGACAAGCCATGTATCCAGTAAATACTTAAAAGCTTCTTATTTGATAATTTTATTGCTATTATGTATTCCTACAAATTAAGTAAAAATATGAATGTCCTTGGTTGGTATTTCTTACTTAATTTTCTGTATTTACACATTAAGAAGGGCTACAGATGGAGAAATTTGCCTTTATAAAAGAATATTCTTGAATCAATGTTACATACAATGTGGCTTCATGTTCTTTCATCAGTTTGCTTGGATCTTATTTTTATCTTTTGTTGCATTGAAATAGTTACATAATTTCTTCAAGTGTTAATTCTCTCTACTATAAAATGAATTATGTTTTAGCTGCAATATTTTTGTGAAGGTTAATGCTACCAAATAGGTTAAATTATTGGACTAACTTTAGGTCACTAGAAAATGTACAAAATATGGCTGTCAACTTGTGAATTTAACTATCACATCAATTATACTTTTGTATGTGTCCAAGATAATCATAAAATGATACTTGATGTTCTAGTTTCTTTTTTTCGCTCCAAAACAATTAAGTTGAACTTTACTGAAGAGATAGTATCAAAGTCCTATAATTTATTGCTTCGGCATCAATTCTTTGGCAGAAAATACTTGATTCTGTCCTATCATGAAGCTGACATACATTCCTTGCCCTTTGAAAATTCATGCTGCTTTTAAACATCAAAAACTAAGTCACATGGAAAGACCTTCCTGTCAGGGTGTGCTGTTAGTGTAGTATCATCTGTTTGTGCTATCATTAAGCCCAAAAGCTTTGAAGTAAGACCTAAAGCCAAAATTCTCACAGATGTTGCATGGAAATAAACTTCAAAAAGGATTCACAGTGCTCATTCATAGACAGGTAAACATCTGTGGGACAAAGAAAGGAAAGCACTGGAGACAGGGAGAGACTTAAAGGCATAGCTTTGAATAGAACAGGCTCAAGGCCTTCTATTTCATATTGATGTCTCTATTTATATGGTTTCCTGTGTCTTGGGTTACTTCTGAAGTCTTAGAGTTTGAAGTAATTTACATTGACCTCTTCTTAAGTTCCCAACAGTTCCTCACATAGAGAGGTTTGTTTTCTCTAATGAGGCTCATCTACCAATAGGAATGATCTTCAGAAAGCAAAATACCTTGAATAAGCTCCATCATAACTTAGGTAGTTATTTATACAAGAGACAAAAGACCATGAGGAAATAGAACAACTTCTGAAATTTCAGGTTTGGTATTGTAGTGCCCAGGAAAATGAAGTGTTCGAACCAATAACTATTGTCTTTGTTAAGAAAATATATTTTAGAAGGTAAAGCTAGAAAATTATCCACAGATAAACAGATACACAGATAAACAGATACACAGGAATAATAAGTTACTTTTGTAAAGTTGTAGACAGTGAACTTTCTGCATGTTAAACAAGTGTTCAAGATTTATATTGTCTTTTTAATAAAATCCCTTTTTATTCCTTTATCCCTGTGATCTTATCACCCAAGTTGTTATAGCACTGATTCCATCACAAAATGAAGAACAAAAACAAAACTAAGTTTAGAACAGGTCAATCTTTATCATTTCTCCCCACCTCTTAAAACCTAAAGCTTACTCAAAAATTCCAAATAATTTCATCAAACAATGCTATAACTGAGACAAACAGCTCAGTTCTTTTGAGTTCTCAGCCTGAAGTCTTCCATTATTAGTTTATCATTTGATACATGTTTTTAAAAACAGGGATCTATCAAATTCCTGTCACTAAATATTTTAGTCCTTTGATCTTCACTTATGCTTTAAGGCAAAACAACCCATGCCATGCTAGGCTTTTGAAATGCATATTACTTGCCCTTCATTTGCCAACCATACCTCCCTCCCTCACCTTCAAGAATTCTGAAAGTGATCAATGGCAATACCTGCCTCAAAATGTTTTTTCTTTCATACTCTGCAAGAATATACAAGAGATTGGAAGAGGTGCTGGTGCTGCTGAAGCCTGGGAGCAGGTCTCACCTTTCCTTAGCTATGTTGATGTTACCTCTGGCTCAGATTTCTAATTTTCAAATTTCCTGGATGCCTTTAGGATTGTATTGACAGCAGCCTCAGAGTCATATTGTGGAGAGCTTCTTTCTTTTTTGACTTAACTATTACTGACTCATGGTTAAGTGTAATAACATCTATGTCATAAAAATGTGAGACTATAGGAAAACATAGGTATGAAAAGTTACATATTAATCAGAAGATAAGAGATGAGATGACATCCCTACAAGAGATACTGACTATGTAAATATTATTGTAGTTTTTGTCATTACTACTCTTTTTTTCTGTTCTATTTGTTCAAAATTCATGATCCTTTGAAAGTGAAAGTGTGACTAAACTTGATTCATGAGCATTATGATCACAGATATCAGGGTAGCTCTGTAAGTTTTTAAAGTTATTCTATTTGATTATTACTCCAAATTCCATTATTTATCATGTGGGCAAATCCTACAGGCTAATCAAAATTTTGTTCTATTTAAATGATATAATATGTATTCCACCACTCCTGATAGGCTTTCTTGTTGGCATTGTTTCAATTCTGTGAATATGTCCTAAAAGCATACAATTCCTTCTCTGTACTAATTAAATATATTTACCTCTTTTTGGGAGTTCTGAGTCCTTTCACTTTTTCTATAGTGATCAGCATTTTATTTTTTGTAATCATTGTTCCCAAAAGTTATATTTATGCCGTAATAGTCAGAATTTGCAAGCATTACAATTTGGGGCAAAGTACAAAATTTAATAAGAACACAGACAGGTTTTTCATGTGCTCTAAGCATAATTATATTATACTTATAAAAGAATTTCAAAGTGTGTTATGACAAATCCAAAGAACAAATCAACTGGAAGAAATTGAGGAAATTATTACTGGGGTGGAAATAGTACACTGACTCACCACCAGCAAGAGAACACCTGAGTGTTTACATATATGGGCACAATTATCTGCTATAGTCTCTATCATAAGTATAGCCCTAAATAAATGTGAGTTAAATATCTCATTCCTGTAATCATGTATAATTTTGTAGCTTCAACCCACTTAGTTTGTGGAAAAATTGTAAAAATACCAAGGAAAAGTTATGCATTACCATTTTATCACCTACATTACCCCTGTGTGTGCTGGCAACCCTGGCCAGTAGACTCTTAGAAAAGCCAGAATGGAAGTCACATTTGATTCTTCTAGGACCAGACTCATTAGGGAGCACAAACTCATACACATAGCAAAGACAGAAGTATCATGCATAGATGTGTGAAAACCCAAGTCCATAAGGTAATTATTTTTAGTTTCTAAATACAATGATTAAGTGTAAATAGGGAGAGAATCTGGAAAATTGTTGTATAAGGCAAATATATACTGTACAGAAAGTATACAATGAATTGTGAGTTTTTTTGTGAACAATTGTTTCTCAACTGAAATAGAATCAACAATTGACAAATCCATGAAAACTGACAATATAAGCAAAGATCTTCGTATATTATGTCAATTGCCCTTTTGGCTTCCCATATTATATGTACAGAATTTCAGCATTATTGTATCTAAACTCATAAAAAGAAAGAGGATGAACAAACTGAAATCAATAACTCTTCATAGAGCCATAATAATATGTAAGCCATGGGACAACAAGTCCAACTACAGTGGAGAGATAGAGAGTGTATATAGAATTTCACAGTTCATGAATAGCAGGAGCCCAGGATAGACTCCTATTGCTACTGTCAATTTTTCCAGTCACTAAAATTTTAACCAATCAATTGCTCTTTGTTTAGTTTAGATTTTTCTGACAGTTAAAATCTATTTTCAGCCCTTATCTTGCCTCTGTCTAATCTTCAGGAAGCCCCACAATATTTTCACTGTGAATCCTACAGAAAAAACTTTCATATTTCTTATGGAGAAAATAGAACATAAAAACAATCACTACAAAAGTTAACCGTATCTTACTATTTTCTTTAAGTAGCTGGAGTCCAGTGTGGACTATGTTGACAGAACTGGTTCAGAACTTCCAAACCTGATCTATGTGTTGGTAGGTAAGAACTGGGCTTCAGCTCCATTAAGGCATTCAGTATCATCAGAGGACACAAATCAGAGAGCTGAGCTCTCAACTCCAAAGACACAAGCCATTAAACCTGAGATCTAGTCATGAAATGATGGAACTCTCCCCTCCTCCCATATACCTTGTTATCAATTACGAAAGGATCCTGTGTGTAAATGGCAAATTATAGCCAAAATATTAGAAATCTGAGATGCCAATAGAAGGAAAAGTTAAATTCTATAACATAAAAGTAACAAGTGAGACAAAGTCGAAAAGTCCACATAATCACATTTTTCTAAAACAGTATAGAAAATAATAGACAGAGAAAGCATGAAAGTGAACAAAACAAAGGCCATTTTATTTTCAAATGCTAAGTATAATTATCATCATTTGGGAATAGCATGACCTTATATGTAGAAAGTCTCATAATATCCTCCAAAAACCATAAGAACAATTAGCAAAAGTGTAGGATACAAAATAAGCTCACAAAAAATAAATAGCTTCTTTTCATATCAGTGAAATTTCTGATGAAAGAATCTCATTTATGGTGCTATATTAGCAAAAATAACAACAAAAAATACCAAAAACTTTTAGCAAAGAGGTAAAAGGTCTATAGTAAGACTAGCAAATACTAATAATAGAACTTGAAGAGAGTATATCCTGTGAACTAAAGTTCTCTAGGTCATTTCTGGGAGGAAACTATGTAAAGTTCACAGCACTGATTAATTGATTAGATCTTCTGTGATGGTGAAGAGGTGGAATGTTGCAGGCTCAGAGTAAATCTATCTTGGGCATTTTCTTTGAAAGCCATTCATTACTAACCTCTGTATTTGACCTAATATCCATTTTGTAACTACTAGGGAAATCCTTCAGTAATAGACAATCATACCACTAATTTCCACCAAGCCAATGGCTCAGAATGTCATTAGGTCATATCTGATGCCTATTGTAGAGTGTCTGGAACATATCTATCCAATGTTCCTGTGAATTATTATAAAAGTACCTTTGTTTGTGACTTTGTTTTGTTTTATTTCACTATTAAATACTCCATGAAATTTTTATTATTAGCATATGGCATTTGGAATAACCTCAGAGAACACTATCTTTTACTTTCCTTTAAGTTACCACTACAGTTTTGTATTAAGTCTGAACCTCCATACTGTCCAAAATTATCTACAGATTCAACTCAAACTCATAAATACACTAATGGTACTCTTCAAAGAACAGGGAAAATTTATGCTGAATCAAAAATAACAACTAAAGGCAAATAGTCAAACCTTTTATAAACAAAGGATCAAAGCCAGAGGCATTACAGTGCTGATTTCAAAATATACTAAGAAGCTGTAACAATTGAACTGCATGAAATTGACATAAAGCAGTCAGAAGGAACAATGAAACAGGATGTGATGTCCAACAATAAACATGCACACTCAAAGACAATTGGTAATTTTCCACAAAGATAGAAGAAAACAAATAGAGACACTTTTAATTATATGGTGAATTATAAACTGCCCTTCTGTGAGATAGAGGAGAATCAATGAAAAGATGTGAAACATCTCAATGTAAGAATTTGAACAGTTTTGGGAATCTTCAAAGGAAGACTACAAAATGCACAGCAAGCAAAGATATTCTCCCGTTCTGGAAGCCACCTTTTTATTGGATCCTTTTCTTTGATGTGTAGGATGTTAGTAATTTCTCTACTCCAGAGCCTCTCCTGCCATCTTCCCTTGACAGTTACCTCATTTTTAAACCCAAATTAAAGTATAGTTTTATATATTAGAGAGAATATATAGAGAGGTAATGGTTCCTGTGGAAATGAGAGTTTCTATTTAGTGTTGTAACCACAGGTAAGTTGCTCATGGTCATACAAAAAATCTCTCTCAATGTTCATTAAAGTGAAACCTCTCTAATATGCTCCAAAAATGTTGAAGTCTCCCAAGCTCCATCTAAATCAATAACTGAATATTGATTAGCCCAACCTGTGAATATCTTTCATCTTATTGTTACTACTGTTAATTATGTATATATATATAGAGAAAGATACAATATATATGTATATGTATGTGTATAGTATATATGTATTCATATATAGATATGAAAAACGGTTTAGTAAAAGGTGCTTAAAATAGAATTTATTCACATTCAGAAATACAGATGGAATCTTGTATCTCAGCAAATAAAAATTGTAATGAAATTTGGATGCAACAGACCGTTACAGGAAACCTACAACTAAAGGGCTACTAGGAAAAAATGAGAAATGCTTCATGGAAGTAGACTGCACAGGATTTGTGTGGATAAAATCTCAAAAGCATAGGGAATTACTTTTTTTATTAAAACTAAAATCAAGCTCAAGAGCTGTGCCCAATAATGAACAATTAATAGTATAAAAAGACAGGTCATCAAGTGAGAGGAGAAGCTTGTAAACTGTACCTCTGACAAATATTTCATGCTCAGTGATAACAGCATAAGAGCTGAGACTTTTCAAAGAGAATTTTACTCAGAAAGAATCCATGGTTTGGGTACATGGCTCATCAACTAAGAGCATCTGCTATGATTTCAGAAGACTTTAGTTTAGTTCCAAGCAACTACGTCATGTGAGTCTCAACTCTGTCACTATAGTGGTAGGACATCTGATGCTCTTTCCTTGCCTCTGTGCCCACAAACCCTCACATACACATTGCTCACACAGACATACACACACATATAAATGAATAAGAATTAATTTTATGTTAAAAGAAGCCATGCAAAAATCTTAGCCTTACCACTTGTGTAAGTCAGAAGGAAGTTTCTTTATCTATATCGGGCCCTCAGTTGATACTACATGAATTGGAGCCTGTTCACTTAATGTACAGAGAGTAACAACTATTTTTTTTTAATAAATGACAATACCAGTGTTTGGTGCTTTGTGCAGCAATTGAATAATAAACCCAGTATAAGAAAAATCAAAATGTATTTGAAGGACTAAAGACTTGACTACAATTGGCTGATAATAGAGCTATCATTGGCATATGTGATAGAAACTTGTCACACTAAAATATATGGAGAGGAGAAAGATGACTAAAGCAAATTTAGGTGATGCAGTGGGCATGATACAGACATCCTTTATCCTAGTACATAGAAGGCTGAGCTAGTCTCAGATCAACCTAGTGCACATTGTGTGAACCAGTGTGACTTTGTGTGACTTTCTCTTAAAGGGAAAAAAAAATAGTAAAAGAAACATGTTAATAAATTAAAGAAGAAGTGTAGAAGACTACCAAAACTGTAAGTTAGACTAAGACTAACTGTGGAAATAATGAAATGGAAACAACTATTCAAGTAATAATGATTTAATTTTTATATAATTAATTGCAATTTCCAAAATCCAATTCCAGAAAGTTCAGAGAACACTGTGAAAAGCAACTATTAGGTGTGTTATAATCAGACTGTAAGAAAATTGAACACAAAAATGAAAGAAACCAAGAAATTGGTGATGAACAGTTCACTTTGTAGAAAAAAGTTCAGGATTACAATTGACTTCTTTTCAGAAATTACAAGAAGGAGGAGGAGGAGGAGAAAGGAGAGGAAGAACAAAGGGAAAAGAGGAGAAGGACAAAGCAAATGGAAAATACAAAGTTCCAGAAAAATTATAACTTGAAAGATGAGACAAAAAGTTGTTTTAGTCAAATAAAAATATATGGACTTTGTTTCCTCTAGATCTTCATTAGAAGTAGTAGTCAAAGAAGCTTTCCTTGAAGTAAAATGATAAACAAAGACTTATCTAAATAAAGATGGGAAAAACGTTTTCAATGGACCAAATGTGAGACCACAAAGTATTGCCTGTTTACTAGAGTCCTCTGCCATTTTGCCACAATCGGTCAGATTTTATTAAAAAGTGAAATACCCTTAGAGCTATTTGTTTCAAAATCAAGAACGTATTATTACACACAGGATGTAACTGAAGAATGAAAAGTTATAAAGTTATTAGATCATTGTTTCTTTTTAAAGAATACTCATTGTCCTTCATTACAATACAAGTTATTGCAATGTACAGTTGGTTCTAACTAGTTGACCCCAATAATTTATTGATTTCATAGAAAGCCCAGTTAGTGTTTATAATAGAATTTGTATTATCACAAAGAGTTAAACTGTCAGATATGTAGATACGTATGTTGACTCTGGCTATACCACAGTCATTACTTTCAAGAAGTATCCATAAATCTTTTTTCTTCTTTTTTTTTTTTGTATTGCAAACATATTTTTTTGCTGAAAATTCATTTTGTTTTTCAAGACAGGAATTCTCTGTTGTAACTCTGGCTATCCTGGAACTCACTTTGTAGACCAGGCTCTTCTGGGATTCACTGTGATCCATCTGCCTCTGCCTCACAAGTGTTGGGATTTAAGGCATGTGCCACCACTGCCTGAGTGAAGTATTCATTTTTAACACAATATATTCTGATCATATTTCTCCTCTCTCACCTTTCCGATCATTTCTTCCTGTCCACCAACCCCATTCTTCTTTCTCTCTCTCTTTAACAAACAAACATTACAATCCATATAATCACAGAGGCTTAATATCCTGTAAGGGACTGGGAAGGAAGGCAGGATCTCCCAAGGAAGAGAAAATAAAATGTAAGTATTCATCATTGGGAAATGAGATAATAACTGATTTCTTTCTGTATTCCAGAAACAATATTGAATCAATCAAAATATAAAAACATGGAGATAGGGAAAACAACATGAAGGTCTAGATACAAAGTGACAAACAAACTGAAGTAGAATGGGAGAGAGGGCAGAGTATGAGACTCCAAGGTTGACGGTGGAACTTAGCAATATTCAAGTAAAATGAAGATGGTGAAAGGCTTATAAAGCTGCTGGAACATTAGTTCAATTCTTATGTAGTTAATGATACTAATACAAAGCTATGCTTAAGAAGTAGTTACCATTGTTAGGAAAGCACAAGGATCTAAGGTTTTCATATGTACATGAAATGAACAAATTTGAAATAGCATAAGTTTTATTAGTATTATTTTGTCTCATATATTTCTATAATTTCTATTTATGTAGTGTCTACTTTTTGATTTTCCTTCCTTTCCTCTCCCTTCCTTCCTATAATCCTTATACCTTCTCTCAGTTCTCTATTTTCCTTTCTTCCTCCTCTTCCTCTCTGTCTAAGTGTGTTTCTGTCTCTGTGTGTGTCCCTGTCTCTCTGTCTATCTTTTCCTGCCTCCAGTCTATCTTCTTCACTCAATCCCAGTGTTTCATAAACATCCTAATGCTGCTATTCTTTAATATAGTTACTCATGTTGTGTTGACCCCATCATAAAATTATTTTTATTGCTTCTTTATAATTGAAATTTTTCTACTGTTATGAATCATAATGTAAACATATGATATGCAGATGGTTTTAGGTAACCCCTGAAAAAAGACTGTGTGATTCCTGTGAAAAGGTTGTTCTATCCCCAAAGGGATTGTAATTCACAAATTGAGAACTGCTGCTCTATCCAGACAGATTCTTACTACATAGCCCAGACTATCCTCAAACTTTAGGTTCTCCTACTCCATCTTCTACAGTTCTTGCAATAGAGATCTGTGACATAACCACACCCAGGCTATAAATTTCCTTGAAAATTATTTTATATAAAAATAGCCTGCAGAGTACCTTATTGAACCAAAGATACTAGAATGTAGGAGTCAAGTCTCCATGAAGGCACTAGTTTGACCTCTCTACATTCACTGACCTGTGTGGATGCTATTCGTGGCAATGCTGCCCTGATGACAGATTTTTGGGTGTGACCCACTATCCTACCATCAGCCTGGGTTATTTGGGATCTCCATGGGATCCCTACTGTCAACAAGTCACCTGAATGTAACACAGTTTGACCACTGGAATCTTTGCCTCTCAACAAAAGATTGCCAATTCAGATTCTATTGTACCCTCTATTACTAGGAGTCCTCACTAAAGACATCTTCATAGATTCCAGGAAGTTCCCAATACCCCAGGTTTCCATACCACCATCTTTATGCCCATAATTCCATCTGCCTTTCATTACACTCACTGCTGCAATCCCTTCTCCTAAAACATAATCCCTCCCACTCCTGTATCCACTTGCCTGAGCTATTGGTGTTATGTTCAGGAAGTTGTCTCCTGTGTCAATGCATTTAAGGTGATTCCCAACTTTCTCTTCTACAGAGTTCAGTGTATTTGGTTTTATATTGAGATCTTTGATCTACTTGAACTTGAGTTTTGTTCAGTGTGATAAATATGGACCTATTTGCATTCTTCTACATACAGACATCCAATTAGATCAGCATCATTTGTTAAAAATATTTCCTTTTTTTCCATTGTATATTTCTGGCTTCTTTATCAAAGATCAGGTGTTCATAAGTATGAAGATTTATTTGGATCTTAAGTTAGGTTCTATTGATCAGCATCTCTGTTTCTATGCCAGTATTACGCAGTTTTTATTACTATAGCTCTGTAGTACAGCTTGAGATCAGGGATGGCAATACCTCTGGAAGTTCTTTCATTTTTCATGATTATTTTAGCTATTCTGGCTTTTGTTTTGTTGTGTTTTGTTTTACCATATGAAGTTGAGTATTGTCCTTTCAAGGTCCATAAAGAATTATATTGAGATTTTGATAGGGATTGTGTTGAATCTGTTGATAGCTTTTGGTAAGATGACCATTTTTACTATGCTGATCCTATGAATGCAGGAGCATAGAAGATCTTTTCATTTTCTGATATCTTCAATTTCTTTCTTCAAAGACTCAAAGTTTTTGTCATACAAGTCTTTCACTTGCTTGGGTAGAGTCACCCCAATGTATTTTATGTGGCTATTGTGAAGAGTGTTGTTTCCCTGATTTCTTTCTCTGTCCATTTTTTGTTTGTGTATAGGACTATTGATTATCTTTTGGGTTTTGAGTTGATCTAGTAGTCAGCCACTTTGCTGAAGTTATTTCTTAGCTGTAAGAGTTTCATGGTAGAATTTTGGATATATATGTATATATCTATATATATAATCATATTATCTGCAAATAAGAATAAATTAACTTCCTCCTTTCTAATTTTATCCCTTTGGTCTTCTTCTGTTGTCTTACTGTCTAGCTAGAGCTCAAGTACTATAATGAAGAGGTACTAAGAGAGAAGACAACCTTGTAATATGCCTGATTTTACTGGAATTGCTTTGAGTTTCTCTCCATTTAATTTGATGTTGGCTATGGGCTTGCTGTAAGTTACCTTTATTATATTTAGGTATGTGTCTTGTATCCCTAATGTCTCTCTAAGACTTTTATCATGAATTGGTGTTGGATTTTGTGAAAGGCTTTTTCAGCATCTAGTGAGATGATTATGTTATTTTTTTTAAGGTTTTTAATATGGTGGATTACATTGACTGATTTTCATGTGTTATATCCTCCCTTTATCTGTAGGATGAAGCCTACATGATTTTGGTGAATGGTTTTTTTGGTGTGTTCTTGGATTTGGTTTGTGAACATTTTATTCAGTATTTTTGCATCTATGCTCATAAGGGAAATTGTTCTGAAATTCTCTTTCTTTGTTGAATCTTTGTATGGTTTGAATATCAGGTGTCTGTGGCCTCATAATAATGAGATAGGCATTGTTCCTTCTTTTTCTACTTTGTGGAATAATTTGCAGCATTTTGGTTTTAAATCTTCTTTGAATATCTGAAAGAATCTTACAGTAACTTCTGGCCCCATTTTTTTTTCCTTTTTGGGGGGTGGGTGGGTAGGAGACTATTAAAGGCTGTTTCTATTTCCTATGGGGTTATAGATATGCTTTGTTTATCTGATCCTGTGTTAACTTTGGTTGGTGGCATCTATTGAAAAAATTATCCATTTCTTTTAGACTTCCCTGTTTTGTGGAGTACAGTTTTGTAAACCATGACCTAATGATTCTTTTGCTTTCTTCAGTGCCAATAATTACATCTCCCCTTTTTGTTTCTGATTTTGTTGATTTAGACATTATTTTCCCATCTTTTAGTTGGTTTGATAAGGTTTTATCTATCTTGTTGATTTTCTCAAAGAACCAATTCTTTGTTTCATTGATTATTTGTATTATTCTCTTTGATTTTTTTTATTGATTTTACCCCTTAATTTGAATATTTCTTGCCTTCTATTTCTCTTAGGAATGCTTATTTATTTCTGTTCTAGAGCTTTCAGGTTTGCTGTTTATTTGTTGGCATATGATCTCTCCACTTTTTTGGTGGGAGTTTTGTGCTTTGAATTTCCTCTTACTACCACTTTCATTGTGTCCCATAAGTTTGGGTATGTTGTGTATTTCATTTTCATTGAATTCTAGAATTTCTTTCTTTATTTCTGGCTTGATACAGTAGTTATTCATTAGAGAGTTGTTTAGTCTCTATGAATTTGTAGGCATTCTGTTGTTGCTATTGTTGTTAAAATCCAGTTTTAATACATGGTGGTCAGATATTTCAACTATCTGTTGAGACTTTCTTTGTGGCCAAAGACATGGTCAATTTTGGAAAAATTTCTGTGAGGTGGTGAGAAAAAGGTACATTCTTTTGTGTGGAGGTGAAATGTTCTGTAGCTGTATGTCAGGTCTATTTGATTTTTAATGTCTATTAACTCCAGTTTTTCTGTGTTCTGTTTTTGTCTGAATTGCCTGTCAGTTGATAAGAGTGGGGTATTGAAATCTCCCACTATCAAAGTGTAAAGTCGATGTTTGTTTTAAACTTCAGTAATGTTTCTTTAACAAACATGAGATCCCTTGTGTTAGAGACATAGATGTTAAGAATTGAAATGTCATCTTGGTAAATTTTTCCTTTGAGAATATGAAGTATCCCTCTCCATTTCTTTTGATTAATTTAGGTTTCAAGTCTTTTTAGTTAGAAACTAGGATGGCTACAACACCTTGCTTTTTAGGTCCATTTGCTTGAAAGATCTTTTACCAAGATCCTTTATTTTAAGGTAATGTTTATCCTTACAGTTGAGTTGTGTTTCTTGTACGCAGGGAAAGAATGGCTCTTATTTTCCCATCCATTCTCTTAGTCTGTGTCTTTTTATTGGGGACTTGAGTCCATTGATGTAGACAGATATCAATGAGCAATGCTTGTTAGGACTTTTGTTGCAGTTGCTATTGAGAGAAACAGGCAAGACAACACACAACAGGGTCTCACAGAAGAGGTTTATTATGTTGGAGTGAGACATGAAATATCCCCTTCCATGCTAGGGTGGGGGGAGAATTCTGCCAGGTTTTAATATAAGGGGGAGGTGGGTTGTATGGAACTTATGTATGGGGGTAATACCTGGTGACAGAAGGTGAAAGTGTCACTCACTCAGTGATCAGGAAGCCATTGGAAGTGGGTGGAGTATGGGAGTTGGGCAAAGTCATTGGAGTTGGATGGGGAGGGAAGTTCTGGGAAACAGGAGTCTGGAATGTGGTCAAGTAAGTGTCTGGAATGTAGCCAGATGACTTTGGGTAGTTGGTTCCTAACAGTTATTAGATGAGGGGTGTGTGTGTATGTGTCCTTTCTATTGATTTTGATGAGGTGAGTTTATTTTCTGTTTCTTCTAGTATCTTCTATAGGTCTGAATTTGTAGCTAAATATTATTTTAATTTGGTTTTATGGTGGAATACTTTGTTTTCTCCATTTATGGCAATTGAAAGTTTTGCTGGATATAGTAGTCTGGGCTAGCATCTTTGGTCCCTTAAAGTCTGTAGCACATCTGCCCAGGCCCTTCTGGCTTTCAGAGTCTACATTAAGAAATCAGGTGTAATTATACTAGGTTTGCCTTTATATGTTACTTGTTCTTTTTCTCTTGCAGCTGTTAGTATTCTTTCTTTATTCTGTGTGTTTAGAGTTTTGATTATTATGTTGGAAGGGGTCCTTTTTTTCTCTGGTCCAGTCTACTTGGTGTTCTGTATGCTTCTTGTACCTTTATAAGTATTTCTTTCTTTAGGTTTGGAAAGTTTTCTTCTGTGATTTTGTTTAAAATATTTTTCTGGGCCTTTGAATTGGGACTTTTTTCCTTGCTCTATTCTATTACTTTTAGGTTTGGTCTTTTCATAGTGTCCCAGATTTCCTGGGTGTTTTACGTTAGGAGTTTTTTGGATTTAATATTTTCAATTACCAAAATGTTTCTTTCTTTTATAGAATCTTCAACTCCTAAAAGCCTTTCTTCCATCTCTTGTATTCTGTTGCAACTTGCCTCTGCAGTTCCTGATCAATGGCTTTTGTAGTTTTTCTTCATTTCCAATATTCCCTTGGTCTGTGGATTCTTTTTTGTTTATGGTTTCTATTTCCATCTTCAGGCCTTAAACAGTTTTGTTTGTTTCCTTCAACTATTTACTTGTTTTTGTTCTTGGATTTCTTTAAGGAATTTATGCATTTTTTCCTAGTTGTTTTGTGTTTTCCTGTATTTCTTTGATAAATATACTCAGTTCCTCCCACTGTTTGCTTGTCTTATCATTGATTTTTAGGTGGGGTAGGATTTATTCATTTCCATTTTAAGGACCTCTATTATCTTCGTAAAGTTAGTTTTAAGGTCTTTTTTCTTCTGCTTCTGCAGTATCGGCATATTCAGAGATAGTTGTAGGAGGACAGTTGGGCTCTGGTGGTGACACGCTGCTTGTTCTTGATAGCTTTCTTACACTGGCAGTTAGGCATCTGGGTTTGGGGTCACTATAGTTTTATGTGTCAATTTCTGAATTTTTCTTTACTGGATGAGAGTTTCGTTCTCTGATTTCTGTTTACTTTCTTGTCTTCTGCTCAGTGTGGCTTGGGGTAGGGCTGGCAATTTCCACTGGTGTTAGTAGGTGGAGTTTGGTGGGTGTGGGGTCTCAGTCCTACAGTGAGTCTCCCCTAGAATTTTGTAGACTGGCTTGGCCTCTAGTCCATCAGAAAATTGCCACTTGAGTTGAGGTGTGGAACAATGTTGCAACAGAGACACAAAGATGGGAGGGAAGATTGGAGAGAGGGAATGAGGGCACCAAGGCAGTGAAGAGATTCTATGGATGAATGGATAGCCTATCTGGAGTTGTGAAGGCCGGGTGGCCTCTAGTCCACGCAGGAGCCTCTGCTTCAGTTGGGGGACATGGCAAGACTGCAAGAAAGAAGGAAGGCAGAATTTAAGACAGAATGTATGCACTAAGAATGTGGGGGCATTCTGTGGGAGAAGGCAGCCTGGCTGGAGTTATAGCAGCCTCTGGACTAGGAGTGGCCTCTGGTCCAAGCAGGGAGCCTCTAACTCGAGTTGGAGGATGGGAAAAGGCAGCAACCAAGAGGAGAGGGAAAATGAGATGGGGATCACTAAAAGAATTCAGGGATTCTGTGGTCGGGAGGGCAACCTACTGGGGTTGTAGCAGCTGGTGTGGCCTCTGAATATAAAATAACTTTAACATATTTGTAATAATTAGTAGTATTGATTGATAACATGTCAAAAATAATCATTTAATTTAGGTCTAAAAATGTAAGTAGACAAAGTTTTAAATAAACAGATTTATATTTACAAGCAGTAGATAATATTTCATCAACATGCAGGGCTACTGTTAGGTTATGCAATAGTTTAAAAAGTATCCATTAATTTGGTGACTTAAATATTTTGTTTCCTAAGACATTTAAATGGTATATTAAGATGGAAAGAGAGTTACATACGCAGACAATTGATATTGTTGTTTGAATGATAGATAACCATATACATTTAAAGGACATAAATTAAGGTTTACTTTATAAGGATATTGAACATGCCTTTGACACAGAACTTACAATAGTACAAATATTTCATTTCCTCTATGTACATACATCGACTTTATAGATTTTAATTAAAAGAACAGTGACAATTTTCATGTTTAACCCAATACTTATAGGATGAATAGAAAGTGGATTCAAGATAGTTTACTACAGTCTTCTTCATTTTGAAAACTACTGCATCTGTCCACAGTGAGATGCTTAGCAAACAGTCTTAGGAAAGTCCTGCTTATTTACGTTGGTTCCATATCTGGGACAAGATTATTAGTGGTAAAGCTCCCAAAACTCTTTCAAGCAGTAGCAAGATCTTGACTGGAATAGATTTCAAGCTACTGCTTGAAAGAGTTTTGGGAGCTTTACCACTAATAATCTTGTCCCAGATGCTGTCTTATCCTGCTGCCATACTTTCTGAATTGCTTCTGCATATCTGTGGCTGTAGCTATGAGGTAATACCCAAAAATCATTTATGCAGGTAGAAAGGCATCCTTGTAAATTGTCTTCACTCATCCAGCAAGTCCATCCTCCCTCTTCTCACTCATTTACAGTCATTGGGGAAGGATAAGGTATAGGTATGTTATTTCTGTCATACATGTGAACAAGTCATATTGCCTTTTACTTAAAGACAGTGAGTTATCCATCTGTTCCACACAGATAATGCTTCAAATTGCAACCTCCTCATACAGCACCAGATACACAAATATCTCTATTTAATAATGTGCTCTGTTCTCTTCTCTTGTATCCTGACACATGGTGATTTTTGAAACACTGTAGGAGATTAGAAGAGTAGGAGAGTGATGAGGATGGTAGATTATTTTTATTTCTTCTGGAAGGAATAGGACAAGAAGAAGAATTGCTTTTGTGATCGACGGATTTCAGGAAATTCTCCAACTGTGAGTAAGAGGACCTTTGCCTAGATGTATTAGAGTGTTGGTATCATAACCCAGAGTATGAGAATATTAAGCACATGATTACGGATATAGATATAATTAGTTGCTAAAGAAGAACTGATTGATCTTCTAAAATTTGTTCAATGAGCATAACAACCATCAGAAACAATTCTGACTATGAGAGATTGTTTAGAATGAGCCTGTTAACTGGTGATGTTCTCTAATAGAAAAAACAGTGAGAGTTGTCATCAGAACCTCATATGAGATGTCAGACACTCCATAACACACAATCCTCTGGCAGCTGTGTGTACTGTGCCCCTAAGAAGCCAAGGTGGTTTGGTCTTGGGAGGAGCTAGGCAATATGGAGACTGTGAAATGGTAATTGAATTTGGAATGGTTCTGCTATTATGCCACGGTGGGAAAAATCCCTATTTATGTTGGAATGAGAGTTGTCTGTGGTGTTGATATTTCAGGATAATACATATTCATATATATGTAATTTTACCAAGCTCTAGAAATATGCCAAATAAACTCATTTTTCACTATTTGGACTTTGTTTGAATAGTAGAATGATCTGCCATTAGAACATGCATACATGCCCATTTATGCATGCAATAAGTATTAGTGAAAAAAGAGGTCATGAATTTGAAGGAGAGTGGGATTGTGTACATGTGAGGGTTTGTCGGGAGGACAAAGAAATAAGAGATGTTGTCATTCCATTTTCATGTCTAAAATAAAATTTTAAGAAAAGAAAATAGCATAGTCCCATGAGAACAACATGCACTAGCATTTAGTTATACTTCCTTGTGTTTAGCCATCACTACGTAACTCATAGTCTATCATCTATAGTACTGGAAAACATTTCTAATAAAAAATGGAGAATTTAATTTACTTAGCTGTGAAAGAATAAGTTTTACTCCCTGGAAAACTAAACCAGTTGAGAAACTACTTAGGATTGAGTCAGCATGGGAAATTCTGTAATTATCTTTTTTAATTATAACAAAAATGTATATTTAGCCTTTCTCAGAATAACTAGGGAAAATAAGAGCCATTGACTAAAAATTTAATCAAAATATTATTAGCATAAATTGCTGTGGTACCAAGCTAATGTCTATGGTCATATTCACAGCCATTTTGCCCGCCTCTGCACTTCTCACTTTCACTTGTGGATAGCAGTTTGGTTTTTTGGTTTCAAGTGCTTCTAAGGATATGCTGCTTTCCTCTCTGCAACTAGGTCAGTTTTGTTTGTGTGGCTTTCTCTTTGGGTTCATCACCTAATAGACATACTTTCTGACCAGGTAGGAAATTAGTAAGATATATTTTCTAAGTTCATTGTTGTGGGCAAAAAACCTCAATCAGGGTACATCTTACAGCATGAAGATTCAGCCTCTCCATCAGGGTTGAGATCTTCCAAAGATTCAAAGACCTCTCTCAATCCATCAGCGTCAGGGCATGTGTCCTCTTTTCTTTGAAGGTAGTTCCTGAAGAGTCCCCACTATATCTGGATCAGTATGAAGTGACATTATTTCTTTATTAGAATGGTAATCATGGAGTGTTGCCAGCAATCAATCCTCTTATTCCTCATAAATCAAGATCATTTGGAATTTGGAAAATTCCCAGGACTAATGTATTCTAAGCAGGCTGAACTGTTTTTGACTAAAATCTTCCAATTTTGACTGATTCCCACAACTTCTCTAACTGAACTGCTCTGCTCAGCTTCAACTGATTCTTTCTGTTATCTGACTCTTTCTCTCAAAACTCACTCTCCTGAACTGCCTCTGTTTTTTACCTGACTTATTCTCTAACCAGCTGCCTGAGTCTCTGAGTTGAGAGCCTGCTTTTATATCATCAGAGGTGGGCATGTTCTCACTCTGACTCACTTTGCTGACTCTTCTTCTGATTCATCACTTTGCCTGCTCTTCACTCTGATTCATCTCAGATGTCACTTTGCCAAGTTGTCACTCTGATTCACTCTCAGACTTGAGATTAAAGATGTATATTCACTCTGTACTTCACTTTGCCTTTGACTTTCTACTTCTCACTTGACTAGTATCCTCTGACTCAATCTCCTTATTCTTTCAATCTCTACTGCTTCTCTCTTAACTCTGAACTGACTGTGAACTCTGAACTGAGCGCCATGGACTGAGAACTGTGACCTATTTCTAAACTGACTGCTTCCTTTTACATCTTGAGAGCTGGGATTAAAAGTGTGTGCCACCATTGCTTTCTGAGTTGGGTAACATAAAAGCATGTGATGCATTCCAACTGGATCATACAGGTCTTGAATTTGATCCTTTCCCAGAGCAGCCATGTTGTTGGATCAAAAAA
Source organism: Cricetomys ansorgei (assembly GCA_026225945.1). Classification (NCBI taxonomy): domain Eukaryota; kingdom Metazoa; phylum Chordata; class Mammalia; order Rodentia; family Nesomyidae; genus Cricetomys; species Cricetomys ansorgei. Next base: position 9,593,295 of record JAMJFZ010000107.1, read on the forward strand.
CTAAATATTCCTCTACAGGAATTTTTCACTGTCAAAGATATTTTCAGAAGGCCTTTTAGTGTATATTTTAAAAGTATGAATGATGAGTATATTAAAAGTTAGAAGCAAGAAAATTACAAAACATATTCAAAAGATTCACCTTTTTAAATTATATTCTTTCTATATAAAGCAAATTAATAGAGATAAATCTATAAAATCAACATATTTTATTGTGAATAATTCTATTTATGTTGTAAATGTGCATCAAGTTTTGGTCACATAAATCACCTCTCTTTTTCCACTTTATAAAATTGTTTATTGTTTTATTTCAAAGTTCTAGTGGAGTTTCTGATATCTCCTAAGAATTCTTTGGTTAAGATTGTCAATGTTATTTAGATTCCATTAGCAGATACTGTAACATTGGATTGTAGCATTCTACAGGAGCTAGATGTGTGAATGTGCTGTTTGATAGTCTTCTGCAAGTTATTTTTGAGGAAAATGAGCATGTACACATTTGCAAATATCAAAGAAGTTTGATTTCTCAAAAGAAAATGTAAAGATTTCAAATAATTAAGAAAATAATGGAGTGAGTCTATTTTAATGAGATTTCTTTAGCTGTTTATCTTGAACAGTAATAATTAATACAATATATAAGAAAACTGTCAAAACATTTAATTTGCAGAAGAATGCCCTTAATAATGTAAGTCAAGTTTTATTACAAGTGTTTTTTTTTCATTTAGCACAGCCTTTTCCCATTTTAGTGATCAAGTCAGTTTATTAATTCATATTGTTTGATTTTAATCCTCATTTTATGTCATTTTTCCTTGTTGCAAGTAAATAAAAGCATGAACAAAATTTATTTACCTTCAGAGTCCAATTACTGTGATTTGTTTCAGGCCAGAAAAGTGGCTCAGTAGGTAAAGATGTTTGCTGCCAAGCCTGACAACCTGAGTACAATCCTCAGATGTCATATAGTGGAGAGGTCTGATCTCTACAAGCTGTCTTTTAACCTTCATAAATGCTCAGTAGCGTGAGCATATGTACACACAAACACACAAACATATACACACTAAATAAATGTAAAAAAAGTTTTAAATTTTAAGATGTTTTTCCTTTATTATAATTTTGTTCAATAAAGTTGTCTTGTTTAGTAGAACAATTTGATACCCTGATTATAGTGATAAAATCGTAGATTTATTTCTAGGATAAAAATAATCTTAATAAGTTTCTTTATTCTAAAAGAAATATTCATAGTTAATGAATTGCATGTCAATAAAGTTATTACAGAAGAGCCCAGTGTGATATGATTGGTACCCTTATATAAAGCATGACTTTGGACAAGGACAAGCATGCAGAGAGGAATAGCTATGTGAAAAGACAAAATAAACAAACAAAAATACTTGAAGGTCATGTGCAAACGAAGGGCAGAGTCTTTGACCAGATTCATCCTTCACAGCTCTCAGAAGAAACCAGGACTTCTGACACTTTGCTCTCTTGCTTCTTGACTCCAGAAAAGTCAGACAATAAACCCTTGTTGTTTAATCCACCTTTGTCATGACAGACCTAAAAAACTAAAATACAAGTGATCCATCTTTTAGACACCCTAGATAGAAAAATCTCCTCTGAAAATTTCTTTAGTTTTTCCCTTCATACTGTATACAAAAAAAAATTGTGAGTGTAAAGGAAAAATTTGCACATATAGCCTTCAGTGTAATAATCTTAATTTCAGTATAAATATTTTAATAAAATAGAATCAATTAAAATAGAACAACTAAACTTCAATATGAAAACTCCCATCTTTTTTTGTAATATTGTACTCATATTTTAGGAGATTTACACTGATGTGCTATAGCTTTTAAGATTTATTTTAATAGTCTTAATTACATGCTCATATGTAGGTATATGTACACAGGTTACGCAGAGTCTGGAATAGGGTGCCAGATACCCTTTAGCTTGAATTGCAGGTGGTGGTGAACTACATGATGGGGTTCTAGGAACAGAACCTGGGTCCTCTGCAATAGCAGTTAAGTGCTCTTAACTGCTGAGCAATCTCTCCAACCCTGAATTATGGTTTTTTTGTCTTATCTCTACAGATAATTTGTTTTTGTTATAAGAAACACATGGAGCGAAAAATATGATGTTTACTTTTATGTACTGTTAGAAACCATATTCTTACTCATGTGGCATCCCATTTAATTATGGCTATCCTCCCTGATATTTTAAAGTCAAACTCTTTGAATATCATTCTTGTTAACCTTCCTATTTCCACTCTATACAGCTGAGCAGTCGCCTTTGATGGCAGCATGATGCCAATTTCTGGGCCTGATAGCAATTAAAGAGGAAGATGCTGATTAAATTATTTTATTTTTCTCTCTTTCAATCTTTCACTGCTGCTATTTCATGAGGAAATAAAACATAGATTTATATTAGGAAAACAAATTTAACCACATCTGGATAAAGACAGAGTGATAGACTTTTACCTCTGATGAAGGCATGCATGGAAATACCACAAATGCAGGTTATCTAGGTGTAGCCCTGGCCAGAGTTCAGTGACCTGGGAGGCAGAGGCAGAGTCAGTGAAATACTATGAATAAAACTACACCTCTTATGGATAGGAAGACTTCTCTCTTTATTCTGGATTTTTCTCTCCTCTATTCGCTTTCTCCTCCTCCTCCTCCTCCTCCTCCTCCTCCTCCTCCTCCTCCTCCTCCTCCTCTTCTTCTTCTTCTTCTTCTTCTTCTCTCTGTCTCTCTGTTTCTCTTATGACAAGGGAGTTGGTCTATGAGCTTGAGAGTTTCTCCTTCTTCCATCTCTTACCTCATAGCAAGGTAATTGATTTGCATTAAAGCATGGCATCTGGGAATCAAAACTAAGGTCTGAAAATTTTCACCATAAGTATTTATCAGCTGAATAATCACCCAATTCAAACCACATTTAAATCTTAATTGGAAATTTTTACTCATGCTTAGTGAAACTCAAAATATTCTCTCTCTGTCTTTCTGTCTCTGTCTTTCTCTGTGTTTCTCTGTTCTATGTCTCTGTCTCTGTTTCTGTGTCTCTCTCTCTTTCTCTGAAACTTTTTTTGTCCAAGTCACCTTTCTAGGTACTTGAGATACAATAGAAAACACTTCAGGTATGTTGTGATGGGTATCTTCTTTACTTGAGTGAATTTATAATCATCGATGACAAAAATCTATGAGAATGTCTATGGCAATGTATCCAGACAGGTTTAACTAATGTAGGAAGACATATGATGAATTTGGGAATCAAATTTGGGACATGAAACCGAATAAAAGTAAAAAAAAAGGAAAAAGTAAATCTGAGCACCAGCATTCATATGTCTCTGCTTCCTGATTGCAGATACAACTTGTACAGTCACTTCATGTTCTTGTCATGCCTATCAAGATGGACTGTACCCTCCTCCAACCATGACCCAGAAGAATAAACATTGCTTTCCTTAAGTTGCTTTAGTCAAGTATTCAGTTTCATCCATTTGAAATGAATATAATAGGTGCAATATTTTCCTCATAAAATTTATCTAAAGTGAATAAGTTCAAAAAATAAAAAAGAAACAGCAAATAGTTAATATAATTTGAGTAATAGTCTTACAATAAGGTAGTAGGGTAATTGAAATGAGTAATGCCCTTGGAGACTATTTTGCTCCCTTGATGTAAGGATTGGTGCCTGGCCTTGTTCCACCTTGCTATGCCATGCCCTGTTTGAGCAATAACCCTGGGAGAACTGCTTTTCTTTGGGGAGAAACATGGTATGGGGGTGTGGTTTGTAAGTGAGAGTGGGAGTAGATCTGAGGGAGAGGGGAGATGGGAGAATGGGAGGAGTGGAGGAAGTGGAGGAAGGGGATCAAAATGTATTGTATGATTATATGAAAGAATAAAAATTTTAAAAATTAAAAATAAAACTATAAAAGAAACAATAACAATGAAAGAAAGTGGTGGATGGGAGGGGAAGCTTTAGTAGATGTTTAGGTTTCATTTCTGTTATGGTGATAAAACACCCTGTTTATAGACAAACAAACAAACAAACTTCGGGAGAAAGTCTTTTAGGTTACAATTCTATATTACAGGTTATCAGTGTTGGGGAAGTCAAAGAAATATGTAATTAAAGCAGTCAGTCACACCCACAGGTAAGAGCAGAAAATAAGTGAGTACATGCCTACTACTACTAACCAGCTTCCTTTTTAATTTAATTTAATTTAATTTTATTTTATTTTTTACTATTATACAATTCAGGTCCAGGCAAATAAAATAGTGCTGCCCCCAATTAGGATGAGTCTTCCTATCACAAATAATAAAGAAAAATCTCTCAGAGGCATACCCACAGGCCAAACTGAGCTAAGATTCCATCTTTCACTGAGACTGAGAAGACCACCAGGGCACACCCCCTTGCGATAGGTGGGAGTCCTTGGTAATTCTCAGAAAGCCCAAAGCCAGCTGCTGCCCAGTGAGAGCTTTATGCACCTCTCTTTCACAGACTTCACTGTCCCAGGAACCCCTTGCTTCTCTGCTTCTCTGCCAGATGTAACGAGCCAATCTAGTAAGTACCCATGCTTAGGTCCTGACCAATTGGAAAGATGACTGCTGTTTCACTTAAAAACCCTTTTGCACTCACATTTGGGGCTGCCATTTTTTTTTTTTTTAATTTTAATTGGACAGCCCTGACGTCAGTATGTAACCCTTAGAAAATCAACTTTATATGGCTGTACATATCTCTCAGTGTCTATGTGAGCTACTTTGCAAACCTAACAGACTCTTTTCCCATATGATTCTAAATTGTCTTAAATTGAAGTCCTTAATAACCATCACTTCCATTAAGAGTAAGCTTTTGTTGGGACATGTTCTGAGGAGCAGGTTTTGAAAATAATGTTAAGTGATGACAACAGTACAATACTTTGTTATCACAAGAAAGAACATTCCAGGCTGAAAGATGTCCATAGCAGACAAAAATCATAGAATGGGAAAGGGAGGTATTTGTTAAGGAAATAATAATAATAACTCTGGCTGGTTTCTGTGAAAAGCCAAGACAACTTTTTGAGATAGAAAACCTTGATATCTAAGGAAGAAAGTCTTGTCCCACATGGCTGACTCACTGACCTCAGTCCTCAAGGCTCTGATCTGTTTCTCCTGATTCTGACCCCCAGCACTTGATGTCTATGTATTTTATTGAAAGGAAGCACTGTGCATCACTATACAGGCCTAAATGCATAATGAATAGAATTCTTATACTGCACCAACCCCTAACTTCAGCTGATTGACAAGATGCCATTTTAAAAGCCAGTCAAATCCCTAGGAAAGCTCTTCCCTGCACATTGCTTAGGCTTAGGGAGGATCCTGCAAAGTTACTCCATTAGCCTCCAACACAAATATCTTTAGCTTTCAACACAAATATCTCAGTGGGGAGAGTCAACATTAGAAAGACAATTGCTCCAGTCAAGGACCATTGAGTAGACAACTGCTGGTGCTCCAGACTAGCATGCTTTCTGTATTCCAGAGACTATTCCGAAGAAGCTGGCTCTGATAGCTAAGGAAGGTGACCTTCTGGTTTTGACTGCTAGATAAGCAACTGCTCATAATTCTTACTTCTGCATAGAAGTGCATGTAGCTTTTTAATATTTAATAATAAATTCAAATATACCTATTGTTTAAACTATTGTTTATTATTATGAGTTTGACTTCATTTAAGATCTATCTAGTGGGAAAATTTAAGTGTTAGGTTCAAAATCGCTCAAGTAGACACTGAGAGATATGTAAGGTCATACAAAAACAGTTTATTGCTGCAGAACACAGACCAACATGATGGGGTCTACCATTCAAAAACATGGCAAACCTGAAATGCAGGTGCATGATCTGTTTAAGCAAAACAGGCAGTCACTAGGGAGTCATTCTGATTGTTCAGGACCTCAGCACGGGTCCTTATTGGATTGGTTAGTTACATCTTGCTGGGAAGCAGAGAGCTTGCAGGGAACCAAGGAGAGTGAAAGATGTGCAGAATGTTCTGATTGGCCGCAGGCTTCTGGGCTCTCCAAGAAGTACTGAGGATTCCTAAAGAGCTGAGGTCAGGTCCCAGAAAACCATGAAGGGGTGAAATGGAATCTGGGACAAAGGTGGAATAAACCTGGTCCTCTGATAAGATGAATGGAAAAGGCATCTCTTAAGGTTGTGCATGAAAAAAAAAAAAAACCTCTTCAGAAGTTGTTGAAAAGAGAGGAAAAACAGACCAGGAAGTGTACTGAAATACAGAATTAGGAATCATTACCAAGGGTTTACATTTTTGCATCCATGTAGTTATGATTACAATAATTGAAAATTCATGGACAAAATAAATGTTTCAAGTGAAAACTAACTTTATGGTAATTTTCTTCATATGGTAAACAACTTACTGTACTAGTTGTGTATATACTTATACTTTAAACAACACACAGAATAAGGTTATGAACCATGAGAGAAGGGCAAGTAATGAGATAAATCAATAATTCCCCTTAGATTAATACTTAATGATTCTTTACAGGACAAAACATAGGCCTCCAAAATGGAGGCTAGCATGGTATCTGTAGAGAAAAGAACTCAGAGTTTACAGAGATAAAGCCAAAGCCAAAGAAGAAAATGTACTACACAGAATAAAAAAAAAAAAAAACCAAACCAAAAACCAAAAACCAAAAACCAAAACAAAACAAAAAATAAATAAATGTTTAATCCTTTTCCCTGTGTCAAGAGCTAACTACAATGTGCGTATGCTGAAAATTGATCTGAATTCATCCATGCTATATTGTGCAGTAAAGTAAAACTTCTTGCAGCACACAAAGATAGAATTTTTAAATTGGTTTATTTCAAAACAACAATAGCCAGGTGGTGGTGGCACATACCTTTAATCCTAGCACTCCAGAGGCATAGACAGAATGATCTCTGTGAGTTCAAGGCTAGTCTGATCTTCAGAGTGAGTTCCAGGACTGCCAGAGTTACAACAGAGAAACCCTATCTCAAAAATCCAAAAAGGAAAAAAAAATGATTTTAAGAATTCAAAACTATCTTGAACCAACAAAATGAAATCATAGAAATGATTTACAATATTTGGGGAATTAACTACAAGTTAAAGAAACAGCTAATTTGAAAAAGTAAAAATTAAAGATAGCACACCATTTCAAGTAAACACTAAATTTAAAATATTTACCTTCCAGTACAAAAATTATTTACCAACTAAAAATACATTAAATTGATAAATAGAAGAATTAATATAATTAATGAAAATATAAAAATTTGAGAAATCACCGAATTTTGACAATAGAGAACCCAATATTGATCTTATGAATACTCCAAAACTGCAAAGGATATAAGGTATACCTGAAATATAGTTTATAGAAAATATGCTAAATAGACATTCTAGTTATGAATACTCTAATATTTGCAATTTTATAAAAGTGAAAAACAATTTATGGGATAAAATGTGGAATAAATTCAGATTAGGAATTGCAGAAGAAATTTCAAAGTAAATGAAATTTGAAATCATCATGAAATATATTCAATATTTTAGGGTGATCTGGAATGCAAAGAAGGAAGAAAAAAAGGCATGGACATTGAGAAAGAAATACCACAAATTTAATAAAATATATAAAGAAATATTACAAAGAGTTTAATAAGCCAAAACATAAGAAAAATATTATCTGAAAAATTCATAAGCTACCTAACAGTATTTATAAAGGATACATTTATAAAGTCAGCCAGGGAAAGGAAAATACAATGCAGATACAGGATAAAAATAGCAATGAATCATTTCTTATAAAATATCAAAATCAAAATCAAAGGATGTTGTTGAAGAAAGGAATCAAACACCATCCTTTAAACTGAGAAAAGTAAAACAAGCAAAAATCTATTAACAAAGAATTCAAGACTTAGAAAAATATTATGAAAACATAAAATAGATGGCATGTCTAATTCAGACTAACAAAACTGAACAGTTAATTGGGATTGGCATGTACTACATGTGATAATGATTTAAAAGGACATACGTGAAAGCATTCTGTGCAAAATTTTTATTTTCATGAAAGGGAAAATATTATCATTTAACATTTCTCTATATATTATATGTGCATAATTATCAAAATTATTATTTTCAATCTCTTCAAAAGGCCATTAGTTTTAAATAGAAACACAGATCTGCATTTGCAGAATATTCAAGTTCCAAAATAGGACCATAATTCCAAGAACAACTACTGATGAAATATGGAAAGAAGTGGAAAATTAAATAACAGTTACAATAGACTTATTTGCCCACAGAAACCAAGAGATGAAGAAAAAAACGATGAAGCCCAACAGATAACACTAAACTAGAATTTACATTCAAATCAAGTACTAAAATTGCTTGTTTAAGAAACAGAAATCTCATTGGTTGAAATAAAAAGCAGAGTTGTTCGATTAAATGAAAATCCTACCTACAACTATTTGAGTCCATTTTGCATATGAAGAAGATATAGTTTAAAAATAATAAAATACATAAAATGAAAAGCAAAATGGTAAATCAGAACCTCCCCAGCTCTTATAATGCAACACCAACAAAAAGTTGACAAGTTAGAATGGACAAAAGAGACTTTTTGGGGTGTTTGGAACCTAGAAAGAAGTTTGAGAAACTCAAATAGAATATAAGTTCAGGTAGGAATACTTTGAGACATTGGATCTTCACTGGAAAACAGCTCACTGAGTTTGATTTTATTTAAAAATGCAGAAACAACCATTTCTTTGTAGATCATGTTAAGATTACATTGTGCCTTAATTGTGCTTCAGGATCATCTTCTTAGGGAGATCAAAGTAATCAAATCCATCTCTACTTTCAGAGGCTAAGTCTCCAGCCTTCATTGATCATGATCTTGAAGTGTCAGTATTATCCAGTTCTGAACTTTTCCAACATCATCCAGAGGTTCTTTCTTCCCAGGGATCTATAATGGCAAACTTTCATCTATTCCACACAGTCAGAGATATTAAGTTCTATCTTTCTCCAGGATACATAAATGTGGTATTTTGGAGGAATAATATCTTCCATCACTTATGAGAGTTGAATTCTTGAAGGCCTGTTAGATATGCTATTTGGGAAAGAACATGTATCCAGCCATGTTTGAGAAAGTACATCATAGAAAGCAGGCTTTGAGAGCTTTCAGTTTACTTTCTCTGCTTCTTGTTTGTCCCTGAAAGACATGAGTTCTCAGCATTCTGTCCCTGTTACCATGCCTATATGCCTATGATATGCTGCCCTTCCTCCACAGCATGATGTACTTATCCCTATGAAAATGTAAACTGAAATAAACTTTTCCTTCTTTAAAGTTTTTCCTTGGTCATGGTGTTTATTCACAGTAAAAGAATAGTAATAAAGTATGTATATATGCATGTATGTATGTACATGTGCATTTATTTAATATCTGTCCATTTATTTATGTATTTTTTGAAACTCTAAGCTTTTATATAGCCCAAGGTAGCCTCAATCGCAAGATTCTTCTTTCTCAATGTCTGAATGTTGAGATCAGGACCTAACTGGTCTAGGTCCAAACCTTCTCTAACTATGACCTAAGCATGGTGCTTGTTCTCTGAGGAAGCTATCAAGAAACTTATCAGTTTGTCCCAACAGTCAAGCCAACAGAATAAAATCATAAAATATAATGCTTACAATGTCCAAGAGATTAATTGTGATTCCTGTTAGATGGAGACATTGATTCAGTTTCAAAGACGGTTTATTCCTTGGCTAATTCTGTCACTGGTTTTACTTCTGGAGTCTTGGAGTGTTTCAGGCTCCTTAAAATCTAATCTTAATCCTAGAATTGGAAGTCTTCAGCCTCCGAACAATCTAGAACGTTTAAGCCTCCACGACTGATTACTGACTGAGCAATTCTGACTAGTTCTTTCTGAACTCAGGGCTGTATTGATCAACTCATTCACTGTTCTGGCTCAAACTCTTTTCCAAGCTACTACCTCAGACTGAACTGCTCTGCTCAGCTTCAAACTGACACACTCTTCCCATCTAATACTGACTTATTCTGCTGAGCTGCCTCTGTGTCTCTGCCTCAGATTCCTAGGGCTGTTTCTGTGTCTCTGGCTCTGAGCCTTATCCTCTTTGTCTCTCCCGCAGCCTGTCTACTTCTTTAATTGACTTATTGATTCTATGAGCTGAGAGCCTGTTTTTCTATCCTGAAATTTGAACATGTCCTCACTCTGATTCACTTTGCCATCTCTTCATCTGATTTGTCACTTTGCCTGCTTTTCACTCTGATTCATCTCAGATGTCGCTTCCTGTCTGTCAGTGACTCCTTTTGAGCTGTTCTTCCTGTGTCTACATCCACATTCTATTTCTGTCTTGTAGATTAAAAGTATCACACTGTTACCACTGCCTTCCTAATACTGGGTTTAAAGGTGTGTATTATATTCTTTCTACATTTCATTCGGACCACATGGGCCTCTGAATGTGATCCCTGCCTAAAGACCCTTGGATGACATAAAAGGAGCCTGGCAGGATCTTAGACTAACTCTTATTGCTTCCAACAATGCCAAAACACCTATCTGGACTGTAGATTCAACTGAATATCCATATGAAAAAAAAAGGGAAGCCCCTTGTAGCACAACAACAATACAATCTAAAATTCTGAGATAACTCTACCATCCCAAATATAGATCAGATCTATAACTATGTATAATCCAATAGGATCATATTTGGACCAATAATTCACCATGCATACTGCTTCCCACCTTGCTTGCATTCCAGGACACAATCCTTTTTCTAAGGGTAGAGAAAGAATGTCTTTTCATATCAAATTTCTTTCTGAGAAATGGAAGAGCCGTGTATTTCTTCAAAGACATAGTCTCCAACTCAACTATATGCAGTTCTTATATGCCAAATAAACATAACAAAATGAAAAATAAATTTAACCATTAGTAAAGTGCTCATGAAGTATCAAAATAGTCATCACATAGTCTGATAAAGGAAACAAATAAGACTGATAAAGATTTAAAATAAATTTTGTGTTTTTCTTCATATATGTTATCAAGAGTGGGCAAGAGAGGTCAATGAAGTAAAATGTGTACAACTAAGGATACATAAGAGAAAAGAGAGAAGAAAAAATAACATAGAATAAGTAAGCATAATAGAGGGTAAATATGTTTAATATATAATGTGCATGTAAGTGAATGCTATAAAGAAATCCATTGACATAGTTAACATAAGCTAATAAATGAAATTTCAAATGATCATTTTATAATATTCAACAAGATTGCAGGTTTACAGCAAAATACCCTAATAAAAACATGTATGAGTTAAATACTTTAACAAAAAACATTAAAATTTAACTATCCTACTTTCATTGCTGTTGACTTAATAAAACATGTCCCTGAACAAATTAGGTAAGAAAAGCATTTGCTTGGTTCACAATTCCAAGTTATAAACAATTATTGAGAGGAAGAAAAGACAGGAACTCAAAGCACCACTTTCTCAGAAAAAGTATAGAGAATTAATGCTGGGATCTTTATTTATTTGCTTGTTCCTCTCTTCCACATTCCAGTAACCATGCCTAGGGAATAGTGCTGTCCACAATGGGGTGGATATTCACAGACTGATTATTGGTTAAGACAATCTCTTACAGGCATATCACAGAAAAAAAAACTGATATGTTCAATTTTATTGATAACCTCTTTCCAGGTGATTACAAATAGTGGAAACTTGAGATTGAAAACTAATCATCACAAGAGCTAAAAGTTCCAGTAAATTTGTATCTCTATATTCATAAGTTAGTACAGTTCTTGAGTTCTCATCAGAGATGCAAGATAACTTAGTACTTTCAGAGAAAACACATCTGTGGACTGATAATCCATGAACAGACCATTTAATTCACATCTTTTCCACACCAGGCTCAGGGATAGTCATGGAAGAGGAAGTAGAAAGATTGTAGTAGGCAGAGGCAGGGGAGGAATGGGAAGAAGCAGTGTCTTATGATAGGACTAACCTATCAATTATTAACAATACAGATATAGAACGTTATTTAAAAGTTCAGCTTATCTAAAAATGAGGTACAAAAATGATTGTGTCTTAACTAGTTGTTTTTCCAAGCTTAGAAGATTACATGGCTACTATCCTATGTGTTCAATAAATTTTTTTGAAAACTTTTTTCAAAAAATTTATGACAATTTTTTTTCATAACTGTACTCTTACCCATGCACTTATGAACTGCTCTTTCAGCTCTCACAAATTGTTCCTTCCACTAAGCTAAGCTCCTGTTTTTATTCCTTCATTACTAAATGTTTTATGAGCCAATATTCTGCACCAGATCCTCTGTCATGAGCCTAACTAGGAAGGAAATGAGACTATTTTTATGCTTGTCTTCCTGAAATTTGTGTGGAAATGAACACAACTGTTGGAAACGACATTACAAACATTACAGCAGGGCAATGCGTAGTTAGTCTCATTACCCTTATTCTTTTTCTATTGTAAGAGAAAAAACAACGGAATAGTTCTCACATACACCAGCATCAATGCCTGCTAAAATCAACTATATAGAAGGAAAAGCTGAGGACTGCCTCAGTTATAAGTGATGAAATTGGTACAAATATGGAAATAGCCATCTTCACAGTTCTTAACAGATTATGATGATGATGAAAGTGACAATGTAGTTACATTTTATATTTAAGGTTTTGAGTATAAATAATACTCTAATTTTAAGTCTTCACAAAACTTGCTTGTATACTTGATTTTCTATTTGACCCTGGAACGCATATTGTTGGTTCATTAATAACAGTCAATGTATATTGACATAAAATTTCTATTAAATGCACTTGTAATGGGCATTCCTTTGTGTTTGAAAGGTTAAGACAATGTTGCCAGTTCCACAATTCAGAACAGATTTTACAGGACTAAGAGAGGATTAGTGAATGGCATGAATATGAGTTTGGAAAAGTGAAAGTATAGATGACTTATGTGAAGACTCTAGTTTTGGGTTTTTATTTAGACAATGTAAACACAACAATAGCAACCCTGCATTTATCCAGTTCTCTAGTGCCTAAAAGTAGTTTGGTATGCTTGACATCAAGTAAAACACTTTAACTATGTTGAATGTGTAAGTAAATAAATTTATTTAAATTTTTTATAGTTACTTAGTTATTTAGTTAAATTTTTATAGTTACTATTTATAGCTTCAGCCTGACTTAATCTTCCTTCTGAAGAAGACTTTGTAGTGCTAGAATTAGAGCTGTGTTACATCACACCTGAAAGGACTGTCTCTGTTTAAAATTAATTTTATTTCACCCTAGATTCTTTTCTCAAACAGTTTGCCCTCCCTCTACTCCATCCAGTACAGCCCATCTCCTTTTCAATCCATATTTTCTCCTTATCAAAGAACAAATTTCTAAGAGATAACTTAACAAAATAAAATATAATAAAACAAAAACTATCACATTTAAGTTGGACAAAGAAGATAGATGGAAAAGAACCCAAAAGAAGGAACAAGAATCAGAGACTCATTCATCCACACACTCAGGATTTCCATAAAAACATTAAACTAAAAGCTGTAATATATATATATAAGACCTGATGAAGTTCTGACCAAGCTTTGTGTTTGCTGCTTTCAGTTTCTGTGAGTTTATTTGAACCTTGATCAGTTGCTTCGGAGGGCCTTGTTCTCCTGTTATCCTCTATCATCTCTGGCTCTTACACTTGTTCTATGTCCTCTTCCATGTGGTTTCCTATGCTCTGAGAGGAGGAATTTCATGGAGAGATCTCATTCAGGCAATTTTCCAAGCCTCTTGTCCTCCCCTCCGCCCCGTGTGTGTGTGTGTGTGTGTGTGTGTGTGTGTGTGTGTGTGTGTGTGATGTGTGTCTGCTGTTGGTCTCTGTATTTGTTCCCACCTGCTTCAGGAGGTAGCTTCTCTGATGATGGCTGAATAAGGTTGAATAAAATCTATGAGTATAGCATTTAGAGTCAGTTTATCACTATTTTTTTCTTAAAGACCAGCAGCATTTGGTTTTACCCTAGGCATCTGTGCTGTCTAATTATTTGAATAATTCATTTAGATACCCTTTATATATTTTAGGAAGTTTCCACTTCACTATTTTCTATACCATCCATCAAATGCCTGTCATTCTAGCTGGCATTTGCCACACTCCCTCCTTCATCAAAATCTCTCCTCTCCCTCCTTGATTGATCCTCCCATTCTCATCCTGTTGCCACCATTATATCCATAAAATCTTTCCAATTCTCCATTTCAGGATTATCTATGCTCCCCACTCCCCCAGTCTCTTCCTCTATACCTAACTTCTAAGGGTCTACAGAATGTGACTTGTTAATAATTTACTTAATGGCTAATATCCACATTTAAGCAAATATATAGCATATTTATTTTCTGTATCTGGGTTACCTAACTCAGAATGACTTTTTTCTAGTTTCATATATTTTATGAAATTTTAAGGATGTCATATTTTAACATCAGAATAATATTCCATTGTGTAAATGTATCACATTTTCTTTATACATTTTTCTGCTGGAGAAAAGCTGGATTGTTTCCAGTTTCTGTCTATTTTGAATAGAGCACAATGAACATGATTGAACAACTGTCCTTGTGGTATGATGCAGCCTCCTTTGGTTATATGCCTGGGTGTGGTATAGCTGGATTTGAGAAAGACTGATTACCAGCTCCTAAGGAGTGGCCTCACTGATTTCCACAGTGGCTATAGAAGCTTGTACTCCCACCATCAGTGGAGGAGTGTTTTCATTACTCCACATCCTCACCAGCATGAACTGTCACTTCTTTTATTGACCATAGCCATTCTGATAGGAGTAGGATGAAATCTTAAAGTAGTTTTGATTTACATTCCCTTGATGACTAAGGATGTTGAAATTTTCTTTAAGTGTTTCTCAGCCATTTGAATTACTCTTTTGAGAATTCTGTTTAGAGCTATACCACATTTTTAATTAGATTGTTTGTTTGTTTATTTTTATACCTAGTTCTTTGAATTCTTTACATATTTTGGATATTAGCCTTCTATCAGATGTGTAGCTGGCTAAAATATTTTTCCATTCTGGAAGCTGCTGCTTTGCCCAAATCCTTTAATGTCTTTTAGCTTTTCAGTTACCTGAAGTTCCATTTATAATTTATTGATCTTAATGCCTGTACTAATGATATTCTCTTCAGAATGTATTGTCTTGTGCCTATAAGTTCAAGATTATACTCTCTTTTCTATTCTATAAGATTCAGTATATCTGGTTTTATGTCCAGGTCTTGTATCTATTTGGATTTGAGGTTTTCTCAGGGTGATAAGTGTTTTAAATTTTAATTAATTAACTTGTGCTTGTCCACGTGTTTTTGTGTGCATGAGTGTGTATTTGTGTGTGTATGTATGTGTGTATTTGCTTGTGTACATCTGTGTGTGTTAGTATGTGTACTTGTGTGTGCATCATGCATGCATAAATGTGTATGTGAGAAAGAGAGAGAAAGAGAGAGATAGAGAGAGAGAGAGAGAGAACTCCATATTCTATATGGAGATCAGAGTCAATTTAATCAATTTTAAAATATATGTTTACTGGGCATTGGATTTAGATTAACATGCTAAGTTGTTTCAAGTATCATTACTTGATGAGTCATCTCACAGTTCTATGATTATTATCTTGGTATGATTTGACAATACTTTAAGATATTACCGGAAGTTTGCTTTGTTGAATTTTTTTTTTTTCCTGTATGAGGCTGAACCCAGATCTTTATGTAGGCTAGGCAAATGTTCTATCAGTTATTCTCAGGTAGGCCCTGTTACTGGGGGAAAAATTATATATATATTTGTCCTTAATTTTAATTTCCTGAAAACTGCTGCACTCCTTCATTCCTTGTCATAACTATAGTTATTGTTTCCAAGCCAAATGCTGGTGAAATTGTCATCATCATCATTATCTTCAATATGTTTGTATTTAATGATAAATGTTCAATATGGTGATCTCTGACACCACCATGGTTGTCAGAGTAATGATCTGCAGGAGACAAAAAGGTAGCTCAGTTACACACATCTCAGTAGCTGGTGTTCGTTTAAACTTTCAGGGTCTGACCCTGAATATTCTATTTAGGCATATTGAAGCACAGCACAATTTGCTGAAAACTTTTCTGGTAGTAAATAATCCAATCCAGCACAATTTGCTGAAAACTTTTCTGGTGATAAATAATCAAATCTGGTATGCACAATCAAGCTTAAGACATGAGTACATTGAAACTCCTTGTAAAGCATGTGATATCTTCCAGAAAGTTGGATTCCATAGACTGACAAGTTCATGAGAAGGGTCAGAATGCTTGGGGGATGATTTTGTGTGCTCTTGCATAGACAGATAGTACAACTATCACCTGGCTATTAACTCCCAGCCTTCCAGGCAGAAAACAGGTTATGCATCCTTCCCTTAAAAGAAACCACCCCATGTGTTTAGCATTCCTGATCCTCTTAGTGCTTATCTGTGATCACAAGAACCTCCATAACTTCCACAGTTTAATGAATTTTGGAGGGAATGTTGTGATATGATGGTTTTTATTGATTATTTGATTATTCCATACATGTTCATAATGTTTAATAAATTATTGTCAAGTCATCTTTCTGCTCTCTCTTATCCTCCTTCAGCCCTAATCAATACTCCCCTTTCTTCCAAGTCCACATCCTACTTTTTTTTTTAATTTTTGTTTTTGCATCTGCATTGTAATATACTGGGTTTAACCAGGGCACCTATACAGTCATAGGCATGATGTTGCTCATTGGAGCACGAATAACTTATTTAGTGAGTATTTGAGTAAAAACAATGACTTCTTTTCCACTACAAACCCTCACGTGTAATTAACTCCAAGGACTCCATGATCCCCTTACTCATCACTTTCTCTTTAGTGGTTCAGGTTTTGGTAGGTCCTTTGAAGGTAAATTAAATTGCTCTGAGTTCATCTTCATATCTTCTTTTATATTTTAATTAATTATTTTATTATAATTAGGTCATTTTAACTTGGTCCAATTCTTCCCTCCTTCCAAACACTCTCATATACCAGTGCTGTCATTGCTGTTGTTTCATTTTTCAAATTCATGGCCTCTTTTTAAAAATTCACTTGTTACATAAGTATGCACACACATCTATATGCATATGCGCATGTATATATACACCATTTAGTTTGGTTTACAAAGATATTTCATTTGATGATAGGCTGATTGTCACTTCATTGAACAAAGTGTTAGTGGCTGCCAATCAATCATTTGCCATGATCTGTAGGATGAAGATGAACCTTAATGTTAGAGTCACACTGTAAGGCCTTTGTCCATTCACTCTATGTTTCCCAACGTTCTCTTTATTCTGCTTCTACATAGAGCCTTTCGATTCCTAAGACTGTCAAGTATGAGAATGATTAGTTTTAATTAATATTTTTGAATAAATTCCTTTTCTTTTTCCTTTTATGTTACAGCTACATAAACACTTTCCAATTTCACATGTTATATCATCTGTAATTATAGCCATTTATTATTTTATATGTCCACTTCTTTAATTTAAATTATGATTATCCTGTTATAGTTTATTTAGTATGAATAAGTATAAAAATCATACGCTTTTTCAAATATATAATATAGTAAGAAACACATGTTTTATAGATGTACTTTAATGTTTATCCAGTTATGTTAAATGTCTTATTCAAGATATTAATATTCTGAAACTAAGATTAATGTTCTTATCAATTGGTTCTAATTACATTTTGCTAATGAAGACATTAGTTTTAATACAATATCAATATATTTGATTGTTATACAAATCTTCATTGAATGAACATTAGCTTCCATTATACAAAAGATTTCAGTGAAAAGGTATACTTAAAATCTATTGTCAAAACAAAAAATTAATTTTACTCATCATAATCATCTACCTTTGTTAACTTTGAAAGAATCTTGTTAATGGTCTGTAGGATATAAATTAGTTTTTTTGTAGGTCTTTCGGATGTAGTATTGAAGTTTGAAGTATTATTCACTTTGTTATTTTTAAATATGCTTCAAACACATACATAAGAAAAGTTAAATAAAGTTTTTTATATTTATATTTCCACTTGAAAATTACATTTAAACTTTTTCATCTTACTGTCATTGAATGAGTAGTTATGCTGGTAATGTTACAATGTTTTTTACACTTTTTAGTCCAGTAAATTTTCTTTCATTATATGGAAAAACTAACAATTTCCAAAAATGTGAAGTAAATCAATGTTCACAGAATGAATATTTTTTATTTTCATAGCAAAACTTGAATCTTCTAAAAGACTTTCTCCTTGATTTTGCAGACACATATCTGGCATAGTAACTTCACAGTGGGTTAAAAATTATCTAAAGCATAGTTGCTCTGGTTCCTCTAAATTGTTTTAGCCTATATGTATATATGTATATATATATATATATATATATATATATATATATATATATATATATATATATATTATTAGATAGCTGGTGAATTTGTTTTCTCTATTGACTAAAGAATAAAATACTTTAAAGTTGGACTTCAGCAGAGTAGGAGTCTCAGAGCCTTCAGACCAACCACTCTAAGGAACCTGGGTTTTATTTTTTGTTTTTTAGTTTAATTTTTTTAAATGCATTTATTAATAACTTGAGTTTCATATAATGTCTCTTGATACTACCCTTTTCTCATTCTTTCCTGGTTCACTTTCTCACTCCTGTGCCCTCAGATAGATAGATAAATAGATAGGTAGATAGATAGATAGATAGATAGATAGGGATTGATGGATAGATGATAAAAGAAAATTAAGTCCACCTTGTGTGGTGGGATTTGGGAGATATCAGGCTGCTCTGATCATGGAAATTCATTTGGGTTATATTAGCCTGAGATTAAGTATGATGAAGTTTGGCCTGAAGTTGGGCTTCATTACCCAAACCCTCAAGGACCCAGACATAATGTAAGCACCAGGACACTTTCCAGATGCCTGTGTAATGTTGATGTGCCTGAGGGATATGGGGAACATGATTTTTCAAGTGAGTCCCCTCCTGATTACTCTCGTTTCTTCTGTTGGTCCAAAGGTTTCCTTTTTGGCAACAGAGATTATGTGTTACCTTTCTGTCCAGGCATCCGTTGTTATTGTCCCGAAGACAAGATTCTCCCCCTTGAGGCAGGAACACAGAAATCACCACTGGTTGCTTAGAATTTGTTGTCAATAAGGAGTCATATCTCTTTTTTGTGACACCACTACTGAAAGAGAAACTTCAGGAAGAAAAAGCATAATGCAGACATGTCTCCTCCCTTCTTCCCCTTCCCATGGCTTCACATGTAAATAGTAAGATATTCTATAGCCAATGTGTAAGATATTTTCATCCTGCATTTTCAGTTACAGCAAAAAACAACAAACAAACAAAAAACTCTTCATAACTAACAACACTATAAATCACATTTGTTCTTGTATATTTTTAAAATTTATATATTTATTGGAATAAGGGAAAAGAATTTGAGTGAAGGTTAGTGAACAACATAATCAGTTCTCTCCTTCCACTATCGAGTTTCCAGGGATTTCACAAAGGCAATCAAGGATTTTGGCAACTCCTTTTGGCTACCTAGTCATCTCAGAGGCACTCCTATGCTGTTTTGATAGTGTGTTTATAGGTACATTGGTAATTGTGTATTGCATTTAAATTTGTTACATTTTTAAGGGAGACTGGGGCAAAGAAGAAAAATAAGAGAACAAATTGCAGGAGTTGATTCTTTCCGTTCACAGTCATTTCTGGGAATTTAACCTTAGTTACCAAATTTGATGAAAAAAGTTTGCCCATTCACCTATTTACCAATCCACCCTGCCCTTGTATTATTTTTCAAAGGATGTTCTTTTCTCCTATTTCTGATATTCTTATACTTTGAAGGTAAGTGTTTTAACTTTGACTCTTTTCCTATTGTATTCTTTCTCTTTGTTCTGAATGCTCAATTGGGATGTGATGATCATTATTGGTGTCCTCTCTCCCCCCATGCTCTCTGGAATACATAGTAATATGTTATTAGAGCTTTAGCAGTATATACTTTACATTTCTTATATTTGTTGTATTGCATGACTTGCTTTGAAAAAGAATCAATAGATTTATCAACAATAATTTTGAGGTGGGGTTTGCAGAGGATGTATCTGACATGTGCTAAGAGAATATTATGCCCATCTTAGTGTTCTCCAAAGGAATATGAGGAAACAGAAGCAGAACTGAAGTTCATTATGAGTACAGAATCTTATTGGCCAACGGAACTTACTAAAATTCAAATTATAATATTAAATAACAATATTGTATTATATATTTTATGTGACATCACGTGAAATCTACAAAATATGAATAAAAACTAAAATACCTCCATGTAAATAAGTTTTTTTCTTGAAATATTAATGAAAATTTCCATTTTACATTTAAAAGTTATTAAATGTGTTGTAACTTTTTCAATTTATTCAGATTCTAGCAAAATGGATATTTTGTATATTCAACACAGAGCCATGGACATAGAAATATGTTTAACAAAAGGTACGAAAGGACATTACAAAAAGGTCAAATCTTTACATTCTCAGTACTCCTTAAGTACTCAAAGTTCAAGGACTGAGAGGATTTGCAAGTAATTAATATTGACAAAACTGATTTAGACATCCAGTACAGATACAACTAAATTTAATGGTTCATTTGGTGTTTTGTTAAAGTATTGATTCTATATTTATATGTAATGGGAAATGTTTAATATTGTGAAGCCAAGATTAACAAAATTAGAAGATTGTGATTTTTATGGCCAAGATAAAAATGCATACTATAAAGCAGTAACAATTAAGGCATTGTAAAATGAATTCCCTGAAACATAAATACAATAGAATTAAATCCAAAAATTGAATATTCTTCAATTTCTTCGGTATTAATTTTGAACATAGCAATTAATTTTACATTAATGTTATCATCATGAATATTGAAACAAGGAAAAGTTACAGAGATATTAAATTATATGAAATAATTTCATAATTTTCTAACTGATTCACATAAGGAATTTTGAGACAATATTTAGTTTTACTGTATAATGCTAAAACTGAGAAAATATTGACAAAATGGCAAATTATCATTGCTGATAAAGAAAATTGGAAAGGCTAAATGGTTGAAAAGAGGGAAGATTTTACAACTTTGTAGTGATTAGAATTATTAGTTTATACTCATAATATTACTTACTGCTCATATACAATAAATTGATGATAAAATACATGATATATGGGTAAATTATAATGTTTGGATAATGGTTGATTGATAAATGATAGCTGTGAGATGACTGAAAATGTTTGGTGGATGATAGATGATTTACTTGGCGTATGTCAGAAATAAAGAATAATAAGGTCCTAGTAATGAATTGAGTGCTCACATATCAGTATATAAATATCATTTTTTTCTTAAAAATGAAAAACAGACAAAAATACAACAAATACAGAGCCAATAGGATAAAATAGTAAAGAAACTAAATATGTCACATACACCAGATGAATATAGAGTCATGTGTAACACATCACTATACAATATTACAAAAATTAAGAAATATCATAATATAGGGAAAAATCAAAGAATGGTTTGTATTCTATAACTGCTTGATCAAGGCTGGATGAAAACAAAGTGATATATTGCAATCATTTGAATAAGTAAGACTCTATCATGCTGTTCTGCAAGTGTACTATCTGTATAAATAAGCAAGCAGAACTTAGTTGATGGATGTGTTTCTATAACAGAATATTAGTAAATGTAATTAAAAGATATATTCCAAAAAATCACCATCTTCATATAACTACTACATTTAGAAAGGGTACCAAACCAACAAAGCACAGCATCTGAGAAAATCCATTTCTTCAAATTCATGAGGTGACATTAATTAGGAGGAAACTACATACATTCCCAAAGTAAGGAACAGTCCAGATACAGTCTGAACTCATCAGGAATATGAAGAGTACAGTCACTGTCTTCAGCTTTACACCGTCTAAGGAGCTTCCAGGCTCCATTGACTAGTTCAAGTCAATGACCCTGATAAGGTCTATTTGATCTAAAAAGAAGAAAAGAAAATAAGGGAATTGTTGGAAGAATGGAGATTAACATCTGTGGGAAGGAGATTGGAGAGAATGGAAAATTATAGTCATCACAGTACCATTTATAAATATGTTAAATTATAAAATTGGAAGAGGGACTGAAAAGATCATAAGATCTAGAGGACCAGGATGGCTTCTGCAAGATAGTATCTTCTATGTATGACAGTGGGATTACAGATAAACAAGACTTGCATTAAGACCACACCAATAAACATACATCTGTACATGGGGAACATTTCATAAGGTCTCAGGCCTAGATGAAGTGCTAAAAGAAATTAATGGCTGCTGAGAGTAGATGAGGCTGTTTAATCCACAAACAAGCTCCCCTGTTATTTTGTCCAGTGCCTTCCTACACACATGGCCATATGGGTAAGAATGAATGGCCTCAGTAGGAGGTATGTATACATACATGTGTAAAAATACAATTTTAAAAAAAAAGGACACACATTTGAGAAGGAAGGGAGACACAGAAGAAACTGGAAGTGGGAGAGAATAGGGGTGGAAATGATATTAATATGGTACCCATATATGAACTTCTCAAAAGATTTAAAAAATTATTAAAGATATGAAAGACTAAGATTAGGAAATGACAGAATTCATACAGAATAAAGTGTAGATGTAGATTCATGGTAAACATCAGTTTATTCTTTGGTTAATTCAATCCCTAGTCCTGGAGGGTTTTAGACTCCATACAATATAATCTTCAAACCTAAATCTATAACTGCTGACTGATTCATTCTGACTAGCTCCTTCTGAACTCAGAAATATACTGAACTCAATATTCTTCTGGTTGATATTATTCATTTGCTGTTCTGGCTTAAATTCTTCTTGAAGCTCCTGGTTCAAACTAATCTTCTGATTAATCTGACTGACAGATTCTGACTGAACTCTTCTGACTTTGGCTGACTCTGGATGACTCTATGACTCCCTTGGACTGAACTGCTCTACTTGACTTCAAACTGACTCACTCTTCCTCTCTGATATTGATCCCTTCTGCCATGCTGCCTCTGTGTCTCTGCCTCAGACTGTCTGACACATTGAGCTGAAAGTCTGCTTTTGTATCATGAGTGTTGGGTTTGTCCTCACTTTGACTCATTCAAACTCTTCCTCTGATTTGTCACTTTGCCTGCTCTTCATTCTGATTCATCTCAGACATCACTTTCTGTCTAACACTGACTCCTTCTGAGTTCTGCTTCCTTTTTCTATATCTACTTGCTTCTGTCTTGGGGATTCAAGGTGTGTGTTACCACTGCCTTCTGAATACTGGGAGTAAAGTGATTACTAACCTTTTTTATTCCCTAGTGTAGCTTTGCTGATGGACTAAAAGATTAAATATTCCTCTACATCTTCCCCCTTTCTGTTTAAGATGTGAATCGTGCTGTGAATATAGCTCTAACACAGTTTAACATTTACAATAGGAAAAAGTATCAATCCCATAAACTTAACAGTCTGAATATTCTTTTGAAGATCCGCTTTAGCTGTCGA
The DNA here is from genome assembly GCA_026225945.1 of Cricetomys ansorgei. Lineage (NCBI taxonomy): Eukaryota > Metazoa > Chordata > Mammalia > Rodentia > Nesomyidae > Cricetomys > Cricetomys ansorgei. Next base: position 9,616,859 of record JAMJFZ010000107.1, read on the forward strand.
TTCAATAATCCTCCATAACTGCAACAACCATCAGTCCTGATCATCTGTTAATATTCTTTCTTTAGCTAGGTTTGTGAGCCCTCCCCATGTAGGAGGATCGATCAGCTTTCTGTGTATACCTGCTTTGCTGCTGCACCTTTCATATGCTGATGGATTAGAAGATTAAATGTTCCTCTGCAACAAAGAGGTGTGATAGAGACAGAAAACAGAAAATGCCACACTCAACAACTACACATTACAATATCATGTTTCCAATACACGTAGTTTGACCAGAAGATATTTAGAATTTAGTACAATTAAATTATTTAAATTTATAATAATTATACACATAATTATTTCTTTTATTCTACTATACATTGTTTCTAAAATAGTTTACATGATAAAAATTATAATTGACAATTTTTAAATGATTTAAAATAGATTAGGAAATTTAAACTTAAAAGAAATCTGATTATATGCAATATTTCACCAATGTCAATTGGTTAATGCATTCAATTACAAATGTGTATTCAGAAAGTAACTTAATTTTTATTAAATACAAATAGAGATTTTAGAAAACAGTGTTAATGCTTATTAACAAGTTAACCATAGTTAAAGTGGATGGATAATTGATACATTATAGATACAGAGAGATGAAAAAACTAATTTGAAAATATATTATCAATATATTTGGAAGGTACACAAAAATATTTTCAAGATTTTGTAAGTATAAATCATTTTAAATCCCCAGGCTATTTTTATGACTGTATAGGAAAGTACACTAATAGCTACACATTGCAGTATCATGTTTCCAATACTGGTAGGTTGAAAAGAAGATATATGGAACCTTAATACAATTAAATTATTTAAATTTCTATTAATTACACTTCATTATATCTTTTTCTTCTACTAAACATTGTTCCTGAAACAGTTTACAAGAAAATAATTTACAATTGAGAATTTTTAAAATACTTAAAATAGTAAGCCTATAAGTAAATGTTTGGAAAACAGCATATTTTCCTCCAAAACAGTGTTATTTTGGGTAAATATTAGATTATATTTTATAAATCATGGAATAAATTAGGTCAGAACTATCCAAAATGTAAAAACAAAAAGACAATGCCACGTTCAAGGTAAGAAATCTGACAAAGTTGGTACAAAATCCTAAATGGCAGAATAGCTTGAGTATTTAATAACAAAAGAAAAGTGTGCATATGAGAAAAAACTACCCTAAGGGGAAAAATAAACTAATATACAATGAAATATCTAATTTCACAATATAAAAGTTTTATAATTTGGGGGACATAATTAACATAAAATTATTGTAATAAGTAATCTAAAATTATGTTTTTCTAACCAATGCAAAAAAAAAATGACACTCATTACTCTGAAGGAAAAACATGACTTCTACATGTTGTTATTTTCTTAATCTGATAAAGGCAAAGACTTAACTAAAATTCTTACCATGAACTGTAAATTTTGGAATTACTTTACTCCACATATGTGTATAAGTTTACATGTATTGCACATGTGGTTTATATGTGTTCATTTATATGCATTTATGTATATGTGTACAGATGAACACAAACACATGAGTAGAAGCCAGAGCTCAACACTGTTTTCCTTATTCAGTCTATCTTTCTCTCCACTGTATTTTGTTGAGACAGTGCATATCACCAAAGCTGGACATCATTTATTTGGCAAGACTTGGCCACCAACACCCTCAGGGATCGCCCTGCTTCTTCCTTCTCAGCACTGAGATTACAGCTACACACCACCAAACCTGTTTTTCTGTGATTACAATATTGTGTAGACACATCATTTCTATATTTAAAAAATAATAGTTGTATTGACCTCAGCTTCACAACTTCCCTTTTTTTCTTTCTTTAGCTTGAAGACTAAATAATCAAGTTAAAAAATAACAAAACCTGGCTAGGCAGTGGTGGCACATGTCTTTAATCCCAGTACTTAAGAGGCAGAGCCAGTCAGGTTGCTGTGAGTTCAAGGCCACCCTGGTCTACATAATGAGTTCTAGGACAGCCAGAGATACAACACAGAAAACTTGCCTCGAACAAACAAACAAAAAACAATCTGTAGATGTAATATATAGAATCACATATCCTGAAGGCATTTTCCATTTCTGCACAGCATACAGTATTCTATATCTATATTTGCACATATTTACAACCATTAGTTTGATTAGCATATATATAATCAGATATTAAAATATAGTGCATTTGACATCTGTTTAGCATAAATTTAAAGCAGGTTGTTATATACATTAAATTCATTAGAAATGACAACTACAGCTATATATATATATAGCTTTGACATACTCTAGATTTATTGTTAATTTTCAACATAGTTTCTATGTGGAATATGATTCACGTAAAACCAAACTTTGTATTCTTTGTAATAATTCGTAAGATAGTTTGCTGTGGTTCCATAAATTTATTTGATAGGTGGAGGAAGGATAATTTGCAATTCAAGACACATTTCCAGCATTCATTAAATAATAAGTTCTTAAACATTCTGGTCTGTATGAGACTACGCCTCAAAACAAAGTCTAACTAACTGTAAGGAAATACATGAACTAATTTTCAGTTTAGCATTCATTGGCACAAAACATTCCATGAACTCATTGCAGCTAAACTAAATGTGAAAATTCTTCACTGTTCCAAAGCTTCATTCCCACATGTTACAGATAATTATTAAAGTGTTCTTGAAATATCACCTAGGTAAATTAGATGGTCTTGGTATTTTACAGTCCTAAGAAGTAGATATTATAATTTATTATATTTTGAGTTTCAGGATTTATGTCAAGAAAATAAATTGTGTGAAATTTCTCATTTATGGTATGTTTATGAAGAATTTAGTTTCATGATGCTATAACAGTAAGTACTTCATTAAAATATCATTCATCATCCTAAAGTTGTTTACAATCCTATTAAATATGTATGGTTGTTTAAGTAAAACCCAGTTTCCATGATTTATTATGATAAAAGTATATCTCATCCTATGTAGGATTTTCCCTATGAATTATCATATTATAACATTAAGGCAAAAGTCAGATATTTTTAGAGCTGGAAGCAAATTACATTTTAAGTCTTAAATGATGTTTACAAAGATCTTCCTTTGACTATAACTTTCTTCTAAATATTTGAACATATTTTAAAATAATAAAATTGTAACAAAAGTAGAAAATAGAGTACATAACAATTTTAATAGTGTAGATAATCTATCAAAATGACATAGCATATGGCTGCATAATCACAATGGTGTGTGCATGCATGCGTGGTAATAACACAGTCATGGATTAAATAAAGTATAATGTCATAATATTTATCATGACAGCTCAAATTGCATAAATGCCATTAGGTGAATAATTTTGTAATGTTTACAGGCATTGTTTTTACAAACATATACACCTTCTTTCTCAAACTGAACAAGCAAATGCAAATATATTGTTTAACAGTAACTATTCAAACAGCCATTCACCAGTGTTATATATGCATAAACAAAGAAAGCATGGAGAGTTGTGAACAAGATAAACAAATAAAAGAAAAAAAATCCATGAAAAATAAACTTAAAAAGTACAACACTGCATCAAGCCCATTTTATCATTTAAAGTAAGAACATTGTTTTGATTTTTAATATATATGTGCATGTATATATAAATTGTGTGTGTGTGTGTGTTTAACATGATTTTTTTTCTAACTTTCCATAGTCATTGACTACACTCATTTATACAAATCCAAGCTGTAAATACTGGCAATGTAGAGATGGCTCAGCAGTTAAAAGAACCCACCTTTCTTTTGGAGGAATCCAGCTTTGTTTCCAGCACCCACATTGGGCATCTCCCAACCACCTATTAAATCCAAGGAATTCATTGTCTTCTTCTAGCCTTCATAAGCACTTGAACTTGCATGCACATACCTATATAAAGACAACATAATAAAGAACTATAATCTGAAAAAAATTAAACCATCTTAGCAACGCACTTAAAATAAAATGAAGAATACACCACTTTTAATCACAAATGATCGAATTTGTAGAGCAATCAGAAGATCTTAATTAAGATGTGGTACATATGAAATATAAAGCCACACTCACCTAGATTTCTGTATTTGCCTTTTAACTCTCTTCTTCACTTTCTTGTCTAGTGAATACTTTAGAGTATTTATAGCTTTCTGTGTGCTAGCTCTTTTACTGTCCACAATATCCAAAAAAAGATCAATTACTCACCAATAACAAAAACATAACAATAATAAAGGAAATAATCATCCATATGAGAGAGAACAATGGGGAGAAATGGGTGAGGATGGAGGAAACAAAGGGAAATTAAAGTGGTAGAATTATATTTTGATTAAAATATGGAAGAAATAAAACATAGATGAAAAGTAAACATATAATAACATTTGTATTTACTACATATATTCCAAAATGTTTCAAGATGGCACATGACTAAATACTACTCCTTTATGTTGATGTGATTTGCTAAGTTAAGACACAGTTTTAACTATTTTACTAGTCTCATTTTCTTTTTATATCATAAGATATCTCTTTCATTCAGAACAGTAGAGAATGTACCAAACAATTATAAATTTTCATTAATGCTAAAATGTTACTTTTTGTTGTGTACTCAATCTGTAATTTGATTTTTAAAAATTTAAGAGTTAACGTCAATAAATTTTTTTTTATTTTTTGAGAATTCCATATATGTATATAATCTGTTCTGTAGATACCCTCCCTCATTCCCTTCTCTCCAAGTTTTTCCCAACTACTCTTTCCATTCCATAATTATTTTATATGTTCCTTACTTTAAGCACAATAATAAAATTAATTTAAAAAAGATAGTAATTTATTATCACCATATCATAGTTTTAATAACTATTTTATATATATAATGTATTTGAAACATATTTTTGTACAATTGGAGAATTGGTGGTGTAGCAGAAATCTACCACACATTTTTATTGAAATATAATACTTTTAAATTATAAGCCATACAAATTTCCATGTTGGAGATAATAATTGCCCAGTTATACATACCAAATTTACTGCAACAGAGAATTATTTGAAAAACATGATCTCCAATTAAGCGTAATGCTTTGTGGTATTCAAACACAGATGATAGTAACAATGAAAGACATCTGAAAGTTTCGGTTTTACCTAATTATTCTATATGCCATATTTAATTTGGATGAAGCTATGAAACAAATGATGTCAGCTTCATAAAAGTAATATAAATTTATGTTGTTAAATTAAGGTATTTGTGAGATCATGTCTAGCATTGGAATGAAACCTAAGCTGTTTTGGCATATACCAGAGCAGTTCTGACCTGTATTGTTCAAAGGATCTATGAGTAGGTGGATGATATCATTCCTTACACACACAAACATGCACAAAAAAGCTTATATTCACTCATTTATTAATGAGTTCTTATTTTATACACAGTTTACAATCCAATGCATTTTTCAGTGTATGCTAAAATAATGTCATTTGTGGCTATTCAATCATTTCAGTGTAAGATGGACTATCTCATGATGCCATGCTTCCTGGGGTTGTTTCAGAGAGGGTGGCTTTCAGCAAACCATAAAATGATTGAACGAGAGACACACAGATAACTATAACTTTTCTTTTATGAACTTTTATCTCTGCCAGGACGATGACTAGCTAGGTACATTGTAGAGGAATACTTAATCTTTTAATCCAGCAACCTGGCTGTTCTGGGAAAGGATCACATTCAATGCCTATTTGATCCAGCTGGATTGCAGCACAGGCCAATAAGTAACCCAATTCAGAAGGCAATGGTGGCACACACCTTTAATCCCAGCTCTTGTTATGTAAAAGTAAGCAGTCAGTTCAGAAGTAGGTCACAGTTCTCAGCTCATGGCTCTTGGTTCTTGGTTCTCAGTTCAGTCAATTCAGAGTTAAGAGAAAAGCAATAGAGATTGAGAGAATAAGAAGGAGATTGAGTCAGAGTTAGTTAACTGAGAAGCAGAAAGTTAAAGGCTGAATGAAGTACAGAGTGAGTACATGCCTTTAATCCCATGTCTGAGAGTGAAGCAGAGTGAATACTAGGCAGTGACATCTGAGATGAATCAGACTGAGTCAAAGGGATGAATCAGAGGAAGAGTTAGCAGAGTTAATCAGAATGAGGGCATGACCAACTGTCATGATATAAAAGCAAGTTCTCAGCACAGAGACTGAGGTAGTCAGAGAATCAGTCAAATAAAACACAGAGGCATTTCAGTAGAATGATAGTGAATTTAGGAGAAAAAGTCAGCTAACAGGGGAGTCAGCTTGAAGAGAGCAGAGCAGTTCAGGCAGAGAAGTTGCAGAAATCAGCCAGAATCAGCCAACCAGAAGAGTCCATTGAGTTCAGTACAGCCCTGAGTTTAGAAGGAGCTAAACAGAGTGAGTCAGTCAGCAGTAAGTCTCTCAGAGGTTGAAATGTCTTCAGTTTAATCTTGAAGATTAGATTTTACAAAGACTAAAAACTGCTAAGGACAGGTATTGAATTAACAAAGAATAAACTGTCTTCTGCCATGAACCCATGAGAATAAATAATAAAAAACCAATGCATATGTCTATAGCTACATATGTCTACAAATCCCTCATATTCAAAAGATGAAAAATATGAACAAATATGAAAATTAAAATAATTATGTAAAATACTATGTTTTAGATAATATTATATAAAAATAAATATGCTTAATATGAAGAAAACTCTAGTAAGAAAATTAAGAAAACCAAAGGTAATTTCCATATGTCGATCAACAAACTAACAAAGACCTCTGCCACCTTTGATAAACCTAAGCTGTGACTGGAACACTAATGTAGTACAATTAGTAATCAACACTGTAGGCAGAAATATAAAACATGACAACATTCTGTGAGAACAATGATGCTTTTTAGTGCAACATGTAGTGTATATCAAATCTAGAAACTCCAGTCTTGTAATATCCAAAGGAAAACCATGCCTATACACTACATTGTGTAACATCTTCATTGCAGTAATGTCTATAATATGACCAAAGTGAGTATCATACATGTTCATTAACTGATAAGAGGGAAATATGTCATATATGCAGTAAGATATTTTGGGATAAAAACATTGATATATTCTATAAAATGTATAGCCTTGAAATACCAGGCTAAATAGAATAAGCCACTTACAATAGGCTGTATATTATATCATCATTGTTTATGAACTATATTAAAGAAGTAAATCTACATAAATATAAAAATAAAGTTGTGTGTTCCAAAGGCTCAACTGTCAAAAAACTAAAGGTGATTAGAGATAAACATGTATGAGTTTCTTTCCTGGTGTTTTTAGATATCTAAACTTTGCAATCTTGTTGGTTTAATTCTAGTGTATATTAGAATACTGAGTGAAATTACTAAAAAATATTTTATATTGTAGGTATATAAATATCTTCCAACAAAATGTTGCTAAACTGAAGGTTCTTGAAAAATTCTAATGTCTTAGGGAACAGATTTTTTTAAGAAAATTTACTTTATGTTTATGAATGTTTTGCCTGCCTGAATTAATGTGGCCCATGTATATGCATGGTGCTAAGAAGAGGGCACTGATTCCTCTGGATGTGGAATTATAGATGGTTGTGAACTGCCACGTGAGTAATAAGAATTGAATTGAATCCTCTGAAAGAGCAGCCAGTGTTCTTAATCTATCAGACATCTCTCCAACCTTTCAAAGAATGGATCTCACAAGTTAGATCAAGAAGCAGTATTGGCAATAATGAAACTCATTGTCTGATGTGATTGTTGTGTGTAAAATTATCTTACTTATAATATGAAACTATGTACCATCTCTTCAATTGGTATTGTTTGATAAATTTCCCTCCATCTTTGTCATTACTTAATTTACTACTGAGTGATTTTGCATTTAGTTCACATTTGCCTCCAACATCCTATTTAGGAAAGTTTTTGTTTGTTTATGTTTTTAGACATGAAAAACTAGCTTATAGCTTCCTATGTGCCCAACTATTACCTTGAACTTCTGACTTTCCTTATTCTACTTCCTGAGTACTGGATAGAAACATCCTCCCACCACACACAGTTTATGTGGTGCTCTGTGCATCTAGGACTTCATGCATGCTAAGCGAATGTTCTCCTGAGATATAGCATCAGTCCCTAGTTATGCTCAGACATATTCTATTGCTACAGTATAAAAGTCAGAATTCCCTCCCTATAATTGATATCAAAATATAAATAAAAATTTCACATTGATTTAGCTTCCTTTTTCTGCACTTATATATTACCATTTCTGATTTGTACATTATGGCATTTCTGTGTGTGAAAATGTGTATTGCTGCATCTATATGTGTTTCTTGTAATTTTGGGGGGTATTTTTTTCCAATTTACTTGTTTGTTATGTCTGGGTCATGTTTGTTTTTATTTAATGGTAATCATATATTAATAAATACAATTGTTATTATTTAATAAAATAATAATAATATTTATATGACTTTTAAAATGAGAGGCAGCAAGAAACAATATGGATTTGAATGGGCAGGGCAGTGGTGAGGACGTAGGAGTGCTGGAAGTGGAAACCAAAATCAGAGTGCATTGTATGAAAAATATATTTTCAGATAAAAAGAACAATAAAAAAGGTTTATCCTCTTACCTCACTTTCCCTTTAATGTTGCATATTTATCTATCCATGTAACTTAACTTGACTAAGTAAATGGTAATGACAAGACATAGACACACATACACAAACAGGCATGCAATGTGCACATAAAAATTAAATATTTTTGTATAATTTGTCTTTGTTCTTAATGTAAAAAAATGAAAAATTCAAGGATCTATCAGGTTAATATTCATGAACATTAGAGAAAACAGAATTGCTTTGAAAATATAAAGCCCAAGTTGATCCATCCATGTCTGATCTACTGAGTGCAGGTGAAATTAGCTTAGCCACAAAGTCATGGTGGTATATGCAAATATTTGTTTTTATGTGTATTTAATACTTAGTAACTGCTTTTATATAATACAATTTGGTGATGATGTCCTATATTAAGGCTATTTTATGCAACAATGCTTTGAAATTTTCAGAAAAATAATGTATTGTAGGGCAGTAATTTCTCAAGTTGGTTGCTCTTTTCAAATTTCCCTAATAAAATAAAACATAAAATTTGAACTCATATACCAATTATACTAATATAATCCCATTATTCTCATGTATGAAACACTGGTTTCCTTTTCCTTCATGATTCCTACATGTAGAATTTAAATTGGAAAAAATAATAAATTCTCTATCCTTTATTAGTTTAGTTTGAGTATTTATATGGTAAATAATAATGACTTCCTTATGGAATCAGTAGTATCCTTAATTTTATTATTTCTGTTTCAACATGTATTCTTTAAAGATTCTGGTTCTTTTGCTGTTCTTCTTTCTTTGTAGCTATTTACATGTTTTCTATGTTTTCCACCATGTCATTTGTCATTTCCAATTATGCTGATAGTGCTTCTAGAATCTTGTCATTTGGACAATTGAAAAATGTTAATATACCTTAGTCATTAATTATGTGTATCTCTTTGTCAAGACTTTGTTCTGTTATATTGATCATTTCTTTTTTTTTTCTTTTTGTTATTCAGTGTTACCACCATCCTAAAATGATTACTACTTAAAACCAAGTAGTATGTGATACAGTTTTGAAATTTGGACAAGAAAATGGTTTTGGCATGCCAGTTTCTTACACAAATTAAAATATAAATTTGTAATAATTTATTAAATTAAAAATTGACTTACATGATTCTACAATTTTGAGTATCTTTAAAATTAACTTAAGATCAAACATTATTTAATAGTATTCCATATCAAATGAAGTTTCATGGGTAGAAATTTATCACAAGTTCATCATGGTCTGTTTCCTTTTGCCTTGTGTCCATTTGGGATATCCTTTGATGGTCTCTGACTGCTGGAAAGAGTTGTTTACTAGATGAGGGAGTGGTAGCTTGCACAGGTAAGCATTTTAAAGGTAAATCACTTAAACTAGGTCATTCTATTTTATTTAAGATCTTAGCTGCTGCTTTGTTGTATCCATAGAATGCTGGTGGCAATTTGAATAATTGACTTTGGGAAGATTGGTATGCTAATTTAATTAAAAATTCTCTTCCAGTTGTTTTGATTTTTTTTGTGTGTGTGTCTCATTGCCAGTACTTTCATAAACTGTGGAAGTTGCTGAGGGAAATCCTTTTAATTTACACTGCATTTCTTTCTTTCTGCAGAAAATAAGAAACATCATAAAATTTGATTTAATCATTTATCCAAGATGGCAATACACTATACCCAAGACTGTCGTCCTGCCAGCTCAGAGTCTTCCAGTAATTCAGCACAGACAATCCTACTGCAGCTCCGTGGAAACCTGATTGCACTGCTGTATAGTTGAAAACATGCTACTCAATGAGTAAATACATGAAATTTTGGCAATGACAATGTCTACTAATGATTTTCAGTCCTGTCAGCCAGGACAGCATGAGAGGAAGCCAACTTCAAGGCTTTAACTTTGACTCTTGATATAGATCATGGCAGAACTTGGCTGGGAATTTTGTGTCTGATCCACATAATTTCCTGGTGAATTACAAAGTAAGTGATGACAACATAAAGTTTTCAAAAACAAAAACAAAAGCAATAACAACAACAACAAACCCAAAAAACGTAAAAAGCTAACCTAAAATGCATTGCATAGACATGGCCATAGCTTAGGAATTAGAAGAACTACATCTGGACCTCCTTGTGCTCTTTGAGAGGTTCATTTCCCTATCTGAATATATTTATAAGAATTCTACTTGAGATGTTAATTGACAGAGAAAAAGAATAAGACCAACAATAAATAAAAACTCTAAAAGTTTTCTCTTAAAACAGGAAAGAGATGCCTTGTACTTCAGTAACTAAAAGAGCCAGAATATAATAGCAGATTGTTGAACTTCAAACATAGCCTAAAGGTTTAACCATTTACACATTGTATTTTCTCTAAAGTTAGAATGTATAAAATGATTAGTGTTGAAGCAGATATGTGAAAATTAATATTCACTGCAATGTGCGACTTAACATTTTGGCCAAAAATAACAAAGTTCTCTTTAACTTGTTATTGTCCAGGCCACTAACACTGTGATCACAAGAGGCTGTAGCATTGCTTCATGATTCATAGATGTTTTCTACCAATAACAGTACTACCTCATTTTTCCACAGGTAAGAAAACTATCAAAAAGCAAAAGTAAAACAAACAAACAAACAAACAAACAGAAAAACCCTCTAGGATTGTGGTGAAAGAAAATCCTAAGTGAGGAGCTATGTTTCATTGTTGTTGTTTTGTTTTTTTTCTTTAGTGTTAAAATTAAATACAGATAACCAAAAATTCCTTGATAATCTCCCAAAGAAAAGTTCCTTCACCTACAGGTAGACTCTATCAATTTTAAATCAAGTATATGGAGAAAATTAGGCAGCACTGTGGCTGGAATTAGAATTATTTATTTATTTACTTATTCATTATTTATTGTCTTTCTCTTTGAAAACTATCTTCAGGACTGAGCTTGAAAAGTCAAGACAAATAAGGAGGCCATGTGTTCAAAATGCAGGACACATCTCTCACTGAAATCTCAGTCAAAGGCAGGATGAAATTAGTAATTTGAGTGAAATGTCATATGCCCAGCTTTAAGAAAGACTCTACTTTCAGCTTCTTCTAAAGTGCAATTCTCATGATCCACTCCTGTGCTGAAATTTCCAGTTGAGATAAGTCGACCCAAACAATCATAATAAGAAATATCTTTTGCATTCTACCTTTATACTTTCTATGATATAATACAGACAAGTGGATCAGATCAGAAGCTTAAATATCCAGTTATGTACCCATTTCATCAAAAATAAGACCTAATATATGCCATATATCAAATATAAGACCATATATGCCAGCTCTTCTTTTAGTATATATGTATGCCTGCTCTTCTTTTAGCATCTATTCTTAATTATTTACTCAGTGTTCTACTTTAACTTGAACTAAAATCGTTATTTTCTTATTTCTCAAATACTCTTGACTTCTTAATCTACAGTTTCCACAAGCAAGTAAAATTAAACTGTCATTAATCCTGCTTCAACATTGACATATATGCCTATTTAACTTCTCAAGTAAAGGAAATCACATTTCAAATTCAGCTGTCATTAAAGATCTATCAATTTTTACTTGAAATGCTTTTGGCATCTTGAAATGAAAAACGGCATCATTGCTAGAAATCTTCAATTTACACTTGTTTTTTGAAGTTTATTGTCCTAGATTTCTCTCATCGAATTTATCATTTACCAGCCATCCTCTCCATGTTTCCCACAATTGTATTTTCCAAGGTTAGACAAAAATAATATTTTTCACTCAATTTATTATGAATAAACATTTTTCATAGTTTCTAAGATGTCAGTTAAAGGACATAAAGACACATCTCTGGTGTACAGAAACTTGGAATTTATTAGATTCAGAAAGTCAACACAGCTGCTTCTTCTATGTGGCCTCCACACCCACAGATTGAACCACACTAATATCAGAAATATTTTAAAAATTTGTGTCTGTATTGAATTAGGATAAATTTTCTCTATTATTCCATAAACAAAACAATATGCTGCTAATTTACTCAGTATTCATATTATATATGCAATTGTGGTTTAAATAAGAATGACGTGTCTAGGCTCATATATATGAAGGCTTTGTCACCAGAGAGTAGCAAGATGAAAGAATTAGGAGAATTAAGACATCTGACCTTGGTGAAGGAAGTGCCACTGGGTATGGGCTTTGAGATTTTGAAATTACTCTATCAAGGCATAAATGTGACCTGGTCAGGATTTTAAAATAGGCATGATTACTTTGATGAACTGTTAAAACCATAGCATTCAAGGAAAAGAAGAATTGAAGATTTTACAAAAAGTCAATGGACTTTGGCGTGATGACTCATTCCCTTTATCCACACTCCTATGAGAAGTAGGCAGGATCAGCTTGTGCTCAAAACCAGTCTTCACAACATAGAAAGACACAGTCTCAAAGAAAGTATACTAAATAAAGAAAAGATTTACCAAGAAATATCAAGGCTGTGTCTGAGTCTAAGAATTCATGGCACTATTAAATTTATTTTGTAATTTCTACTTCTTTCCCAAAAGCACACAGGCTAAAAAACCAAATGGTAGCATTTTTAGGATTCAAGAGTCATGGAAGGGAAATTTGGGTCCAGTTTTTCTTTCATCATCTTTCATTTTCTTTCATATGTAGATGAGTCCTCCACATGACTTTCTTCACCACAGCTTATATCCATGATAATGAGGAAGCTCACAGTCCATATAGTTAGGAAATGAGATTCATGTGATGTGATGAAGGAATACTATTGCATGGACTATCTGATTTCTCTTAATGGTGATGCTATATATGAAATGTAAAATGAAAAGTGTCCTTATACATGAATATAAAGATTTAATCAAAACAATTTATTATAAAATATAGAAAATCAAAACACAAAATATAAATCTTGGTTCTGTTTTGGCAAATTGAGTTCATGTCTTCCATTAATAAAAATGTTAGGTAGCATATAGTACAAAATAGATTAGTAATATTAAAGGTATTATACACTATAAAACCTATTCTGGAAAACACACACACATCTATCTGGCTACCTATTTGTCGGTTTTCTACCTACTGAACTCTCTCTCTCTCCATATATATATTTTTTCTATATCTACCTAATAATATGTATCTATGTCTATATAGTTAGATATATAATAGTTGATAGGTAGATGTAGTTATTATATTTTAATTTTGTGTCTGTTTAATTTCATTTGCATTTATGGAGGATTGGCTTTATTATTCTATATGATGAAATAACACAGTCATTTGACAGACACATGTCATAGGAATGATTATGCACTATAATTGAAGATGAATATTTATATTTAAAATTACAATATTATTCCCAATCTTGTACTTAATGGAAATGTCTTTAAATTAAGGTTAATTTCTTGATGACTTTAGCATATAATTCATTGGTGAGAATGGTGATGAAAAACGGCTGACTTTGTAGCTTTCAACTCAATAGCTATTATTCCCATGTGTGACGTGCATTTTACTATTATTGCTCTTATTGTTCTTGTTGGACTTCTAATCTCTATAGTATTTTACTTAGTCTCTCCTTTATTCCTTTCATGCCTTCTGACTTCTCCCCTTACATTCTTTAAAGGTAATATTATAAATTTTATTAAATTGAAATTCACTAGCCACATAGTCACAAAATAAGAATTTGCTCAGGTCTTAATTCTTTCATGTGAAAAATAATGGGTAACTAATATGTCAATAATATACATATATTTAAAAACAACTGGTTAAATAAAGGCTAAAATTAAGACATAACTTACAGTAAAGAGAATTTAATCTAGGAACAAAATGTGTTTCATAAAAAGTAATAGAAAAGGGCAACTACTATTGACAAATTACAAAATGTAATGATGGAAACCAATGCTTATAAGGAAGGTAAAATTCAATTTAAATAGGACATTATGTTTACAAAACCTGTGTCTAAAGGTGATGCCAACATGCTGTTTAAGTCATTTCAGGTATAGAATGTTAGATATGAAATCCATTTTGCCAGAACACAGATATGTAGTGTGGGAATTAAAGAGAAAGCTAGCTCAGTTTAACAAAATTCAGGTCCATAGTATATGTACAATCTCCGGAAAATTCCTTTTTTTCTCCTTTCTCATTCTAAAACTTTAATTATTTCTTTGTATGCAGAAGTGCAGCTAATATAAAGCCTGTTTTTCTTCTGAATTTTACATTCTAATGGTTACATTTTGTTTTTACTTTGTTTTACTTTATCTGAGGTTGTGTTTTATATCTTAATAAATGTGTACAAAACATTACTTCCTCCTTTTGGTCGTCCTTTCTCATAGACTCTGTACACTCATTTGTGCACCTATTTTGTGCTCAAGATCCAGCAGCTGTGCTCAACTCTCTGCATAGCTTCTATTCTTTCCCTGCATAGAAACTTTCCTGTTTGCCTTCTTGTTGATTTTTAAGTAAATTCAATATAATTCCTAATTCTTTTCCTTGTCGTTAGAAACAGGGAATTTAAAAACTACTTCTTAGAAATGCTTCCCATAGATTGGCTTCTTTTCTGCAGTTTATTGGAGTGTTTTGTTGGCTAAACTGTTTCAATTTACTGGGGATCCTTCATGACAGAATCTTCAGCAGTAATCTTGAGCAAATGAGTTAATATAGAGAAATCTTCTCCAATATACAGCTCTTGAGAAGATAAGCCTACTCAATTATTTCCTATATGTCTAAAATTCAGCTGGGTATGGTGCCACAAATCTATAATTCAGGGACTCTGGAGTCTGAGGCAGGAGGATCACTATGAATTTAACATTAGCATTGACTACATTGTAAGCTTGTAAGTTCAAGGCTGGCCTGAGCCACATAGCAAGATGCTATTTCAAAATAAAGCATGAATGACAAAATTTGAGAAAGAAAAGGTTTATGCCAATATTGACAGGATAAGGTATATCAAATTTCTGATGAATATTTCTTGTTGCCCCTCAGTCCTGATCATCTTACATCCACCTGGGAATAGACTGCTTCTATACTTCTGTCTGTCCTGCTCTAAAATCTAATTGGGAAGTTTTGTATTCAAGCTGTTAGAGTTTGTTCAAATAGAGATGCTTTGAATAAGCATCTGTGTGTGTTCAATCATAGAGATGGGATTTTTACATTGATTCCTACCTTAAGGGTCAGAGAATATCACTGAAGACAGAGCAAGAGGAATGTAAGAGCTGGGAATGAGGATGATTCCTGTGAAATGTTGTTCAATATACATGAAAGGGTGCTCGTACACATAAACTCCCAGCAGTTATTGTTACCTGCACAAGATCAAGTCTGTTAAAACTTCCAAGATCAAGTCACTATTGAGACTTCATCCCCTAGATGAGGTACTATTAAAAGCTGATGGCTGCTCAGAAAAGGATGGCTACACTTCTATGACATTTTTAAGTTGTTTTTAGATGTCTTGGGTTACAGTAGGAAATGCAGTAAATATTAATCGATTTTTCTTTTTTATAAAAATTTTTCATGTTACTAAAAATACAAACTTTATTAAGTTTCCATTAGTATTATCCCCTGAATTACTGTGCTGTAGCGATAGCTCAGCAGTTAAGAAAGCTTGATGTTCTTGCAGAAAACCAGAGTTTGTTTACCAGCACTTGCATTGGATAGATCAAAACAAATTTTAATTTTAGCTCCAGGTTTCTAAAGGTATCTGCAAAAATGGGAACACACACACACACACACACACACACACACACACACACACACACTGACAATTAATTAATCAATTTAAAAAACTTTAAAATGCTTACTACCTCCTGCATTTATTTTTGTTTAATTTTATTTAAATATAAATACATTATTTATGTGCTTCTTCTTCTCCCTCCAACATATTTTCATGTGTTCCTCACCTGTTTATATATATTTTGGGATGTTGCTCACTAGGAATTGGATAACCATTTATGTTGTACTTCTCTGGGGAAGACTATTTCTCCCTTATTCAACAGATGCTAATTACCTGCAGTTTTTCATCTAGGGTGGATATCTGTGTGATTTCCCTTCTACATTGGAAGTCAACTTTTGTTGTCATTCAAGCGGTTTTTAGGTAGCCATTTTGAAATTTCATTTCCCTGTCATATCTAAAAGATTCCACCTTACAGCAGATGTCTTAGACTTCTGGATCTCAGATTCATTTTCACCTTTCTTCCTCAATGTTTGCTGAGCCTTAAATGTAAGGGTTGTGTTTTAGATGGATCAACTGGGGCTGAACACCCCACCATCAGCCATTCTGTACATTTTGACCAGTTGTGGTTTTTTGTAATAGTCTTCATTTGCTATGAAAACAAGCTTCTTCAACGAGGAGTGAGACATATACTTAACTATAGGTATGAGAATTACTTTATAAAATGGTCATTTCCCTCTTGGGAAACTGAGAAAAGGAATTTATAGTTCAATATCCTCTTGGAATACAAAGCAAGACCCAGTTTCAAAAAGGTAACTCTTTTTCTTTTGTACTATTTTGGTGACCTTAATCTGTTTCTTTTTTTCCCCAGGCTGTTTCATCTTTTAATTCCCTTGATGCAGTGTCCTTAACAAGAAACTTTCTACTTGATGTACCTTTTATGTGGCTTAATTTCATCTGTGTCTTTGCACATTGTTTCCTCAGTTAGACTCTTATAAGAAGTTCTAAGCATATGTTGTCCTGGCTCATATGGTTTACCTTTTTGAATGGATCAAAATTTACAATCCTGTTAAAGACTGAAAAAAAAATAGAGAAGATTCACATAGGGAACTACTTATAAGTAGATGTATTTATTGTCCCTCACTACATACAGAAAAAAAGTGTTTCCTGCCTCTACCATTAATACATACACATACATTCCATCATATAGACTTCTCTTTCTCATGGAACAGACCCCTTTCCCTGGGCTTTCCAAACAAAAATTTCATAATTCTGAGTCTCCATTGTTATTGGCAATTTCTGGGGACTCTCCAAAGTTACACTGGTTTCTGGACAGGTTTCTCATTGATCTTAGGACTTGGCACTAGTCTATTATTTATATTGCAATGTTGTTAATTAGTTGACTCTATTTTTCCCGGATCAAGTTAAGTTCTTTCACTCAATGATAGTCATAACAGTCTTTTCTGTTGTGATTTATTCCTATGTGCATATATATAGTGTGTATTTCTGTAAAACGAAAGATTTGGGCCCTTTGTTTGGGACCCACTGATTCATAACTCCTTCCTTTGCTTCATGGCCTTCTTAATCATGTAATTACTTCATTGAATTTCTTGGCCTCTTCATTTGATAAAATTTACATAATTTCATACTATCATAGAAATATTACCACATTTAATCTCCTAAATCTAATGGACTGCCTTTCATTTTTATACTTTGAACAACCTCTCACCCTTACTATGGTAAGGAAGTAGTGAGGCAGCAGTGGCTGCTGTATTTTATTAAGTATATAACCAGCCTCAACGGTTGCAAGAGGAAGAAGGAACATCGACTAAACAATCACTACTCTCCAGACATAATCCTTTGCTCTGGCATTTATTGTCAGGGCAGCAGGCATTGTCTAGTTCCTTATGTCAGGAATAATTTAGCATTTATGTGGCATTTTACATTTTCAAAGTGTTTCTAAATCATTCATAAAATATCTCCCTTCCACATTCATGACAGAGAGGTCAGCATAACTACCAGGAACTAGAAGTACTTAATAACAAATGGTGAAGGAGTTACTATAATCCTCTCTGCTTCACAGTATTAATTTGAAAAGTCTATGAAACATTCTTTAAATCTGAGCATTTATTAAATCCATTGACTATAGTGCTTTAAATTCCATGAATTTAAAATAAGGGTAAATTACTCTAAATGACACCATGACAAGCTTAACATCATAATTCCTATTCCCAAATCAGGCTGCAGTCAGTGAAGTCTAACAACAAATACACGGTAAGTACTCTCTGGGCTTCGGCCTATTATATTATTGGAAGAGAGAATTCTAGAACTCCAAGTGTTAGCGATATTTTATTCAAAGTTGAATAATGTAACGGAGATTGATTAAAGGTTAAAATCATATTTGATAGAGAATGTTGATTCTCACGTCACTCTAAGAAAAAACCAAGTCAGCAGTTTGTAAGTACCTCATGAATATGGAAGGCCCTGTCTGCAGATGTGGATGTTCTCAGTGTCTGTGGAATAGTGTGTTCCTGTGCTCAGGATTTACAGTGCTGTTGTTATTGCTTCGAAAAGCTATTTCCTGAGAGTTTTAATAGAGTGTATGTCATGAGACAATTTTTATATGCTTAATGAAAACGTATTTTAAGAATTAATTTCACGTTTTGTTTTACTCTTTAATATGATCACTTGTATGCATGTGCTTATATTTGTATGATGATAATATTCTTTAGAATACCTAAATGAAACCAATGTGATGGGGAGGAGAGAAAATGGATAATAGACTAAATTTTGTAAAATAAGGATTATCAAGGAGGTTGAAAGGATTCATCACTTTAAAAAAGGTAGAAATCCTAGGGATGACCATTTTCCTGTGGCTTGAAGTTTACATTGTTCTTTGTAGATGAGAGGAACTTTTTTTTAATTCCTAATAGAATATGACCTAAGTGATCAGATTTTATATTTAAGCCAGTCAAAATGAATACTGCTCTGCACTGGGCAGGCTGAACCTGGGGAAACTCTTAAAAGAGGAGCAAGACTCCCAGAAGTGAGTTCCTGGCTTCACTGACTCGATCAAGTACGCATTCTTCCCGTGTAATCCTAAAATGGACAGGTCTGCAAATTGTCAAGAGAATTCTGGAACTTTCTAAAAACCCAAAGCCTCCCTGTATAGAAGCCCAGAAAACAAATAGTGTCCCCCATCACACATTCACAAGAAAATGACAGACACTTGGATTATGTTTGAAGCAGGCACTTCCATACATGATACACCTATTGTTAATGTTGTCTGGCTGACAATCTAAAAATTACATTTTTTTAGATTCTCAGCATCAGTATTAGCTTTGCTCATGGGAATTGTGGGTTAATGACTATAAGTAGTAGAAAACCAAAAAAAGTGTATGGTTCCACAGTTTGATTATGTGAGTGGAGCATTCTGAAGTGTGGAATTCTGTCTGAGACATAATTTCTGTTTCAGCAAATCACTTTTCTGTAGTAACAGGCTTAATTATGCAAAACAAAACCAAATAACTGTTATCTAATTAAATCTTTATGATTATTTCCCATCATGAATTCTTTTGTGGTTCAATTATTAAATATTCAAGAACTGCCCTCAATGATCATGTTTTACAACTTAAAGAGTCACACCAAAACTGTCCATTTTATGTAAATTTACAGATATAAGAAATATCCCTACAATGTTCCATATATCATATACTAAAATTAATATGAATATTTAATTAGTACAATAGAAATATTGCAAATCTATTACTCAATTTTTATTTAGAAGTTTGGATACACTGACTTGATCTTTTATAAATAACGATGCACCAATATTTCATAATCATATCTATTTCTGAAGTATTTAACATGTGGTGCCATTTTATTTTAAATGATACTTAAACAATGAAATGAAACTCTGAAAAATATATTTGATGTGACATCCTATTGTGTCCTGACATTCTAAAGGTACTCGCTAAAATCTGCACTCTGTTGTTACTACAAAGAAATTTGCTTCGTAGTTCTAGAAGCCGAATCTGATAATGCAGTTAAACAGCTATTTTCTCTCATGGTCAATTATGGGAGTACTTAAATTGTTGATAGAAACATAAATAGGAGAGTCAGAGGGTAAACACATACACACACACACACACTCACAAATACATCTCAAAATATTTGGCAGACAGTGCAAACAACACTAGGTATATATTAAATTTATGATATTAAGTATCTATAGGATAATATGAAGTCCTATGTTTCATCTTGCCAGAGTTTATATTGCAGAGATTCATTAAATAATAAATAAGCCAGCTGAATATACATATTTTGATATGAAATTATACTGAAGAAATGTGTAAAGGGAAAACAGAGACAGTATAAAACAAATAGATTGTGAAAAGTTACCAACAACTCTCTGTGGTTAGTGACAGTGTGAACCTTCAATCAAAGAGTTCTTCACACAAATCGAAATAGAGATGAATGCCAACAGGGTCACTGATCACTTCATTATTCAGAACTTGTATAAGGAAAGGCCTGTGAGAAGAAAGACTGGAGTTTGTCAAAAATGATATATTATTACATAAAAAGATAACACTCATACATTCAGTAAGAAACAGAAAGGAGATATACCAGTATTTTTTAATTTAAAAATAAATTGTTAAATTTCACTTTTGGAGATTTGCAAAAATTAATTGACTTTTGGGAAATATGTTTCAATGGAAAATGAAATATAATTAATAATTTCTGTTATTATTCTACATATTATCTACAAACTAAAACCATAGAAACATTCATAATTTAATGAGACAATGTAAACTTTAATATCTATAGCATCTTGTTGTAGAGGTTTATTTTCAGTTATGTATAAAGTAATTGTTTTGTGCACTGTTGGCTGAGGGGCTCCCTAGGTCTTGTATTCTGTATTGTTTACAGGTATTGGATTTATTCATGATCAGCATGTGCTATCAATAGAACACCTGAGGAGTTCTGAATCAATAAAAAACACCTGATCTATGACTCTCAGAGTGCCACTGTTGAGTATAACATTGGCCATAACGGTGGTTTGTTCTGCTGGGGTCTGGTGGGGTTTGCACCTATGAAAGTGCTTCCTTGGCTTCTTTGCTGAGCTGCCCCAGCAGCAGCATACTACTATAGCATCTGAAATGAATTAAGTGTTGTATAAAAATTTGTCTTATCTTGGATGTTTTCTCATACAAGGAAACAAATATGACACTTGTCTTTACAAGTTACTATTTGTAATACATTCTTGACTTTTTTGTCTTTCAAATATATGAATAAAATTAAACTCTGCGACCAGTTGTGACCTATTTCTAACACTAATTCATCTATCATATTCTATATTCTTTAAAAAAAAATAGCTTCCTTCACTTTCCTATAAAACAGTGAAATAGAACTTGCTATGTTTGAAAGTTATCCAGACTCAGAAAGATAGACATTTGGAATACCTATGTTTCCACTGGTTATTTGCTAACTTTTTACAAAGTTCAGATTTCATAACTGAAAAATGAGCACCCAAACCCTAGGTAAGACTGGAATATGGAAATGTCTTCAAATAGACCCAGTGCCTATATGCTTAGTTCATGTTAAACTATCCCATTGAAACCTCAAACAACTCAGGCTGTTGCCAAAACTATACATAGGCTGCTTTCCATAAACTAACAGCAAGGAACTGTTGCTGAAGACAACAACTACACAACTTATTAAACACAGAGAAGTCCAGCTGTTTCCTAACTAAAGCATTTATCCCTACAGATTAGTATCCATAGTACTGGAAGGTACTCTGCGTGCTGTCCAAGACAAAGGTAAATATCAAACCACCTGCAAACTTTTAGGTCTCAGATAACTCTGCAGAAGAAGAGGCAGAAAGAGGATAAGAATCAGATGGGGATGATGGGCACAAAAAAACAAAACAAATCCTTCTAAACATAAGAATATGCACATATGAACTCACAAGAGACTGTGGCAGCATGCAAAGGACCTACATGGGTCTGTACTTGATAGGATTCTAGAGCTGAAAGAAATGAACACATGCTCCTACCACTCATACAAAGCCTTTTCCAATTGATCACCACTTAGGAAAGAAAAATTAGTTTTATCTATTGGAGTCTCACTAGAGAAATAAACTGCTCTTAAGGGTAGGCTGCGTGCTCACCAGTAGATGGTCAATGCAGAAGACATTCTGTGACATCTTTAGAGATTTTCTGACTCATAAATGTTTTGACAGAGCTTTTTTATTCTTTATATTACAGCTCCTTTGCATATATATAAATTATAACTTCTGGTTGTGTGTTTTTATATTCCTGTGTGTCAGAATATGTGTGTCTCTGCATCTATAGATGCATATCTGTATGTATACGTATGACCTGTCCTTTTTCTTTCGTCCTTTTCTTATGTTTGTTTGTTTAGTCCTTTTCCAGCATATTTGTTCTAATTTTATCTTCTTTTATTACATTTTATTATTATTCCTTAGGTGCCTATTTGTTTTCTAAGGATGGACAAAAAAGGTGATTCTGAATTGGAGGAGAAGGAATAAGTAATTGGGAGGAGTTTAGGTAAGGGAAGCCATAATCAGAATACATTTTATGAAAAATATCCATAATAAATTTTTATCATTTTGTAGAAAAATCAAAATATATAACAATACTTAGATAAAGAGAAATAATGGAATTAAGAATTTTAAACCAGGTGAGGTGTGGTGTGTAGAGAAATATTTAATCCTTTAATCCATTGACATGACTGCTCATGGTAGAAAGAATATTGGTACACACTTTTAATCCCCTTATTCAGAGGGCAGTGGTGTTCCACACCTTGAATCCTTAAGACAGAAGCAGAGTGTGGAAGCAAACACAGGAAATAGAGCTCACGAGTTAGTGTCACATAGGAGTGACATCTGACATAAGTCAGTGAAGGATAGGCAAAGTGACAAATCAGAGGAAGTGTTAGCAGAGTGAATCAGAATGAGGCCACACCC
Organism: Cricetomys ansorgei; assembly: GCA_026225945.1. Taxonomy (NCBI): domain Eukaryota; kingdom Metazoa; phylum Chordata; class Mammalia; order Rodentia; family Nesomyidae; genus Cricetomys; species Cricetomys ansorgei. The sequence continues at coordinate 9,640,104 of JAMJFZ010000107.1, forward strand.
AACTCTCATGATAGAAAGACTGGCTCTCAGCTCAGCAGCAATCAGTTACACAGGAGCAGTCAGTTACACAGGCAGTGGGAGGTGGGCAGTATAAAGCAGGCAGTCTGACAGGTAACAAGACACAAAGACAATGAAGTGGTCTGACTCGCTGAGCAATGAGAGCTCAGAGAGAGACAAAGAGGCACAGATGCAGCTTGGCTGAAGTCAGTATCAGATGGAAAAAGTGAGTGACTTTGAAGCCTAGCACAGCAGTTCAGCCTGAAGCAGTCATGGAATTAACCAGAGTAAGCCAGAGGCAGAAGAGTTCAGTCAGAAACAGTAAGCCATATAAGAAGGTCAATTTGAATCAGTCAGCTTGTAGAAGAGTTTGATCCTGAACCAGAAGAGTCAGAGTTCAGAAGGAGCTCAACAGTGAACAAACACAGTCAGCAGTAAGTCTCGAAGATAGACTGTACAGAGGTTTAACTGTTCAAGATTGTACAGAGGTTGTGATTGAAGCCTTCCAGTTCTAGGCCTAAGAGAAGATTGTATGGAGGCCATAATGCTACAGGGTTCCAAGGCTCCAGTATTAAGAACCAGTGATTTAATTAGGCAAGTATATCAATGTCTACATCTGATCAATCTACATCTACATCAAAAATCAAGCAAAACAGAACAGATATCTGTAGTTTTTTCTCCCTCTACTCACCCAAACAGTGATGTCTTGTGTTGCCAACTTATCCTTTTCAATGTTTCTTTCATGTCTTTAAATCCTTATCATGTCTCTTAAAATCATGTGGCACAAAAACTAAATGTTTTATTTGATTTCCTAGGAATAGCTCATGGAATGCAGGATATAAGAACAATGGTAAATATAAACTGAACTTAAAGCAAAGTGAAGCCATTCTTTTCTATGTCTTCACCACTATAATAATATGAGTGCATTCTTTGAATTTTAAGTTTTTCATGCATGCAATGGGATTTTTTAAAAATTTCTTCATAACCCAATGTCTTTCCTCTTTTATGCGTTAATAGAAATTTTTACTTTATCAAAAATAAGAAAGCAAAGGTGAAACAATCAATAAAGTGTGATAATACATCCCATATGTCATATGTATTACATTTGACTGGTTTCTAATGTACAGAAACTTCTGAAACCTAAAATTTGATGTGGAAGGGAGAAATTAAGAAATTTTACAATTTAATGAAAAACTTAGTGAATTCCTATAAGTTTATATTTAAGTCTTTATATCATTTTTTTTTCGGTTCAATAAAAGTTCACATTTTCTGACAAAGTTCCATGAGCCAGAGTCTGTATTATACATTTGTTATTATGTTCTCTGTGCAGGAAAATTGTAAGTCATGTATTTTTTGCATGAAACCCATTTAGTGATAAAAGAACAGTTTCAACATGAACAATGTGAATTTTAGAATCAATTATTTTTTATAATAAATGATATTAAAATATTACTAAGTGTACTTTAGTGAGATGTGTTAGTAAAAACAAGCATCATAGAATCTATTCCTAAGAGCAGAAGGACATTTGGGCTATTTTGAGTTAGTTGCATTTACATTGTAACTAGGATTTGTTAGTGGAAATCAAGCATAAAATGGGAACCTCAGGTACTAAAATTATATAATTAAAAATTTAAAAACTAGAACATTTTAGAAAACATGACATTTTAAGAATTTCTATTAAAAATGAACTTCAGAGAAAAATCTGATTAATCATGCCTCCTTCATGAACTAAGTGGTATATTTTAAATCTTTAAACAGCTTGGTAGCTTGGAAAGAAAGGGCAGTCAAATTGGGCTTGCTTGGCTTTTGTAATTTGTTTTTCACTATGCCATTTGAAAATGTTAGCAGTACCCTGTTAGCTTGTTAGGCATCTCCTGAAACAAATGAGCATATCAGAAAAGTCATCCAAATATATGATGAATTAGATACTTCTCTTAATTTCAGATGGACATTTTAAGTCATGGATGTTATACTTATAAATATACTTTCTTAGCAATGTTTAATAAATATTTGCTAATGACTATTTAACACTTAGTAGCCCTTAGCTACTTTTATGAAATATCACCAATCTTTTAAATTTCCCTTTAGTTATACGTATGTGTTAATATGTGCCCCAGGTCAAAGGATAAAATATCTCAGGAAACATACAAGCATAAGAATAACTCAGCTTTTACATACTCATTCACATATTAAATCCAATACTGAGATGTATCTTTTATTGTGATAAATCAATTTTTATTCTAAATATCCTCTGTGAACATAATGTCACAAATTTAGAAATTATCATTCAATTTTCACAAAATTTAAACTCTTTTCTAAGCTATAATAGTAGATTTCTAAATAGTGCTATGAAACATTCTTATTTTGCTTCATTTCCCAACTATATTTTATTCAACCACACAGACATACTAGGATTTATTCAATGGGTCACAAATACATATGCTATCAATAATGTTTTTATAAAACTACAACATAAACTTTTTGCAAAGAGATGGACAAATAGTGTAAACTTTCATGAATAAGGTCACTATTGCCATGACTAAATTTGACTTCTGTGGAATGAATACAACCACGAGCAGTGTATGAATACAAAGCCTTGTTCATTATTTAAAAATTAATGGTTACTGAAGAGACCACAGATTTTTCTCATGTTAATAACACAGTGCAATGCAATGATTGCCACCAACATTAGAAAACAGTGCTGCTTTCCAGAGCCATACAAACTTTTCTGTTATTAGATTTTAAGACCTTTTATTTATTTATTTATGTATTTATGTATTTATGTATTTATTTATTTATTTACTGACATTTCAAAGTAGAAACTATTTGTTTCTAAAGTTTTCATTTTCCTTTACTTCATAAAAACGCATCTTTATATTTTGGGTATTTTTGTTATACTTTGCATTGTAGGGTAGTGTGTGTGTGTGTGTGTGTGTGTGTGCGTGTGTGTATGTATGTTTGTGTATGTAGGCATATGTATCATGTATGTGTTGTGCAGAGGTCTTCTTTGCCTGTCTTTCTCAATTTCTCTCTAGTTTATATATTGAGCCAGTATCTCTCCCTCTCAGGAACTTGAAACTCTTCAGTTGTCTAATGGGATTCTGGTTAGACTGACAAATAAGTTCAAACATCTATGTGTTTCTTTTTTTCTAACTCTGAGCACAGACACTTGCTGTTTCTATCTTTTTCACAAAGATGCTATTGATATAATTTCTGCCTCACTCTGGGAAGTGAGCACTTTACTAATTGAGCCAAGTTCTCATCTCTTTTTTCACATACGGAATGTACTTCACAGTGCTCTCTGTGTTAGTTTTCACTGTTAAAAATCTTGTCAAGTATATTTTTGAAGGGCTGACCATTTTGCATAGGATAGCCAATGGGAGTGCTCTTCCTAAGGGAAGTCTACTTCTCCCAAACTCAGCAATTTTTAGTTGTCTAGACTCTCTGTGTAGGTTTTAACCTTCATCTACATTCAAAATTTAATTAAAGAAATAAAAATTCTCATGTATGTTTTTTAACTTAATATTTCCTTTTACTTCACTATTTGTTCCTAATCCTCTCTGTTTCATAAATTTCTTATATTTTGGGGATTGATGATATGGTTTCCTAGATTCACTTACTTTCCTAAGAATTCATATTCATTTACTTGAAATTGTTTGTTTTATTTTGACTTTGGAACTAAAGAATAAGTAATTTGGGACATATTTTCTTTTTTTCAGACATTTTCTAAAGAGCTTAGTAACTCTGTCAAGGGTTACTGGAACACAGTCCAAGACTGGAGTCATGTGAGGAGAATTCTGAGTGCTTATGAGAAAATTCCAACAAAATTTCACAAAATTCCTACAATATTTTTGTGATCTCAATTTCTTCAAAATATAGAATTGTTCTTGGAATGTGTAGCAGTATGGCAGATTACCCACTATTGCTTGCAGTTGTTATTCAATTAAATGTTTAAACTATCTTTTATTTGCCTCTATGGAAAAACATATCTCTGCCATTTGTGGCTTGTCCTTATGATTATATACATCTTGAACTCATGAGAAATTCACTTAATTTGGTTCTTCTTAATTCTTGGAGAATAAATTATTTGATGCTCTGAATAAAGTTGGCTATGGTACGAGACTTAAATCAGTTTCATATTTTGGCTTCAATCATGAAGGACTTACTGCTACTAGAGAGTTAACAACTTCTATTGTTTTCTTATTTGCTCTTAATATATTATTTTTAATATTTTAAAGATTTTACTATTTTAGGTGGATTTCTGGTGCTTATGTACAAAAGTTTGCATTTAAGAATACATATGTATGCATGTATGCATTCAATAAAAATTAGTGAAAGGAGGTAATAAATTTGAAGGATAACAGGGGAGGGATATTAAAAAGTTTCAAAGGAGATAAGGAAAGGAAGAAATGTTGTAATCATATTCTAATCTCAAAACTTTTTAAAAATGATTTTGGTAGATGACAAAAGATTGATTTCCAGAGTACCTTTAAACCTAAAGTTAAGGTTTCTTTCTTTCCTTCCTTTCTTTCTTTCTTTCTTTCTTTCTTTCTTTCTTTCTTTCTTTCTTTCTTTCTTTCTTTCTTTCTTTCTTTCTTTCTCTCTCCCTCTCTCTCTCCCTCCCTCTCTCTCTCTCTCTCCTTCCTTCCTTCCTTCCTTCCTTTCTTATTCTTTTTTATTTCCTCTTAGAATTTTCTTTTATTAAAAATAGATTATGTGTTAGGCAGTGGTGGTGCACACTTTTAATCCTAGTACTTGGGATGCAGTGGTAGGCAGATCACCGTGAGTTCAAGGACAGCCTGGTCTACAGAGTGAGTTTTAGGACAGTCAAGTTACAACAGAGAAACCCTGTCCTTAGGAAACAGATGGGAATAGATGCAGAGACCCACAGCCAGACATTATGTGAACAGAGAATCTAAATTAGAAGTCTTCATCAAATCCCTCCCCTCAGAGTTCAGGGAAGTGGAAGTGGAAAGATTGTAAGACCTCTTTAGGATTTTTCTATGCTCCTTAAACACGGGGATTTTAGAAGACTTTTATCTATTGTGCCTCACTATGTAACTCTAAAAACAATCAGCCTGGGCTCAAGTTACTAGAGCATTTTACTCTAGTTTCTACATCTCCTAATAACAAACAAACAAGCAAACTCAAGAAAGCCAATTTTCAAAATGTGTTTTGGTAAGATTTTTTGATGGCTCTTGTCACTGAGCCTATTAAGAACTGATTTGCCTCCATGTATTTCCTTTCAGTTTCTACAACTGTTGAAGTCTGTGTAAAAGGATGTTCAATCAATAATTATTCTAATTTCACAAGAAAATGAATTTGAATATTCTAACATTTTATTATATATATATATACTATTATTTATATACTATAAATTAGGCATCTAGAAATATGTGCTCAGTATTCAAATCTAAAAATATATTTAACTTATTATATCTCTTTAAAACACAATGAATAAATATAATAATATATTTATTAACTAAATAGTATATATTAATGAATGAATTAAGTTTATGTGATTTAATGTTAATTTTTCTTATTGTTAAAAATATGGAACACCTCCCCAGAATTGACCAGTTTTTTATTTTGCATTCCTTGATATGCTTTTGGATAATGTTGTATGTAAATATATTTTATTATGAGGATTGTGTTTTTAAAATGAGACTGAATAGTGTTGTAAAATGAGACTCTATTAAAATCTGTTAGCATTTAAAACTATAGGTCTAGATAGAAATGTAAAAAATATATACCCATAAGAAACTTCTATAAGGTGAACAACCTTGCTCACTGGCACTCTGACTTGTTATTGTTCTTCTAAGATGACCTTCTTGAACCGATCTTAATTAACAATTCCATCCTCATAAAATACATATTACCCTGATTACTATGCATGCAATGTCAACATTCATACTCCCACATACTATATGTAAGGTAAAGATAATCAAAACACATTTTTTTTCTATAGCAATAAAAGTCCCATCTGGAAAACATTGTAGGACATTGTACTGCCTGTGTCTGACTTGTCTGACTGCTCCTGTAATTGACTGCTTGACTCTCTGAGATGAGGGCATGCTTTTATATTCTGGGAGTTGGGCATTTACTCACTCTGATTCAATCTGCTAATTCTTCCTCTGATTAGTCACTTTGTCTGACCTTTACTCTGCCTCATCTCAGATATCACTTCCTGTCTGACACTGATTCCTTCTGAGCTCTGCTTACTGTCTCCCAAGTGCTGGGATTACAAGTGTGTACCAACATTCCTAATATTGTTTCTACATTGCATCCAGATCACACAGGTCTCTAAATGCAATCCCTTCATATAGACTGCTGGAACTTAGACCCTTCCTAGTTGTTACACAGGTCTATTACTCTACACAGATGCAAACTAATAAATATTTGTTGGGAATATACATTAATATTGATTCATTTTTGGTTATTCTTTAAAGGATGTCAAACAATATTTTAAATTCTTCTACATATCAAATGTCCTGAAACCATATGTAGTTCAGTACTACTGTCATGGAGTTATTTTGACCAACTTATACCAACACACAACTTGTTGAAAGAAAAGAAAATTTTATTGAGTTTAAGCATAAAAAGAAAAAGACAAAGAAAGAAAGCTGGACTTGCCAGGGACACAGTGTGAAATGAAAGTTCAGAGCCATGTCCCACATTCAAATTTTTATGAACTATGTAAGCTTGAAAACTAGAAACATTTTGTGTCAACATAAACAAAAGTTAGCAATAATTTTTAACCAATCAGAAACTCACTATCATGCTCAGTGTCACCAGAATTCAGAAATGACACATCTCAGTTTCCAAAACATGTACCTGACAATCATTTTGTTTTGACTTCGCTGGGGGGCTCTAAAGGCTAGAGGCTTTTCTCATTTTCCTGCAAACCTTAACTTAGTCTCTGTTTTAAAAGGGATTTTGTAGTATAAGATGGCATTGGTTCTGCCATTTCACACCATTTCAGTACTGAAGTGATGATAAAATGACAGTATATAATATTCTGCATTTTAGAGTTCCTTCTAGGATTCTGAACCTATACCTGCCACATATTAGTGCTAGAATTCTTTTTTTTTTTTCATTAATTCTTTGGAGGTATCAAACAATGTGTTTAGATCACATTCATTCTTCCCCCAATTCCTCCCAGATGTACTACCTCCTTCACTGACTGCACGATACTCTGCTCTTTCTTTCTCTTTTTGTCTACCCACCAGGCCGAATTTCTTTTCCCCATATATTTGTGGATGTTGGCCTTTAACTTGATTCATCAGAGATAACATTATTAAAGAAATAATAATTTACCTTTCCTAGCAGCTGTATGTTGTCAATAGCCTCCGGATAGGAGCGAAGTAAGATGAAATCACAAAGTAGTTTTAATTTGCATTTCCCTGATGGCTAAGAACTTTAAACAGTTTTGTTTTGTTTTGATTTGTTTTAGTGTATCTCAGCCATTTGTGTTTCATCATTTGAAAACTCTGCTTAGTTCTATAACTCATATTTTAATTAGGATGTTAATTTGATGTTCAAAAACAAGTTTTTGTTGTTGTTGTTATTGTTGCATATTTCAGCTATCATCCTGCTGTCAGATGTACAGTTGGTAAAGAAATTTGAGCTTTCTGCAGACTGCCATAGTACCAAATTCAGTTTGTCCTTTGCTATACAATAGTTTTCTTTCTTTCTTTCTTTCTTTCTTTCTTTCTTTCTTTCTTTCTTTCTTTCTTTCTTTCTTTCTTTCTTTCTTTCTTCCTCCCTTCCTTTCTTTTTTCCTTCCGTTCTTCCTTCCTTCCCTTTCTTTCTCTTTCTTTCTCTCTTTCTTTTTTCTTCCTTTCTTTCTTTTCTTTTCTTTTCTTTTCTTTTCTTTTCTTTTCTTTCTTTCTTTCTTTCTTTCTTTCTTTCTTCCTTTCTTTCTTTCTTTTTTTCTTCCTTGGTTTTCTTTTTCTATTTTTCTTTTTGAAGGACCTAAATTTTGGTATACATGCAAGGCCTGCTGTATACGTGTTCAACCCCTGACCCAGGCCTGATCATGAAGCTTAGTCATAAATTCTAAGAGAAAGCCATAAAACCCCTTCCCCGGGGCAGTCAGTCAGAACCAATGAAGAGCACAAGAATGCAGCAAGCCCTTATTCCTAGGGTGGCCATCTGCTGGAGGAAGGCCATCTGTTCCTGCTGATATCCTTGTTTCTAGCAAACCGTACTAAGAACATCACCCTCTAAGAGTAACCATATATGGCCTAAGAATGTGGATGGCTGTCCAAATGGGAATGAATCAGTCAGAAATCATATCCCTTATCCCACCAATTCCTTCATGCCAGTACTTGACTGCTAGAATGTGACCCAATCCATAACCACTGAGTTAGAAACTCCTGTGCCTCTGCTATAATCATGGTAAAAACACTGCCTAGCTGCCCCTGGAGCTCTCAAGAACAATCTGCTGTGTTAGAGACATTTGAGGGTCCGAGCTTGAGCTTGAATAAAGTCTCCTTGCTTTTTGCATTCCTGGTGTTTTGGGGAACCTTGTGACCTGGGCATACACTTTTCTTTTCTTCTCCTTTTCTCCTTCTCCCTCTCCTTCTTTCTCATTCTCCTTTTCCTTCTTCTTTCTTTGTGGAGTCCCATTTAATAAGATGGACTTAATGCCTGAATGTCTGAGAAGAATTATATTGGAATTTTATTGAAGATTCTACTCAATCTGTAGATTGCTTTTGTTAGGATGTTCACTTTTACTACCTTAATTCTACTGATCCCTGATCATGAAAGATCTTTCCATCTTATATTTTCTTTTGCTGTCTTTCTTTAATATCTTAAAGTTTTTGTCATACAAGTCTTTCCATTGCTTGTTTAGAGTTATCCCAAGATATTTTAATTTTTTTTTTAGTTTTTGTGACGGGTGTTGTTTTTCTAATTTTTTTCTCATTCCATTTGTCATTTGTATAAGGAAGGTACTAACTTTTGTCATTTTTGTATCCTGCTACCTTGTTGAAAGTGTTTATCAGCTATAAGAGAATCCTGGTGAGATTTTTAGGGTCACCTATGCATATTATCGTATCATCACCAAACAGAGATACTTTGACTTCTTCCCTTACAATTTATTATTCAAGTACCTATAATGAATAGGTAGAGAGTGGACAACCCAGTTTTGTTTTGTTACTGAAATAGTGGAGTTGCTTTGAGTTTCTCTCCATGTAAGTTGATGTTAGGTGAATATGTCAAAGAACTTTTCTGCATCTAATGAGATGATCAAGTAGTATTTGATTTTTCAAATAGTTTATATGGCAGATTATATTTATTGTTTTATATTTGATGAAAAATCCTTGCATCTTTGGGATGAAACCTACTTGATCATGGTAGATGACATTTTGATTTATACTTGGATTTGGTTTGGAAGTATTTTATTGAGAAATTTTGCTTCTATGATCACAAAGGAAATTAGTCTGTAATTATCTTTCTTTCTTTGGTCTTTATGTGGTTTAGGTATCAGGATAATTGTAGATTACTGTTAAACTAATTGTTATGAATCACCCAGAGCTACCTGGCCACATTCTAGAAATCTGTTTGGCCACATTCCAAAACCCCTGTTTCCTGGAACTTACCCAACCCTCACACCCTACCACTGAGCAATACTTTAATCTTCCGTTGGCAGACATTAGACATATGTTCATGCTCTATACAACCCTCCATCCCTTTATAACACAGCTTGGCAGACCCTATCCCCTCTCTCTTTCCTTTCTCCTGCTCAGAAACAGATATTTCCTTCATATCTCACCCCACCTCAATAAACTTCTTGCTTGAGATCTTGCTGTATGGTGTCTTGCCCATTTTAAATCACTGATGATTTGACAAAATTACACTCCTTGATTGGGTAAAGTTACCCTTCTCAAGTTATGGGTCTTCCTCAAGCAGCCTCTTTCCATTTCACCATTTGGACTCATGTATGGGTGGCCAGTTCTGGCCCCCGGCTTTTCTATAAACCAGTTGCCTCTTCCTGTCTACCTGCCCTCCCTCTTACTCTGTCACCTCCGCTTCCCACTACGGAACTTTACTGAACACCACCTACCCCAGCCATACATCAACTCCTATCCACCCCAAATCAACACTGGGGATTTGATTCTTCTCTTTCTTCCAGACCAATGCCCCTTAGCCCTTTTCCCTAAATGGAAATGAGAGGCCCAACACTAGTGGTAAAGGCACTGACCTTTCTTTCCTCTGTTTAATGTCAAGTACTTGCATTCCCAGAAACCTCTGGTTCATATCAAGTACTCACTTTCCCAGAAACCCTTGTTCCTTGTAACATTTAGTGAGCCAATCCAGTGCCTAGGTTATAACTAATCAGAGAGATCCCCTGCTTCCTTTAAAAACCCATGTGATGAGCTTTTTGGGTCATTGGCCATCTTGCATGGTGCCAGACCCCAAAGCATGCTGGTTTGCTCTGCAGAATAAAAGTCCCTTTGCTTTTTGTATATGATTTCAGACTCCTGGGAACCTCATAACCTGGGCATAACATTTGAAGGTTCAGCTGTATCAGTATCAACTCCAGGAGACTGAAACTGTGGGGCAGCCAGTTGGTTGATAAGTGTATCACATGTTCTGTTCTGATTCATGTCTAATATTCTGTTTCTGATTGGACCCTACTCTGAGTACCTGTAATGCCTGTATCATCTGTTAAAGGTCAATTGAGCCCTACTCTGACTACCTGTACCTGTATTGCCTGTTGAAGGTCTAAGCAGATATGCTAGTAGGCCTGTGGGACTAGGAAGACTTTCCAGTCCCACCTGATAGGGATTGGCTACCACCTATAGTACTGATGGGGGAAGGAGGTTACTCCCATGGCATGCTGAGAGGCCATCATCCCACTTCCAGTATTTCCTCAGGGTGTCAGGAGGACTGGTTCTGTTTGTGTGTTATTTTTGTTCATTTTGTTTTGGCTTCTTGAGACTTGTGAGACTTGTGACATGGGACAGGCTCAGACAATCCCACTGAGCCTTCCGCTCAACCACTACAAGGATGTTAGGGACAGAGAGCTCATGGTCAAGGAGTAGAAATTAGGAAGGGATAATTTTTTACTTTCTACAGGAATGAATGGCCAACCTTTGAGGTCAGGTTGCCAGAAGAGGGGACTTTCGATCTCCTCACTATCTACAAGGATCCTAATGAGGCAAGCACTATCTGCTGCCTGCTGCAGCTGGGGTGGACCATGTGAGGAGCCATGCTCACATCCAGAGTCACTACTTATTTTGTTGTTACTGTCTGTTTCATGTGTATACCCTTATTTGTGTGCAGATAGTGCTTGAATGTATGAGAATGTATGTATGTGCTGTGCTCATTTGAAAATGAAAAAGTCTTTTTTATGACTAAGTCCTAGATCACTGTCCTGGATGCTGGCTGGCCAGATCTGGATCAGGGTTACACAGAAATAGGTCTTCCTGAAGGCTCAGAGGGGTGACTTGGAGCAGCTTCTACTGCTAGTCCAGAAGCCAAAATGGTTTCTGCTGCTGCCTCAGTCACCTGGCCTAGCTGCCTCTGCTGCCTTGTGCTTGCATGGCTGTAAAAGTGGCTTTCTGGAGGGCACAGCACTAAACTGTCCCAGATTTTTGCTTGTATCTTTCCAGAAAAAGCAGACAGACTGTTAAAAAAAAATCAACAAGTCATCTCCAGAGAAGTCCTGATGATTCTCTGTTCTGTTCTTCAAGGCCTGGTTTTCTATTTTTCTAAAGATTACCACTTGGCTAACAGACGCCATCCAGGAATCAAACTGTTTCAACTGCTGTGAGTCCTGGGCTTGCTTAGGTCTGATGGCCAGCTGATGTGATCACCCCTGTCCACTCAGCTGGATCAGTGAACCAGATATACTGTACTGCCTAAAGCCCCCAGCTTTTGACCAATTACTAGCCTTTTTGCCGCCCTCCCACCCCACCCCCACCCCCGGCTACGATGTCCAGTTTCAGCAGGAAGTAGTCTAAGAGATTACAATGTCCCGTTTCCTCAGGCTGGAACTTTTAGTCAAAAGAAAACTGCCTGGGACTGGGGACATGTGTGTATAGTGCCTATTGGGATTTCAAAAAGTTACCTGTTAAGGCCGGATAGACTCAGATTCCTTAAGCTGACAAGAACACTTGCTTAAAAAAAGAAAAAATTGCAAAGAGGGAAGCCTAAAATAAAATTAATGACTGGGATAGTAACTTTAAAGTCAGCCAATGCAAGGCCTTTGAACTTTCTGTTTCCACTAATTACTGTGCCCCCTTGCATCATTAGTGTCTTAAATTAGATACATAAACCTGATGGTTATTAGATCCCAATTACCCGTATCTATAGAGTCAAAGATTTGACTTAGGATACAACCCAAGGGGGGAATGAGAGGCCCACCACACCTAGTGGTGAAGGCACTGACATCTCCTCTGTTTAATGTCAAGTATTAGCTTTCCCATAAACCCCTGTTTAATGTCAAGTACTTGCATTCCCAGAAACCCTTGTTTCCTCATAACATTTAGTGAGTCAATCCAATGCCTGGGCTCTGACCAATCAGAGAGATCTCCTGCGTCCTTTAAAGACCTATGTGGTGAGTTTTCTGGGTCGTCAGTCATCTTGCATGGTGCCAGACCCCAAAGCATGCTGGTTTGCTCTGCAGAATAAAAGTCCCCTTGCTTTTTGCATATGATTTCAGGCTCTTGGTGTTTTTGTGGACCTTATAATCTGGGCATAACAGAAAGGCCTCTTCAAGGTAATTATTGTTACTTCCACAGCTGCTAACCTTGAGGGTCTCCCTCACTTGATGCCACCTCAAGCCTTTTACCCCATTTTAAGATTACCTTCTTTCATATCAACCTCAATAGGACCTTGTTTCCTTAGGCTTCAGAGGACACTGAGATCAATGACCTTGTCCTCTGTTCCAGAAGATTGAAGCTCCACTCCAGCAGCTGTGCCCAAAACTACTGGATTAAACACAGATTTCTTTTCCTTTTCCTCCTGTGTGTTTCTGTTCAGAGAAGCCCTTAAACATGGAGACTTGAGGTTCAAGAAAACCCCACTTGTAGTAAACAGACCTTCCAAATAGGATTTGGAAATTGTTCCATAGCATGTTGTCAAGAGCTGGTTATAATTCCCATAATCCCTGTATCCATCCCCTCTACTTCAATCTATGATGTTTTCATCTGCTTCTTCTAGGACCAGACAGAAGACTACTGTAAAGGATGGCCAGATACATATGGAGACTGTCCATACAGATATTGTCAATTCCATGTTCCATGTCACACTGACTCTTTTCTCTTATGATGAAATAAGGCTCTTTTTTTCTTCTAAGTCAAGGACCCATGGGATTCTAGGTGGGAAATGAGCATCACTGGTAAGTTCTATGATTTCCATAGCCTCTATCTATTATCAGGTGAGCACAATTCAAATCCGAAGAAACTATATTTCAATTGCTCAACCCCCGAGAATAGAAAAGATAGAAGAGGAGATTCAACATTCCTCCAAGATCATAAACTCCTTAACATCGTCTCTTCTAAATAACACAAATCTACCATTTCATCTTTTGTTTCAAACCCTGACCTTGGCCTACAAGCCCTTTGCAGTCCCTCAGCCTGAGTGCATTGGGGAATGTTGGCTATGTGTTCTTCCTCCTGACTAGGTCACAATTGACCCTTGCAGCTTCCCCTGTTACCTTGTCTGATAACCTTACCTCATCATCATCGACCGCCCCAAGTCCGGCATTGTAACCGCCCCTTACCACTTTCGTTTTACGCTCTTTGTCATGGCAAAATGCTTTAAGGCATCAAGGACACAATTTGTAAGGGAGTAAAAATTCTTAGACTGCAATAGAACCCTAAATCGTGACACCTCATCCACAAAGTCTAATGCCCACGTCACCTAGATTCTCTGTGCTACTCAAGCCTACCATTGCCTAATTGCTAAATTGTTAGGAGTTTGTACATTAGTATTTCTTTTTCCCAAGTTAGGGCTTATATATGGGGAAGAGCCCCTACTGGTTCTGGTTTTGGACTCAATAGCTGCTTTACATAATAAAAGAGCAGTTCAAATCCTGCCAATCCTGGCTCCTGTGGGAATCACCACTGGAATGGCATGACTAATCATCTCTATAAATATGTTTCACCAGTTATCTTTCCAGTTCATCCAGGATCTCCAACAGGTGGCCCAGACCATACTCACGCTTCAAGGACAAACTTACATTTTGGCAGTGGTGGCACTCCAAAATCTGTGAGGACTAGATCTTCTTCCAGCTAAAGAAAGTGGTTTCTGCCTTTTCCTATAAGAAGAATGCTGCTTCTGTGTCAATCAGTCAAATATAGTGAAAACTATAATACAACAACTTCAAAAATGTAAGGAACAACTTGAAGCATCCAGCCCCTGGGCTGTTGAGAATCCCATATGGTGCTAACATGGCCATTCCCATATAATCCTGCTCTGCTGCAGTTCTCTTTCTTCTTGGACTCTCTTGGTGACTAAGATTGACTACCTAAAATACAATTGTGGAAAATTTAGCCAAATGTGAAAAGAAAATGTTTTTAATGTCAAAATGTTTTCTGCATCATTAATTACAAATAAGTCACATTTTAGTAATAAAACCCCAAGTTGGGTAAAAATGTGTATGTGTGTATATATATATATATTGAACCACTCAGTGCAGAGAATTAGATTTGTCATGGTTTACATTATTTACCAGGATAAAGCATAAACTGCTATGGAAACAACAGACCAAAGGGGTTCTTGTCAGACTGCAATAACCAGAGTGAGACACAAGCAAAGATACCGGAACCTCTGATCTCCTTTTCTTGAAGGGGTTGAACTTTTCATTTACAAGCTTACTGAAGATGTAAAACAAAATAAGTATTTTTCCAAATATTTGTTTAAACAAGAAAATACATATAAAGATATGAAGACTTTAGTATTAAAGTTATGAAAATGAAGACCTATTGTTTCTATCCATTATTTTGGTTGTTTACTTTCCTTCAAATAATTTTATTTAAAGAAATGATGTTAGTGAAATTCAAATCTGGATAATCTGTATGTATAATTTCTCTTGCGAGTTCATTTATTTTCCATTTATTTTTCAAATTCTACCTAAGTTGACTGAGATTTTGCATAAATAACACATATATTTGCCTATTTAAAAGTTCATAAATTTTTGTGTTTTTTACAATTATACATTTTAAAATTTAAGATATAGAAAACAGTTTTAGTAGTCAAATTTTTTGTTTGTTTTGGTTTGATTTGGTTTGGTTTTTGGTTTTTCAAGATAGTTTCTCTATTGTAACTCTGGCTGTCCTAGAACTTACTCTGTAGACCAGGCTGGCCTCGAACTCACAAAGATCTGCTTGCTTCTGCCTTCCAAGTACTAGGAATAAAGACACATGTCACCACTGCCTGGCTCATTGCCATTGTTTTTCATCTCAGATTATGAACTTAGTATGTTTCTGTCTACCTCCAAATTTCACAATAAATCACAGCTAAGGATTCAGAAGGTAAAGTTAAATTTAAATTCGTTAGCTAATGTGAATAAAGCATGCTTTTCTATTGGTATCAGACACACATTATGCAATGAAGAATTTGCAAGCTTCCTCCTCTGAAGCCTCTATCTAGAATTTGCCTGCAACAGCATATGCTGATGAGGTTAGCAAAGTGTTTCAGCTAGCTAACCATCTCAAGAAATGACCCTAAAGAACTTTAAAGTCATTAAACCTCCAAGAATCTAATCAAATCCAAAGAACACAGATCCAGAGCTCATATAAACATGGGAAAATTGACTACATTTCACTTTGCAAAATAGGTTTTCAGATGAACTCTGGTGACAGGCATATAATGGAATCTCAGTTAAAACAAAAACACATGATTGATAGGAAAACAACCAAGATCAGGTCAAAAATGTTGTAGCTCAGTAAGTTAAAAAAAAAAAAAAAAAACACAACAAAATACTAACTTTTCCTAAAATTCAATGTCCAAACTCTACAAGTATTATAGTAATACAAAAGCTTGAGTTCAGTCCCCAGCAGTCATATAAAGGTAAAAGAAATAAATGAACTCCATAGATAACTTCTGATCTCCATATGGTCAACATGTCACTACACACACACACACACACACACACACACAAACACACACATCAGAACCATATAGAGCAGACAAATATAAATATTAAAAATTAACTTGAACTGTGGGGTTAGTCATTTTTTAAGTCTGAAACATTAAAACAGTAGAGATGTGTTTTTTGGGTTTTTTTTTTTTTATGTACAAAATCCACTGATGACCTTTGGGAGATGATTTCTTTCTTTTAACATCAGGGAAAGTTACATACAGATTGTTAAAAGTAATTGATTTTGCCAATATGAATAGATTATAATTTGAAAACCAAAGCTAAAGAGAACACATGTCGTTCTGATGGTGTGATACTAAACACAGAAGAATGAGACAAAAGTTATTAGAATCACAGCCCAAATTGAAACAAGAGGAGTTTGATAGGAGATCATATATGGGGCAGAGGGATGGAGAGAAAAATTGAATTCATGTGATAAGAGAGCAAATGTGAACTTGGAAAGTATAGATTGTTTGATATGATTTTGCTTTATTTTTTCTACATTGAGTGGTTACTTCATGTCATTAAATTTAAATTTAAGTTTACACAATCTATCCCATGGGTGTGCAGAAATGTAAACTGACATGCCATTCAAACAGAGATGCAGAGTATGATAAAGCACAGAGGGTAGTAGCTGATGTTTTCAGTATTCCACTGAATACCCTGAAGGAAATAACATGCTGGAAGTTGTCATAGTGTGACTTACTTTGTGGTATTGCACATTTGTCCATTTTCTAATGTATTCATGATTCTGATATTACTTTTCAGAGATAATTGAGAACAGACCAGCTGTCACAGCACCTTTATGAATGTTATATTAGTGATTATATTATATTATAGTAATATATTAATGATATATTAGAATATATCCTGAATTAGAATTAATTTATATTTCCCTTGGTTCTTTTTCAGGGAGCTAACCAACATACCAAGATTAAATCACTATCATTTTTATAGATTAGACAGCATAGGTTAAAATATAGAAAGTATCTACCATTTTTTTATCCACCAAAATAAACAAAAATAAAACTTAATAGCATTCAAAGAAGAAGCTTATTTTTATTATTAAATCAGTTGACCAGAGTTTTATTAAACAGCATTTTCACTATTTTTCCTGTATCAAAATAAAACAAAAAGGCAAATGATTACTATACTTCGTTCTACTCAAACAAGAACCATTCTAAAACTCAATGAAAACATTAACCTCATTGCTGCAACATGGTTCAGACTAGACCTGCTCCTATAAATGGACAGAGGCAGATCATTAGCCTGCTGAACACATCCTGTTACTGAGGAATATTAAAACCTAAAAGATACATGCAAGCATTGGGATAATGAAGCACAGTAGCACTTGACATTAATCTCTATTTCATGGTTAATCTTGATTGTTAACTTGGGTAGACCAGGAATTAACTAGTATATAAGACTATGAGCATATCTTTATGGGATTTTCTTGTTGGAAAACCCACCCTAAATATGATGACATCTTCTGGCAGAGCCAGTTAAAAGAGATATGGGAAAAATACTTTTGTTTTGGCCTATTTGCCTGCTTGCTGTCATCTCATGCTGCTGTCAAGGTTCATTTAGCTTGTTGATGTTGTTTTTCAGCTACTCTGTTGCTGCTGCCACCACAATTGCTGAGTGAATTGCTGATATCAGAATGTAGAGGAATAGGCCGGTGTGAAAGCTAGCATGAAGGTTCTATATTCCAGGGGTCTATATGAAGGAATCACATTCAGAAGCCTGTGTCATCCAGATGGAATGTAGAATGTTAAGAACAGTAGCATGCACCTTTAATCCCAGTATTCAGAAAGTAGTGGTGGCACACATCTTTGATCCCAGTATTCAGAAGGCAATGGTGGTCCATGCCTTTAGCTCCTAAGACAGTGTGGAAGCACACAGAAAGCAGAACTCAGGAGTTAGTGTCAGAAAGAAAAGAGAGGAAGTGACATCTGAGATGAGTCAAAGTGAAAGGCAAAGTGACAAATCAGAGGAAGTTAGCAGAATGAGTCAGAATAAGGATACACCCAACTCTCAGGATAGAAAGGCAGGCTCTCAGTTCAAAAGAGTCAGTTACATCAGTCAGAGACCACAGGCAGTATGAGGTGAGCAGTCTGAAATAGGCAGGCCAGGAGAGCGGTACAGAGACACAGAGGCAGCTCAGCAGAAGTCAGTATCAGATGGAAAGAGTGAGTCACTTTGAAGCTAAGAAGAGCAGTTCAGTATAAGGCAGTCAAAGAATCTGGCAGAGTCTGCCAAGTCAGAAGAGCTAATTCAGAAACATTCAGCTGGCTTAAGAAGATCAGTTTGAACCAGGCAGCTTGGAGAAGAGTTTGAACCATAGCAATAGTGAGATAAACCAGAAGAGGCAGAGTTCAGAAGGAGCTAATCAGAGTGGCTTAGTCAGCAGTTAAGTTTCAAAGGTTAATTAGATTGTCTAGATGTTTAAATATTCTAGATTGTACAATGAAGCTGAAGCCTTCCAGGTCTAGACTGAGGATGTGATTGTAAAGAGGACACAATGTTCATGGGCTGGAGGACTAAGAATGGGCTATTTAATAAGCAAAATAATAAAAGGTTTTGCCCTGAATCAACATCTATCTCAGAATCCAGCTTCTTAAGCTTTACAAAATTGAATTATGCCCAGGGGCTCCAGAGGAGTCTTCTAGGCCTTAGAAGTGGTTCTCAACCTTCCTAAGGCTACTATCCTTTTAATAAAGTTCCTCATGTTGTGGTGACCCCAACCATAAAATTATTTTCATTGCTACTTCATAACTTTGCTACTGTTATGAATAATAGTGTAAATATTTAATATGCAGATGGTCTTAGGATACCTCTGTGAAAGAGTCACCAAAAGAGAATGTAATCTACAGGTTGAGAACCATTCTTAGGCTTTCTGTGCCAGACTGAGGATGCTAAAACATACAGCCTTTGAAATGAGCAACTACTGGATTGTCAGCCAAACTTCTTACTACCACTCTGTTTCCTATTATACACACACACACACACACACACATACACACACACAATTTTTTAATAAAATAAAGTAGCATTTGTATATGTAATTAATATTGTCATTTATGTACAATTTGCTAGTGATCTTGAAAGATGTGCTACCAAGGTAAGAAAAATAGAAGTACATATACTTAAAAGTTGTAGAAGTTTCTTTGGATTTTAAAAAATGCTTCTTTTTATGCTGAAATATGAAAATATAGGTATGATAAGTGTAGTAAAATTTGTAAATGGATTCTATGCTCTATTTAATAGTATTATGTCATGCATTTTAATAAATTAAATGTCTCAGAATATGCTTTTGTCACTCAAATGAAGATAGACAGATCTAAAGAGAAAAAATATTAAAATAAGAAAAATGTTTATCTAGCAAGCCAAATATACTGCCTTTATGACAGTTTATTTAACAATATAGACTTATGAAAATATTTAAATCTATACAGGACAAAATATGTGCTTGATTTTTAAACCTCCTTTTCATTTACCACTACTGACATAAGTGGTTTAGGAAGATAGAAGAATATATCTTATATAAGTTCAAATTAAAATTTCCATACAATAAGCAATAATAACAAACTGATTGTGATCTTTGGAGTTTATCAAGTCACAAATAGGATCATAATCTATCCTGAGATAAAATCGCATCTTTATTGGCCATTTAGCCCACCTTCCATGTATTGACTCCAATATAAATACATATATATGATAATGTTCATGTAGTTTAACTATATACAAAAAGTAGTTTATGTCAACAATAAAAGTAGTCATGAAAATCAAGCAGATATTGTGTACAAATTCAAGTGAAAGTGCATTTCCAGGTGATGATGGCCACATTTCCTGTTTAATGAACAGTTGCTTTCAGAAATACATGTCCTTTTATTTATTTTTTTAATTTTAGTTAATTTTTTAATTTAATTTTTTGATATTTTACTTGCATATATGTCTGTGTGAGGCTATCAAATCCCCTGGAACTGAAGTTACAGACAATTGTGACTTGCCATGTGGGTGCTGGGAATTGAACCCAGGTCATCTGGAAGAGCAGCCAATGCTCTTTAAACACTGAGCTACCTCTCCAGCCAAAATACATGTCTTAATATTCACTGAAAAGTAAGGATGCCATAAATATGAAATAATTTCCATACTTAAAATCCACTGAACTGGACTACTCCACAAGACCATGAAAATAGGAGTTAGCTTTGTAAATCATGATGAAACCTTTAAATGTCCTTAAATTTTAGTATGAAAATTCTTGCGCTTCTATATATTCCTGACTTAATTACTCAAAGACAAGTACACAATTATAAGCAGAGTTTTCAGATTACAGAATTTCCATGTTTATTGAAGTTTGTCTTATGTTACATAGAAGCATTACACACACACACACACACACACACACATGCACGCACGCACGTGCGCACTAAAAAAATAACAAAAAAAGACTTATTTTAAGCTATGGAGATTTGAATGATATTTTAATTCCAACAGTGTTAAAAGTTACAAAATAATTTATTAAACATCTCCATCACAAAAAATAACAAACATTTATTTTCATGCTAAATTCTTTTAACAGTTGAGGCTGCACTCTGTCTGTCTTTAGGCAGCTGTTCTTGGTCCTGGATTGGGAGTGGAATTTAGACTTACTCCATATGTCCATATACTCTTTGGTAAATATTTCCCTGAACACACTGTTCTCATTTTGGAATGAGATAAAAGACAGAATAATCCAAATAACATAAAAACTCAAACCACTCAAAAGCTCTAGTGACCCTTTCTCACTTTGGGATTTCATCCAGATCACTTCATTATATCCAGTAGTAGATTTCTTGGGATCCTTTTAATCTGTGATAATTTCTCAACTGTTATTATGTTTTATGACCTTAATGATTAAACAAGATTAAATTAAATTAAGATAAATTAAAACAAGATCTACGTATAAACAAATATTAAAATAGGTATCTACGTAAAATATGAAGAGTTAATTATCTACTTCATAGTTTAAATATTGACTATATGTGGAGCTAATAGCTACTTGATAGAAGAAAATATTTTAGTGTATAAAGAACTGTTATAGAAACAGAGTAACACAGGCTGTTAGTCCTAGGAAAGCAGTGGTAGTCAAATGCCTTGGACCTGCTGGCCAGCCAGCCAAGGCAAATCAGTGAGCTTCAGGTTCAATGGGAAAATCAGTTCCAAAAATAATGTGAGGAAAATTGAAGGAAGATATTCAACATTTGTATCTTGATACCACTTGCACAAACACATAGTGATCTTTCAAGAAATCAATAGGCCCTAACACATGTATATACACATATAAACACACAAAATAAAAAAAAATGATACCTACAAATGTTATTTATACATTACGAAATATTTCAATCTCTTGAATTTAGCAAGAAATTTTAAACCATATTTAACAAAGAACATAGAAAATATTGGTAATACTCACGTGTGTCTATGTAAAACAAAGAAATTCCTGTTTCTAATTTCATTACAAAAGTCCTGTGTAATGTTTCAGCTAAAGACATTCTATTTTCTCTTCATACTTTGCAGGCCATGCCTGGATATTTAGTTTAAACCAAGTAAGGAAAATCATCGATTAATGTAAATTTCCTTCTCAATGATTCCCTCTTAATCCAAGGTTTTAATGACAATACTCTATTGCCTTTAGACTAAGATTTTTGTAAATATTTTTTCCTCCACCTTCTGTGGCTATTAACAGTCAAACCATGGTCTACTTTATGGCTGAAACAGATAACACTATCTTGCTGTGTTGCTAAAGTGGGACATTTGTACATTTATTAAGTCAGTCCAAAATGCCAACATCAAAGATTATGCTAATTTTATTTGAAGTGACATTATACATTATCATGGTCATTTTCAAAGAGATTTGGTAAAACATCACATTGTGGTCTTGCTTCAAAAGTGTATGTACATCAACTCTATATAGCATCAAAGTTATTAGGGATTATCTACTGAGGTTGAAGTATGCAATCCTTTTCTAATCTTGACTACTTCAGTGAGTTACTACTCAACCTTGGGAAAATTCACTGTCTTCCTTTCAACTTCATTGTTTTCACTTCTGAACTAGGACAATGCTTATCCTGGCATGAGTTTTATGATGTTTAGGATGAATGCATAAGGAATATCTTAGATAAAGTGGAAGACTTTCAAGATATCCATTGTTCAGTGTGCCTCCAGACTACACTGGAGTACTTAGTCCTGTAGATTTTAACATTGGTGTTATCTTACATCTAATATTAACTTCTATGTAATATTTGAAATGAACTATGAATGGAAATATTTTTATTACTGTTAATGAATGTGATGTTAGAGTAGTGATTAAGAACATAAAACAATAATTTATTAAACAAAGGAACTTATTAATCTTATTTCTAGTTGTTTGTCTTAGTACAACTAAGTTAATATGATGCAAATTTACAGTTAAATTATTGGTTTAAAGTAAAAATATATGATTTTTCTTCTTTAGCACAAAACATTACTGAAAGTCAAGCAAAACTAACAACAAAAGTTTACTCTGAACTTTTGAAAATGTGTAAATGGATATTTAAAACAAAAGCTGACATATTTTAAATGTATGCCTAATGAATAGAATAATAGCAATAGTTATTCCAAGAGATGAGCAGAAACTACAAAGAGATATTAGGAAATTTCTAAATAGAGCTTACTGATCTCATTTCCAGTTTCTGAGATTAAATCACACATTTTTTTTCATTAAAAGTAAATTTTGCTTGACCTTCACCCCTTAATATTTTGTGATAAAAATATCTTGACAAAAATATTAATATTCTAAGGCACTAACACTATTGAGTACAAATATTTGGAGCAGTTATATATTGCATACTAAGAAGTACTGCCCAAGAACTATTTGTTCAAATGTTTTGTAAGTGGTCCAATATGAAATTACATCAAGATGGCTTTGCTAGGTATAAAGAGGATATAGTATACTGGAGTATATATGTTATTAAGTTTTCTCACATTTGTTTCAGTATTTGTATGAGGTTATAAGAAATCATTATCAAATACGGAAGACAGAACTTTTAGGACAAACTTCCATCTTCATTTATGAATTGATTTATGTGTAAGGAAATGGAATAGTAGGTTCTAGTGTTCAAAAATGTTACTGAACTTTTGTATTTCATCATTATCTATTATATAAGGCAGTAGTTATTATTTGAAATTATATCTTAATAATAACATATCTTAAGTTGGAGACTTGGTTTTTATTTCCCAATAATGTCTTCATTATGAACTGCTCAAGGATGTGGGTAGAACTGAATTCAAGATATAATTGTTCATGTGAGTTTACTGCTGGAGTCATCAGGGGAACTGTCTTGCCTTCATTTCTGAAGTTTGACCTTGATCATTGTCTTATGCTTCAGCTGTGTCAGAGTGTTCGGGCTTGTTGTAGTAGGGACGTGGCTTCTGGAGGTGACATATAGTCCGGTTGCTGTTAGTTGTGTTCTTACACTGACGTTTAGGCATCTTCATTTGGAGTATTCTGTTTCGTTTGTTTTGCTTTGTTTTGTTTCAGCTCTGAATTTGTAGGTTTGCCTTTATTGAATGAGTGTTTTGTTACTTAGTTTCTTTATCTTCTCTTGTCTTCTGTGTTTTGTGGTTTCTTATTGAGCAGGGGGTCTCTGCCTGAGATTCTCTGCTGGAATTCTGGTGGTTGCTTCAGCTTTTTGTCTAGCAGGGATTCTCCTTCTGAGATGTGAGCTGTGTCTTGAAAAGTGTTCTTCTGCGTGTTTTATATGGCTTGATTTAGGGCAGGGTCTGCCTGCCTGGTCTCCTGATTAGGTTGTGTGGTCAGTGTGGGCAGGAGTTATGTGTCCTAGTTTGTCTCTGGTCTGTTCTCCAGGAGCTTGCTTGCTTTGCCTGCACCAGGGCAGGGGCTATTTGCCTTGGCTGGGGTAGAGTGTGGGATTATGTAGGTTGTTTTGAGCTTTGGGGCTGGCTAGGCAAGTGTAGTGGGAGGGATCATTCAGGAGGTTCCTACCTGATCTACTGGCTTGCTCTGTCTGCTCCAGGGCAGGGGCTGTCTGCCCGAGTTGGTCCTTGGAACTAAGAAGCAATATCCAGAAAGGATGGAGAGTGAGGGGATGGAGGTAATTTAGGGCTTTGGGGCTGGGCTGAGCAGGTGTAGGGGAAGGGTTCAGCGAACATGACTCCTACCTGATCTCCTGTGGCTGGCTTGCTCTGTCTGTTCCAGTGGAGGGTCTGTCTGCCCTAGTTCCTCACTGGTACTTGGGAGCTGATCTCCTGCTGTTGGCTTTGCTCTTCCTGCACCAGGGAAGGAACTGATTTCCTGGGGGTTGCTTGCTCTACATGCACCAGTAGAGAGTCTGTCTGCCCAAGTTAGTCCCTGGAGCTCAGAAGCAGTGTCCAGAAGGGTGGGGAGTTGGGGGATGGAGGTAGTTTTGTGCTTCGGGGCTGGACTGGGCAGGTGTAGGGGAAGGGTTCAGCCAACAGGACTCCTACCTGATCTCCCGAGGCTGGCTTTGATGCTGATCTTAATTATTGTTGGAAGAATGTTAATTGGTATATCCACTATGGAAATCAGTATGGAGGTTTTTCCCAAATGAAAGCTAAGGGTACAACTGTTAGAGCCATGGTGGTACTTGATTTTAATACCAGGACTTTACTAGAAGTAACAGCAAGTGTTTTCCTTTGAAGTTCAAGGCCATCCTTTCTACATAGAGACATCTAAGCCATCCAGGACTACAGAGTGAAACCCTGTCTTTAAAAAAAATAAGTTAAGATTAGAATTATCATGTAACCCACATATACCTCTCTTGAGCCTACCCCAAAAGACTAAAAGAGCTAACTCTATACCTTACTTCAAAGACACTTACATACCCTTGTTTATTGTTGTTCTAGTCACAACAGCTAGGAAATACAATCAGGATGGATGTTCATCAGATGATGAATGGATAACAGAAATGTGTTTCATATATTCTGTGGAATTAAAATCATCTCCTTGAGAAGTTTTGGGGCATAGATCTCCAACCATACCTCAGAGTTCCATCTCTATCATTTGATTATATATATATATATATATATATATATATATATATATATAGAGAGAGAGAGAGAGAGAGAGAGAGAGAAAGAGAGAGAGATATCATAAATGAATTTAACTGAATACTTCTCTAGTTTGCCAAATACTTCAAGTTTTATCTTCTCACTAACCTTGATGACTCTTCATTTTTGAGTATAAAATTTGATATGCTACATCTTTCTGTTGAACTTTTCCTCCACTTTCTCTCATATGCAATGATTGATGTGAATTACCAGCACTGTTTCTAGGCAGAACCATCCTCTGGATTCTGTCCCATATCTCTATTGTGCTGCTGATTTCTCTGCTTTGCTTGATAATGTAGAAAGTTACCTTGCTATGTTCTTCCTATACTGCAACAAACCTGCTCTACATGTCCAGTCATGTTACTGGAACTTTTTTTAAAATTTAACTCTAAGTTACAACTTTAACTGAATTTGATGCTGTCATCTACATGCCCATAATCATAGAACAGAACACTTACAGAATTATCTATAGTTTCATTGTGCCACTGAACATTTTATACTGCATCACCTTTTGAATACACGCACACACATACATTACAGGTAGTTGGTTATGATTCATGATTCACTTGACATTGAAATTAGGAAAAAAATTGTGATCATCAATAAAAGCATGTGCTTTTAACCTCTGAACTATGTACTCAGCAACCTGCAAACTGTTGATTTTGTCATCCTTATACCCATAAACATTCATAGCTATTCTTTATCACCCACCAGGTTCCCTGTAGTATGGAATGTCTTATATAATCATCTTCTAAATCTAGTCCTAATACAGCTTTTAACATAAGAAAAACTCTCAAAAGCATTTCCTTAATGAATGAGTAAACTCAGCACACTTAAACAATAAAAATATATATTTAATAAAACACCTATGAGTCCTAAGTGTGCAATATACATAATTATGTAATTATTACATAATTGCGCGCACACACACACACACACACACACATACATACACACGCACACACATACATTACAGGTAGTTGGTTATGATTCATGATTCACTTGACATTGAAATTAGGAAAAAAATTGTGATCATCAATAAAAGCATGTGCTTTTAACCTCTGAACTATGTACTCAGCAACCTGCAAACTGTTGATTTTGTCATCCTTATACCCATAAACATTCATAGCTATTCTTTACAGAGATTATGAGTAAATTGGCTAAAACACAGTTGAGAAGTGGTTTCAAAAACATGTGCCAATTGCCATTGGCTAGAAAACTTTAAAAGTGAGAAAAAATACAGAAAATATACAAAAGTATAACTCAAATTTAATAATTAAAAGGTAAAAATTAATTTTGTATCCACTCTAGTTTTAAATTAAAGTTCAGGAAAGGTAAAAGAAAGTGTTTTTCTGACATATTTTGAAAAATAAGTTACATAGTTTGGGTCAGAATCACAGATGCTGGTGAATACGGCAATTGTCAGGGCAAACCAGAAGTCTGTTATTTGCTCTTTACTCTCCATAGTATGAGCTCAGTAAACTTAATTTCATTACAATGTAATCACACTCATATTATATTATGTAAATTGAATGTGAAATAAAATAAATGAAATCTTGAAACACAGGAAGTTTAGAAAGGAGTAGAGGTACAATTTGGAAAATCACAAAAGTTAGAATTAAATAATCAAATAATCACTAAGTGAATAATCACAATAATATAAACTAATTAATATGGAATAAAAATATCATTTAAAAATAGAAATGGCTTACCTTAGTGAGTCAAGCACTATAAAAAAAGATTTATCTTGAATTTTCTTGACAAGCTCAGTTTTATACTTAGAAAGCATTGAAAAGTAAATGAACTGACAAGGTAGCAATTATTGTTTACTTCCTTGGAATTTCAAATTTGTAAGGACACTATGAACAATTTTAATTTTTTTAGTGTATTGGTTTGAATAAGATAGCCCCATAGGCTCATATATTTGAATGTTTAGTAAACATGAAGTGGAACTCTTTGATAGTATTAGAAGGATTATGAGGTGCTACTTGTTGGAGGAAGTGAGTCACTAGGGTGGGCTTTGAGGTTTTTAAATGCCCATCCCAGCCCAGTGTTTCTCTATTTCTCTCCTTGAGCCCCTGAATCAGCATGCTGTTCTCTGCTACTGCTCTAGTGCCATGCCTGCTGCCATGTTTCCCTCTATGATGATAATGGATGAACCTCTAAAACTGTAAAAAAAAAATCACCCAAT
The DNA here is from genome assembly GCA_026225945.1 of Cricetomys ansorgei. Taxonomy (NCBI): domain Eukaryota; kingdom Metazoa; phylum Chordata; class Mammalia; order Rodentia; family Nesomyidae; genus Cricetomys; species Cricetomys ansorgei. The sequence goes on from JAMJFZ010000107.1 coordinate 9,667,502, forward strand.
TAAATGCTTTCTTATTTAAGAAATGCTTTAGTCATGGTATTTCTTCATAGCAATAGAACAGTGACTAAGACATTAGTAAGTAATATAACCTCTGCTGCAGTTTGAAATTGTAAACATTATTTGCTTATTCATTTATATTTTTGTGTACACATGTGCATATACACATCCATCCTCTCCTTCTACCACACATTTCCTGGGAATTGAAGGTACCTTCACTCACTGAGCATAAAATCTTGCTAGTTTTTATTTAATGCTTCTTTCTTTGTATCTAGACTTTGTTCTGTGTACAGAGTGATGTTTAATTAAAAGGGATAGTTGACTTACACTATAATTTGAAATGAATTCCTTCTCAACATATGCTGGGCTGCAAATGTAATCAAGGTTGACAATCTTAGATTACACAACTAAATAAAAAGAATATGTAAGACATTTGAATATAAGAGAGAAGGTGGTAGAATTTTACAGGAGCACATAGGAATCTTATTTCAACCTGCAAAAAGGGGAAAGTATGGAGAAGAAATTTGGGGTTAAGTAGAGATATTGACAAATAAGAAAGGTAAAAGAGTAAGTAAGAGGAGAAATGTGCCTTAGTTTTGGTCTTGGGTCTTTCTTTTTAGCTAAATGAATTTGAGTAAGTTACATAACTTCTTCTCCTTAGGATTCCTCAATTTTAAAAAAGGAACACTTAGGATTTTTTCCTGATTTGTTTCCTTTCTTTTCTTAAAGAATTGAATAGGTTAGTACAAATAAGTGACACATAAATATGTGGCAAATGATAAGATCCAAATAAACACTGAAGTTGCTATATATCATGATGTTATGCTGCCGAGCACAGGTGTTTATGTGATAATAATATTAAGAGTTACAATTAGCTGGCAAAAAGTGTTCAGTGCAATTAAAAATTAGTTTTGAGATAATGGACTTTGCTCTTTGATTGAATAAGATACCATAGAAGAAAGTAATCCTGGGATAAAAACAGTGAACTATACGAATGCTCAAGAAGTGTTACATGTAATCAATTACAGACTGCCGTAAGAAGCTTAAATGATAAAATCAATAGACACAATTAGTAGGTACATATTTACAAAGCCTTATATATCTTTACCCAAATATTTCTCAAAACAATTATGTCTTATCTACTTTCTAAGATAGAGAGGCAGCAGAAGTTTGCCTAGAAGTTAACACAACCACTGCAATCCATTTTTTCTGGCATCATTGCAATCTAGTGCCTTGACAAAATGTTCCTTCTTTATGCTTAAAACATAGCTCACCAGGCCAATAAAGTAAAGAGCAATCATCAAATGAGATAAAAGTCTATTACCACATAGTTTAAATATATATTTAAGATAAAAAATATCAAGAAGCTTATGCTATAATACATGAATACTAGGAAATATGTTATCACTTAAAATATATTCATTCTGAGTGGAAAATACTTTCATTTCTTGACTATCAATTGACTAAATTCTCAGGAAATATGTTCTGAGTCTAATTTTCATCAGATATCTTATATTTTCTACTAAAAATTCTGAAATGCTTTGTTTTTATAAAAATATGGAATTGCATATCTGAAATTAGTCATTTCCAGGTGCATAATGAATCCATAGAACACTAACTGCAGAGAGTATGTCAGCATCTCCTGAAGGTATGTTTTAAACTACTTACTTGGAAGTGTATACAGATATCAGACTCAAAGAAAATCATAGGGTTTATTTGCATGTATTTATGGCAATACTGCAAAGTTGGTATCCCTCCAATACCTTTCATATGATAATATCATGTTTGCTCCAAAAAGAATGAAGAGAATGCTTTCCCTGCCTACTCTCTAATGTGCTTTACTTCATTCTGTCATGTTAATTTTGTATGGTGCACTGGGTCAAATTCAATAATGACCCTGGCACATTGAAGTCTAAAGGAATGGAGGAAAACAAGTAAGTTAAGATTCTGTTTTTATAAGCTGTCTACTATTTGCATGAACTTTCTACCTCTTAATTTGGTTTTGTTGCCTTCCTAACATAGTAATATATATTTTCTACTTCTATGATACAGGATTATTTTTAGATTTACAATTGTTCCTGCATCAACAGCTTCTACCACAAAAAATACTAAGGGAGCAACTATATTACTTAGTTATAATTTAAAAGTATTAGTGAAAACATCATTTTTATATAACAGAAATTAAATAAAGCCCTCATGAAGACATTAAACATTAAAAACACTTTACAATCAGAATAAAATAACAAAAGTATATACAATATATATATATATTTGTGTTCATACTTCATATATATGCATATATTCAAATCTATAACATATCAATAATATAATATATTCTATGCAAAAAATAAATTATTCTGTTCTATATGTCATGCATTCTGATTGCAAAGCTAAATAAACACTGTATTTTAGGTTTGCAGTTCTGTGGAGCCAATGGTTCTTTTCCTAACTTCATATAACACTTAGAATATGTACAGCTATGGAGATTAACAGACTAAACAAAAAAGGCTTGTAACATGATGTTCCCTTCTGAAAGGTTGAATCCCCTGAAAAATACTGACTTGGCAACATATTCAATCAATACATCAGAACCATCAAAAATTAAAGATAATAATAATTTTCAAGCCAATTAATAATTGAGCATACGACAGTTCATGAGGGGTATATTATAGGCCAATATAATCCAATAAATTTGTGTTAAATGGATAGGAAAAATGTACTTAAAAGTTAAATATATTTATCTCCTCACAGCCAGAAGCTATTGACTAGACATAAAGTGAAAATGCAAATTATTGATGACTTGGTTTTTGTTTTACTCTCCTGTTTTCTCATTCTTTTATATTGTCAACATCTATAAATTATTTTATTTCAACTTTCTCAATATGGCAAGAATTTTTTCTACATGTTCCACTATATGATGAGACCAATGTCTTTCTTAAGACATCGTCTGTTGTTCTTTAACATGTGATATATGCGAAAATTACTGGTCCTTGTCAACTCAATCTCATCACATTTAAAGTCAAATTTCTAAGCTGGATATAATGTTAGACATCTACAATTCCAACACTTAATCTGAAAATATTACCATTCCTGAATATTAACTGCAGTGTGAAGCCTAAAATGCTAAAATTCCTAAAAGAAAACATAGGCAGTACCCTACAAGATAGAAAGAATTCAACAAAATAAAGGAATTATGAAATGAATGACTTAATTTAAAAAATGGGATATAAATCTAAGCAGAGTTTTAAACAACAGAAATACATATGGCTAGATAGTATCTTAAAATGTACTCAGCATCCTTAGTGAATAGGGAAGTACAAATTAAAATTATTTGAGAGTCTGTTTTATACAATTCAGAACAGAAAGTGTCAAGAACACATCTGACAATAAGTGTTGGTTGAGTTGTGGTGAAATGAGAATACGTATTCATTGTTTATGTGGTTGAAAATCAGTGCAGATACAATGGGAATTGTGGACGCCCGCCTCGCCTGCAAGGAAGACGCCGCACACAGGATTCTTCTGGTTCACGCTTTATTGAGGACAGCAGTTCAATTAAGTGTTGAGAGCGAAAGACCCTGATTGCAAAAGGCACCCTGCTTATATAGAGCATAGGGCTACATGACCGTCAATGATTGGATACTCATCCAGACCCTCATTAGCATGGAGGGAGGCGGCAAGGACTGCTCACCTGCGCTGTAACTTGTTTACTCCAAATCTGAGCAAGAAGAACCCGGAAGCAGGAAACCGGCACCATCTTGTTATGGCGTTTCAACTCGGCTCCCAACAGGGAATCAATGTGCAGAATCGTGTATGAACTAAAAGCTAAAAATGTAATCTAGCTGCACCAGTACTTCGAGATGCCTGATGGATTCTATGTCCTCTTCTACATATACTCGCTCAGTCATGTTCATGGCTGCTTTAGTCACAATATATAGGAATTAGAAACAAACTAATTCCCCTTCAACTGATGAACAAATAAAAAGTTGTAGTATGTACATATAAAGGAAGTCTAAAGAGCTGTACAGAAAAACAAAAATTAAAATTTGAAAGAAAGGTTGGTACTAGAAAACATAAAGGCAAAATCTGTGTATTTTCTGTTTTGTAGATCCTAGATCTGAATTTTTAGATTAAATATTATAACCTGAAGTCATTATAGAAGCCACGAATGCAGAAAGAGACCATGAGGGAAAAGTAGAGAACAAACTCTAGGAAGGAGGACAGTAGGAGACAGGTGCTATAAATCTGAAAGTGGAGGAAAAGAAGTGAGGACCATAACTGAGGAGTGGGTATAGACAGAAGGCAAAGAAAGGGAGACAATATTAAGAGCATTTAAAAATACAGAAGCTATTTTAGGCTTACTTAAATACACACACACACACACACACAGAGGGGCAGGGGAGGGAGATGATTCAAATTGAATTCTGCACAAGAGTTAGTTAATAATGCTTTTCTATAGGGGCATAGACAAACTAACAAAATCCCAGTGCCCCACCCTGAAAACCTTCCTAAAAGTCTTTCATCAGGGATGTTCAAAGATGCTCAAGATAAATTATTCTACTACAATTGCACAAGTTGAAGGTTAGTTTTGTTGCTGAAGATACCAAGTAGTTTGAGAAAATGACTTGGGGGAATTTAGATGAAACTGCCCTTCAGACTTTCTTCCCGAAGACCGGCTCTCATATTGAAAATTGCTATGATAGCTTCCAAGGGAGAAAAGCAGCTGTAAGCATGTGGACCAAAATTATTGGCCCAGCAGGATACCTCAAACTGTGCAAGAGTACCACTTTCATCTTGACATAACCAACAGCTGATTAACTGAAAATAAAGCCTTCTTAGTAGATGAGAATTCTTGGGTGATGATGCAAAACTGGCTAATTATTAGTGGCAGAGAGGACACTAAGATCCCAGAGAGGTCACTTACAGCCAGTTTCCTAAACCATGAGAATTTCAAGATCTATTCTGAATACTTATTGTTTCTGCACAGATAAATGTAGCTCTCAACTCACATCATATAAGCTCCTTTTTGCAACATATATAGGCTACCATGCAGAGAACATGTGAACATTGGGTGTCCAGCATCAACTGTAAAATCTACAATGCAACGCTAGCTCCCAACGCTCAAGGAAAATCACTCAAGAGGGGATGGGATGTAAAGAATGTTTACATCCTAACACAAGACAGCCAATATGGCTATTAAGACAGTCTTCTAGGCATGCAGGATATAGAAGCTCTATCTAAGAAATCTCAAGAATATGGTTGACTAAACAAAATCTACATAATATAATACTACTTGACATATCAATGAAGATGGGAAAACTCACAAGGAAAAAAGCTATAGGCAATCAATAACTGCTGATAGAGGGAGAATCATTTTTCTCCAAGGAAGTGTTCACTGAGAGGTTATCCAATGCCATATGGTCAGTCCTAAGGGCATGTGTAATACATATAAGTAACATTAAATGGATGTAATAAGTTGTATGTGGAGGGTGCACATGCATGCAAATAATAATAAGGAAGAAGAGATTATAACTTTGAAAAGGAGTAGTTGATGAGATAAGAGGAGGAGAGGAATAATAAAAAAAACTAAGTAAAATGTCCATGTATGAAGTTTTTTCTTGGTCTCTCTCTCTCGATATATATTGATATTAGTTATTATTATATATAAAATATATTACATATAATATATAAAATATATAATTTCAATATACAAAATACGTAAAATATAAATAATAAGTAAGATGGCCAATGAAAAACAAGAATAATCCTAAACTGGCCAGTATTCAGAACACTCACAAAAGTGAATCCCAATGTGGATATTGTAAAGTCTTGTCTTCTTTCTTTATTTTTATCTCTCTATTAAATTCATAAACAATAAATGTGTTTGGGATATAAGTTGTCTCTGTATGATAGGAGCATGTGTCATTATAAACTTACCTAAATTCATAGAACACGCAACACCAATAGTGCAAAATTGAAACTTAATGCAAACTACATTATGTATCACTACTGTTGATAACAGTTCATCTTTCTCCCTAGTATTGGTATGTAAGAAGACCACAATGCCCAAATGAACTGATGTGCTGGAGGTCAAAACTGGTTTCTTTATGAATGAAGTAAGCTCTTTATCTATAATCCTCAACTCTAGTCTTCATTAAAATATTTACTATTCTTCTTATTTCATAATTGAACTTCTCTTATGCCTTTTGGCCTTGTAGTAGTGTGTGAGCTTATTTTTTGTTGCTACAATGTAAAACTGACAACGGACATTTTATCATAAAATAAGTTTATTTACCTCAAAATTTGGAAAAATAATTTTCCAAAGTGACTCTATTTATGCAGGCTGGAAAGAGAGAAAAAACATGGTAAAAAATGGGAAGCCGTAGTGCAGGATTAGTTCAAGTATGTCTTGTTTCAACAATCTGCTTTGAAGAATCTTTCTACAATGGAATCACCTTCCCAAGGAGTTCCAGCTCTTAAGGAGTCCAGCACTTTCACATCATGATTCTGTGAGCAAAACCAGAATATACATCCCAGCAGTAACAAAGGTATATAGTAAAGTATATTCTCCCTGTATATAACTTTTCTTTTAAGTTTATTTCTTTCCTTCATGGTTCTTTAAATTTTGTTTCTACCAGTTTCCTATTCTTATAATATTGATCTGTTTTATCATGTATAAGAAAGGGCCTTGGTCCTTGGTCCTCAAAATATCCTTTGATGTAAAAGTATCTTGCTGGAATTAATGACTGCAAAAATTACTGTCAGTTATACTTCAATATTTTCCATTTAGTTTAGACTTAAATTATAAAGACATTAAAGTTATTCTCCCTTTTATTTGACAAGAATAAACAAATATTTCTCATCAGAGCATAAATACTAGAAGTCTTTAACTGTAACTTCACAAAATGTGAGCTTTGTCTCTGCCTTCAACCTTTTCTCTCAGGTAAAAGAATTTCATTTTTACCTACATACTTGCTTGTCTTCTTTTTGAGTTGGAAATATGCAGTAGTCTGGCTCTGTGGAGTCAGGAGGGGATGCTTAGTTATAATTTATCATCAATTAGGTTTGCTACCAATCCCCCTGGTTTTAAGGTCATCTTTCTTCACCTTTCAGAATTTACTGCTACCAATTACTATGGCTTGTAGAGGTTGGAAGTGGGCACATTAACTCCCTTCTTAACTGTTCCAACTGACAAATTAAGATTCTGTCTTGTCTCATGATGTTTAACAAGAACACACTTTTCTCTTTAATTCTTTGAAGCACAGGGTTTTATGTATGCGTGCATAAGTGTGTCATTTTTTTTTCTGTCATCGTGGGATCTCATGCTCCTAGGGATTATTTTATAATTTTAAGTCTCAAATCCAGAGTTCTCCTGGAGCTTGTGAGCTGACTGCCACACAAGATGAACATTATAATTTCTGGTTTTGAGTTTATGAACTCAATTTAATCTGGAGTCCTTTGATTTTTATCCTTTCTCAAACCTACTTGGTTTAATGTGCCCTTCCAGAGCAATTTTGCAATTGATTTATAGGACCCTCAGCGTTTTTACCACTCCAGGATAATTTTTTAATTGCTTCTTTCTCAGCTTGGATTATTCTCCACATTAGGAGTATAGTATAAATTCCTGCTCAAACACGTCAAAGTTTCTCACTATCCGTTTGATTCCCTGTGAGATTCTCTTCCTCCACACAGAGAGCTATGGCAAAGACAAACATCATATTATCTGGTGACATATTTAATTAGCTCCCTCACTGCAGATACTAGATGCTTTTGATGGTACCCTCTAACTCTGTGATTTTAGTACACTCAAGCTCTCACTTGAATTACTACCTTGGGCTTCAGTTCAATCATTTTCCTTCTCTACATTTCTCAGTTCACTTTACAATTCAGGCACACAGAATGACCCAAGCTACTACCTTTTCTCTTATTAGAGAATGCATAGTTTTTATTTAAGTTAGATTTCATTCAGAAAAATGTCATTTTTGTTAATCAAGAAAATAAATATATGATTGTAATAACTTTAATTCTGTCATACTTTGATAGGTCATGTCTTTAAAAGCTTACCATGCACGTAATAATTCTTAAGAGTGAAGCATGCTTATCATGTTAAAAGGCCTATGAAACAGAACCCTGATGAATATGCACACAAATCTATGTACTTCCTGCTTTTGAAAATCCCAAAGCTCTCAATGTATCATGGGCTCAAATGCCAGACAATTCAAACGCAGTACGAACTGCGTACGGTCTCTACTCAGTAATGGTTGTTAGCTGAACTTTAGGTGATTTTTCTGAATCATAAGCATAGACTCTTCTTGACTGTCTTCTATCCCTCACATGTAGTTCAGGTGGATAATTTCTCAGGTGGCTTATGAATTTTTGTTACTGTTGTTGTTTGTTTGCCTGCTTGCATAATAATGTGCTCCCTTCCTTCTTCCCTTAAGCTCTCTGGAACAAAGTAGGCTTTTCCCGTTTTGGTGTCTCTTTAGGGATTCCATCTTAGTGCTTTGTTTGATTTGTAAGGCTGTCTTTACAGTTCATGGTAAGGAGAACACAGATTGACACTGCAGCCAGTCAGGAAGCTGAATGTGTGACATCCATGGCAGGTCTCTGTGTTGCTTGTAACCATCCATGGGACCCTTCAGGCTTGGGGGGTAGGGTGGGGTGGGGGTGGAGGTGGGATGTAGTGTTGGCTCAGAACCAGGACAGAGACTCTGGGAAGTCAGGTGTGTGGCAAAAGGCAAACTCCATTTATTGTAGGAAGGGAAAACCTCTTCATACCCACCACCCAGCCCAGTGTTCCATTGGCTGCCAGACTGCAGAAGCTGCTTTCTGGCCATGTCCGAGTAGATCTGTCTCTGGGCATGCTCAGGCCTTGTCCAGTTTTCTCCTACATCTTTGCTTCACAGATGAAGCAGTTTTGTGTTCTGCTCTGCTCTATTGACCTTTCTGCTCAGTGAATTCGTTCATGCCATAGGCCATGTATCATAAGTAGATGCTGGCTTTTTCCACTATACAAGTGTCTGCATGGGAGACAATAAACTTCCTTGATTTGAAGTGATCTCCTTACCTTTTTTTTGTTTTGTTTTTTTGTTTTTTCGAGACAGGGTTTCTCTGTTGTAACTCTGACTGTCCTGAAACTCACTCTGTAGACCAGGTTGGCCTTGAACTCACAGAGCTCCACCTGCCTCTGCCTCTCAAGGGCTAGGATTAAAGGTGTGTACCACCACTATCCAGTTTATCTCCTTATTCTAATCAGAAAATGCTGTACTGTCAAGAGTATTCATCCAAACATGTGACACAGAAATATAGCAATTAGCCTGAGATAAATAAGTATATATATATATATATATATATATATATATATATATATATATAGTACAGACACACATTATACAAAAATGAAAACAAATATATGTATCTATAAATAAAACATCTTTACTTGCATATGTATATAGGTGTATATACATGTAGTCATGACTGTTTTATATTTACAACTTTTGGGTTAAAATAAAAATTCCTGATATTTAATATCTTTTATCTTAGAGTATATTACTCAAGACCTTCTTTAAGTAGTATAATATTTCTTTCACAATAGTTATTAACTGAATACTCAGTCTAAAACCAATAATTGACTGTGATGTCAAATAGTAGAGAGATGAAAAAATGAATTAGTGGTTTAGGAAACAAAGCAATGAAAGTTTGTATGTTCCTTAACTAATTTTCTGCTGTTGTGTGCTGGGTTCTCTTCTTCATTTTTTACAAAATAGACATTGAGGACTAAAATCTGATTAGTAAAAATCATTTTGATGCTATTGAAAGGTGAATTTCTTGATGTCATAATTTTCATTATTTATTACTATTGAATGTGGAAATAATATACATTTAAGCTAGTGAAGCTTACTTATATACAGTTTAGGTATCCTTTCAAAAGCTCTGTGAAAATTTAGTTGAAATCCAGAAGGTAACAAATAGGTGGTATCCTTAAGATGTGCTTTTTGTAGAAGTCAGTGTCCTTCTGCATAGATTAGTGATGTTATTATGGTGAAGGAGGTTTGAAAAAATGATAACTTCAGCCCTCACTCTGTGTCAGGCATGTCCTCTCTGGCATTTTTTGACTTCAACAATAAAACGATGGAACATTAAGAATATTTTCAGGACTATCCTCTTGGATTATCTAATTCCATAATCACAAGCCAAATACGTGTATTTATTCATGTAAGAAACAATTTATGTTTTTTTGATGTAGCCAGATATAAAACAGTATATTGCACATCTCTCATCCTGAACACAAATCAATTAAAATGGCTTAAAGACTCTAATTTAAATGAAAATGTTAAAATTGTCATCCTAGTCAGAAAAAGCCCCCTAAACAACTGTGGTAAGAGTGTAGACAAATGCTATTGTTACGTGAATAAGAGTGGATATCCCTCCAAAAAACTATAGAACTCTTATAGGTCTATCACTCTATCACTCCTGAGTGTATACCCAAAGGCTCATATATCCTACCGCGGAGACATTTGTGTTTCCAGGTATAACCGCACTATTCTTCGTATTAAATATATCTTCATTAGTTTTAAATGTGAAGAATAAAGGGTAATACTGAATCTGAATATTGAATTAGAAATATAATTTAATAAGTTCAACTACTCTCTTATTTACTCATCAGTAATATGGAAGTGGTGTCTGCAGAGGCTTCAAAGCAGGTTTTGTAACCTTAAACAAGCTGAAAGCAATGCTTATATTAATTACTCAGTAATGAATTAAACCCTTTAAGTTGTTTATGCTTTTCCTTTTGTTCAGGACCACAATTATATCATCAGATAAATTTCAGACATGTTCTATTTTACACAGTGTTTAATCGAATGTTTATCATTTTTAATTATTGTAATTATATTATTTTCTATTAATTGTATTACATTGTGAGTGTTACTTTCTGAATTTTATTTTCAATATTATTTCAATTAGTTATAATTCTTTGCACATCATCAACTAGACCCTTGTTTCTCTTCTTGCAGAGCTTTTCTTTCATCTCTCATGCACTGATTTCCCTAAACTATACTGTGCCAGTCAAGTAAAACAGAAGAAATGAAAACCTCTGAAGATTTCAAGCACAGACGAATTTAGTCCAAAATCTGTTTTGAAAGTCTGAAGTCGAGAAATGGAACAAAGAGGTCTCATGGACATTTGAAAGTTTCTACCATTCTAATTGGAGCCTACAAGTCCACACTTACTGCTTGTTGCCACTGCTGCTGATCAAATATTCCAAAATATGCTACTGATACTTATATCCATGTTAGAGCAAGAAATGTATGTTTTACATCTTTTATCCTCTTCTAACTTTTCATCAGGGGTTTCTAGTCACACAGCTGTAAGTAGTCACACAATGTATCTGAGCAATATTGCCCCTAAATTTTCAGTTGCTTTAGTACAGACAAGATGTAAGAGAAGTAGTAATGACTCTTATAAGGAAAATGTGATAGCTGGCTGAAGACTGTACTCCTTTCCAAGGGCTATCAATTACATATGTTGTGAAATATTTTCTTAAACAATATCAATTCAGTTTTCTCAGAGTTCTGATTCAGCACCTTAATGTCAAGGTGTTTAGAAGTTACTTTTTTTCTGAAATCTATGATGACTGAGGCTATGCTCTAGACCTTGTTTCTTGTTATGAAGATGCTCTCATCTCCCCTTGTCTCTTAAAACAATCTGTTTTCCACATGCATATGTGTATCTTTTATCTTATTTTTTAAAGACTTATTTTATTTTGAATTATGTGTCTGTATGGGCCATGAACATTAGTTCAATGTGCTTGTGAGTGTTAAAGATGATAACAGACTAGATATTATAAACTATTGTAAGTCATCCAATGTGGGGGTTTTAACTAAATTCCAGGTACTCTGAAAGAGTAATACATGCTTTTTAACCAATACACTATCTTTCCAACCTCTCACCCATATTTGTTCTTATATGGATAAGTGTTACAATAAATTAGCTACTCTATCACCAGATATTGTCATATTCAAAGTTAGGAGGTCAGGAATTGAAACGTGTAGAAAACTTTATTTTATTTTATTTTTTGTTTTTTGCAAGCAGTTGTCAATCTCCAAATACATACCACAGTTAAGGGTTCAGTTCATGCCCAGCAATATATGACCAACACAAAATGAACTCAGTAGTATTCTTGAAACTTTTTTTTTGGTCTTATATTGCTTTTTTGACCATTTCTTATCTGACTCCTCCTTAGTTTGTATATTATGATTTCTGATTTGTGGTTTGTGATGTGTGTGTATGTGTATACTTTTATACTCTTTTTTTTCCTGTTTGTTTTACAATGAAAGAGAGACATAAAAGTGGAGTTGTACAGGTGAGAAAGTTGTAGAGTAATACCTCTGTATGAAAGCTAGAGTCTACATTCCAGGGTCTACATTCAGAGGCTACATTCAGTGTAGTCTGGATGGGATATAGCACCCCTTCATTCCCAGTATTCAGAAGGCAATAGTGGACCATGCCTCTAATCCATAGGTGGGGGGTGGGGATATGGGGGGAGACAGTGGAAACAGACACAGGAAGCAAAAACCAAAAGAAGTCAGTATCACACAAGAAGTGACATCTGAGATGAGTCAGAGTGAATGGCAGACAAGTGACTAATCAGAGGAAGAGTTAGTAAAGACATGCCCATTTCTCACAAGGAAAAGAGGGCTCTCAGCACAGTTAAAGAGAGTTATATAGGAGTTACAGCGGTCAATAGGAAAAGTAAGTTGGGAAGCAGGCTGAAGAGTTACTTGAAAAAGGGGCAGTTGAGCAGCAGGTAACAGAGTGAGTTGAATACTCAGTTCCAGAGAAGTTACAGAGGCTGAGGTTGGAGTGAGTTACAGAGCAGTTAGTTGAAGCAGTAAGAGCTCAGGAAAAGATAGAGAGACACAGAATAGCACAGCAGAAGAAGTCCAGAACAGAGAGTGAGTTAAACCAGAAGAGTAAGAATTCAGAAGGAGCTAGTCAGAGTGTCTCATTCACAGAAGGTCTTAGAACCTTCTAGGTAATGGCTAGCAGGTTAAATGTCCTAGAATATATGAAGGCCAAAGCCTTTCAGTTCAAGGATTGAGAGTAAATTATAAAGAGGCAAAAACACTCAAGAGCTCCAGGGCTCTGATCAAAAACCAATGATTTAATTAAGCAAAAGAATAAACTGTCCATTGCCTCAAACCAATGACTACGTCTGACATCTGCACCTACACCATGGAAAGCAATACAGGTAGTTAAGTAGGTAATTGACGTTACAGAGATTCCTTGAACTGGTTGTAGACCTTACATTTATTATCCTTGTGCTCTTCTCTGATATACTTTTCTTGTGTCAAAATTGTGTAGAGGTCCCAGTAAACTGCCGAGGCATATTCAGCCTCACTAGTTCTAGTTATTCTTCTTGATTGGTATAAGGTTCTATGCCTAGAAGTTGAATACTATGGCCATTACTCCTAGTGTTTCTGTTTGTGATAATACAGTGAAGTGCCCACTGGGTGAAGACCCCTGAGAAACCACCAGGACTCGAGATAAATCCAAATGCATGAAGCTTTATTGCTAGTATGCTAGGGTCAAGACTCACAATTCTATGAAGCAAGAGAAGGAGTGAGACCCTGAGAATAGCTCACATGGGGTTTTATAACACTTTTAGAGGCAAAGTCAGTTACAGAGTATTTGGCACATTTTTATTGGTTCACAAAATAAGCAGTTGCTGACCTTTAAACTGATTGGTCTTGGTGTAGGGTGCATTCTGAGTTGGGTGGGGAATTTCCTAGTCAGGAATGCATTGCTGGGCACCTGTACTAATGGTTTTTCTCAGTATTGTTGAATTGTTTTTCAGTTTGCTCTTCTGGAAACAGCTTGTGCTAACTGTAAACGTAGGCCTGTTGTCAGGAACATGAAACTTAGGTCTACTTACTTTTAGCCAAGACTGAAGCCTTTAGCCTTTTCAATAGAACTTGAGGCAATAGACAACCAATGTCTGCTTGACATAAGTTCTACTCCATAAGCCAGAACCCATAGCACACACTGTTTCGGTGAGCAATAACCAGAAACTAGATAACCCCAGAACACATAAAACAAGTAACAAAAAATGGCTCCCAATGATATTCTGCTATATACAAGCACCTTATTTAGTCATCATCAAAGATGGCTTATAGTAGATGGGAATAAATACATAAATGCACACAGCCAATCAACACACAGAGTATGAGACCTTGGAACCCACATCCCTACATGGGCTGATTCGATCAAATCCTTCCCCTGAGATCTCAGCAAACCCCACAGAAGAGGACGTGGAATGAGTGTAAGAACCAGAGGGGATGAAGAACAACAGGAGAACAACGTCATGTGAAACAACTGACCAAGGCTCATATGAAATCAGATGGACTGACGTAGCAAGAACAGGGCCTACGTGAATCAGATCCTCTGTGTTTATGTATGTTATAGCTTTCAGTTTAGTATTTCTATGGGACTCTGGAATGTGTGAATGAATGTGTCTCGGACATTTGCACCTGTACTTGGCACTTTTTTTTCTTTTGTTATGCTGCCTTGCCAAGTCTAGATGTGATGGATTTTGTTGTATTATATTTTGTCTTATTATAATTTATCTCGTCTCTTTTGATTGTTATATCCTAGAAGTTTTTTTTTTTTTCTACTGAGAGACAGAAAGTGAGTAGATCCTGAGATGCTGAGATGGGGAGGGACTGGAAAGAGTAAAGGGAAGGAAAACTGTAATCAAGATATACTCTATCAGAATAGAATATGATTTCAATAAAAAAATAAAAGTAAAACAAACAAAAAATATTAATTTACTCATCATAATGGGCTTTATTCACAAATTTTCAGGTTGTCATAAGTCCTGTAGTATGCAAGAATTTACCTCAAGACTTGTGGTAATTGTATTTCTATAACCATTATGTCAATACAGTTAAATGCTTCCGTCAGTATAAGAATTGAAAAACCTTCTTTAAGGATTTATTACTTTTATATATATGAATGTTCTCCTACATGTATGTATAATCAACATGTGCATGTATACCTGTGAAGTCAAGAATATTGAATCAGACTCCTCAGAAACAAGATGTATTTGGCTGTAGGTAACATGTTGGCACTAGGAAAAAATCCAGGTCTTTTTCAAGACCTGAAAGTTTTCTTAGCAGTGAGCCATCTCTCCAACTTAGAGTGAATTTTTATATTCTGAATGTAAACATAACTCAGAGCTTCTTTTCATATTGAATAAATGAGTAAAAATATAGAATACAAATAAGACATATTTGTATGTCAAATTTTGTCATATGAAAGCATACCACTGTCACTGTCAGGACAGATAAAGCATAAATTTTGAACTTTAATTCATACTTATTGCAGCAAAGAATTATTTACAGCAATCAAATTGTCCAATACAACTCAATAGTCACCTATTCATAAAAAGAAAAAAATGACACGTGTTCACAAGGAAAACTATTCACCCATTAAAAATCTATTTCTGCCAACATGAATGAATGTCAAAGATATCATATTAAGCAAAATGATCTGCATCCAGTGTGACGGCTAGTTTTATGTCAATTTGAAATGAGCTAGAGTCACTGGAGGGTCTCTCAATGAGAAAATGCCTCCATAAGATTTGGCTGTAGGCTTGTAGGGCATTTTCTTAATTAGAGATTGATGTATTATTCTTAATTAGTGATTGATTGACCTGGGCAGGTGGTCCTGGGTTCTATAAGAAAGCATGCCGAGAAAGCTGCATTCCTTCACAGTCTGTATCAACTCCTGCCTTCAAGTTCATGCCCTATTTCTGTTCCTGTCCTGATTTCATTAGATAATGAACAGTGATGTGGAAGCATAAGTCAATTTAACCCTTCCCCCACACTTGATTTGGTCATAGTA
The DNA here is from genome assembly GCA_026225945.1 of Cricetomys ansorgei. Classification (NCBI taxonomy): domain Eukaryota; kingdom Metazoa; phylum Chordata; class Mammalia; order Rodentia; family Nesomyidae; genus Cricetomys; species Cricetomys ansorgei. Next base: position 9,683,402 of record JAMJFZ010000107.1, read on the forward strand.
TTTCAACATAGTAACTGTAAACCTAACTAAGGCATCTGGTAAAACAAATACCATAGGATCTCATTTACATGTGTAATATGGTATTGTATAAAATAAACACAATATTATATCTCAGAAAATATAAAGAAAGAGGGTGGTACAGGGATAATTCCATTGGTAACATAAGATCCTTAAAGCCAATGAAATATAGCACTCATCTGCAATCAGCATTTGGGACATTGATATGGGATGATCTTTGCGCTTGCTGGACACTCAATCCTGTTAAATCAATGAGCTCCAGATTCAACAAGAGATCCTGTCTCAAAAATTATTATACAGAACAATTGCGGATGACACCTGATATAAACCTCTTTACTAAACACACATACACACAAACACACACACTCACACACAAACACACACACAAATATACACACAAATGAAGTACAAATTTGAGAGAGAGAGAAAATGAGAGAGAGACAGAGAGACAGAGACAGAGAGAGAGGGAGAAAACACAACGTGTTTAAGAGAATCAAGGTAAAATGTCAATGATCTGTTTTAATCACCATATTCTTGATATATAATGATTGAAAATTTTCTTTATAGTTTCTAAGGAGGTATATGTCATCACTAACAAATTTTCAACATCATGGTATTTTTCTGATAAGTACAGTTTAACCTTCTTCAGTCCTGCTTATCCCATCAAGAAGTGAACATTCCTCTGCCCAATACATTCATATTGTAGACACAACACTTCCATTAGTTTCTTTCATGAGTATTAGTTCACAGTATTGTTGTCTTCCTGTCCAAGAATCCATATTTGTATTTAATATTGGCTTCAATGAATGCTCAAAAAGAAGCCTCAAAATATGAACAGGTCAAAGAGAAAGTGTAAAGTACTTCATTTATGTATGTTCTTACATCAACACAGGAATAGTGAGTAAATTGTTTTATGACTAAAATGTTTTACTTTATTACTGCATCATGTGCTTATTGCTTCATTTTATTCTAAGGAATTCTAGTTTATTTCTTACTCTAGCTGATGTACAAGCTGAAATTTATCTCAGGTTATATATAGAGCTCAATGCTATGTATTTCCCACCAGAACTTGGGATCTTGGAATACACCATTGTCACTACTGAAATATTATTTTAAATGATGAGCAATTATGTTTCTTATACATGGAGACTTAGAAAAAACTTGTGTTGTTGCATTTCCTAGTAGGAGAGAATACATGTTTTGACTCATTCACTTTTGAAAAGTACTCTCTTATTATTACCGATTTTTAACATGAGTAGAAAAAACTGAATTCTTCAATAAAGTATCAAGACAGAAGTGGCATTATTAATTTGCTCTTGTAGGGATACCACATCTGGACAGCAGCTGGATCCAGATATAGTACACACTTAAAATGATCATTTATTGCCATTTGGAAAGTACCATCTGTCTATGGAGCCAATTGAAGTGTATAATTAAATGATGTTATTTTATCAACCATTCCTTTAAAGTTTAAATATGGGGAACCCTTCGCAATCTTGCAAATGAGCCAGTTGCACAGTTATAAGTGTACATTGTTTTAATGTCATGTCATTTTTTAATATAGTGTATCATCTTCAGTAATTTTTCTTTACAATACTTACTCCAAAGTAACCTTTATAATAGAATACAATATAGTAAACGTTGTTTATTTCTTGTTCAATGACATGTTATCAGTTATTACCTAACTTTTATTTATAATTCCTTAAAAGATCTACTGAGTTTAAATATTTGCATTTGGTAAGATGCCTCTTTACATGATTAGGACACGCAGTTATAACTCCAAAGAGCAATTTGATTTCACCTCACTGTTTGCTGTAATTTTCTACAAGTTATTACCAACATTTGCCCTTCTTGGAAAATTACAGTGTTAGATTTTTGTTTGATTTCATTTAACATGTGTGGTTGTTAAGCCTATAATTAATGGGTTTATGGGTTACATTTCCTTCATAACCACCTGAAGAATAATTTTAATGCCAAATAGAGATATCTTTATATGTGTTGTGTTTGTTAAAGACTATGATATTGATGTTATATTATAAAATGGTCTGTGCGTTATTACTCACTATAAATTAGAAGTAAATAAGCAATAAAATCTTCATAAAGTATTTTAATTCACAGTTATGAGTTTTGTCTGAATAGAAAAATTACTTTGAGTAATATTTGTCTAGAAAATTTTAAATACAGTGTAGTATCATACACTCATCACCTTTTTATTCTAAGCTTTTAATTAAAAGTTTATTCATAATATTGTTAGGTTAATATATTTTTAAAAAATAAAATTTTATTGAAACATAAATATTCTAAAAATAATGAATGATTGTTGGCAGGATGGTATTCTTAAACAACTCATATTGTTCCTCAAAAAAGACTGAAAAAGAATGTAGATGATCATTACAATTCTTTGGAGCATTCATGAAACTATGTCAACATACTGTAAAGCTATGCATGCATGCTTTTTGTCACATTTAAATCTATGTTTACTACCACACTATTGATTAAATTAATAAAATGGAACTGTCTTGATGCTCATCAACAGATCAATGCTCTCTGTGCCTTTCTGTCTGTATCTGTCTCCTCACCCTATTTCTCCATATGTGTTTGAAGCTAAAAATAAAAATGAAATAATGTATCCTACAGAAAAATGAAGGTATCAAGTAGCTACAGTTTCCAGTGTAAGAAACCATACTTATTTAAAACAAACACAACATATTTTATCAAACATTTATAATCATTATTCAGAATTAAACATAGATCAGGAAATAAATATTAAAAAGGAAAAAGTGAATCTATGAGATGTAGGGAATACAGAGGAAAGCAGAATATGATGCAAGAAAGAAGTTGTTGGGACTATTCAGTAACAACATGGACAAGATGGGGAAGTAGGCGGTGTCTGGGGGAGTAGTCAGCATTGGGTCCACTCCTCAGCTTTTTGTGGATATAGCATTATCTATAAGGGCACAGTTAAAAGTTTAAAGCTTAAAGAATCTACATGAGTCGTAATTGGAAAACTGATGTAAAGCGTAAACGTTAGTGATATGATAGGAGATAGGAAGGACACAGAACATTTAATGAGCTTTTTGTGTGTGAGGAGACATGATGTTCCAGAGTGAGTGCAGCAGGCAGTGTCTGCTCTTTCTATCATGAGTAAATTGCCAATCTAAATTATAAGATTTTAATTTGGAAATGGGTAATGTGAAAAGGAAAATGCCACGCAATGCCTCAAATGTAAAAGAAGATGACACTGGTTTGTTTTTCTTTACTGGTTTGTTTTATACAACTGGTTTGGTTGTATAAAAGCAGAGCTATTAATACTAACTCAGTGATATGTTACTCAATAATACTCCTAACCTGTGTTCCAGCAAAATTACAAAGCCAGATGATCCTGAAGTATCCTGGGTAAATTGAGAAAATCCTCTGCTTAACATTTTCCAATAATTTAAGGGAACATGGTCAAAATAGGAAAAGAGCAAAATATAATTAATAATTAAAAGTTACCAAAAATACAATTAGGACATTAAGCAGTTTGAATTCTGAAAATATAAAATAGTATTTTGTAAATTTTGAACAAAATAAGAAAGAGGAAAAATTATTTTCAAAACATAAATTAATTTCTGGGAATATTAATTAAACAATATATTTTATATTTTATCAAACAGTCAAGAAAATGGAAATTATATTTGCTACCAAGAACTACTCATACAAACTAAAATTAATCTGTAATATGGAAATGAGATGGGTAAAGTATATATATATATATATATATATATATATATATATATATATATATATATATATTTGCAATAGCCACCTTTATTTAGAGGACCACACAATTTATATTCTGAGGATTAAGCAAGGTCATATGAGCAAAGTTCACTCGAGTTCAAACTGTATACAGTCACAGGGGCAAGGCATGTTCACGTGAGTTTAGGCTGTGTAAGGTTACAAGGACAAATTGTGCTTGGAAACATAATGTAAATAATAGTAAGATAATGGGTAATCAGAAGTAAACCCACTCTTATTTACTGTACCTGGAAAGGGCACTAAAGCACATTCCAAGAACAATTCTGTCCTTTGGGTGACTTAGGTCATCTTTCTCATAAGCTATCAAAATTATCCTCACACAGCTTAATTCATGGGCCATTTTCAGACACCCACCTTCAACTAATCCAGAGACTGCGCTTTTACTTTCAGGGTCACAAAACAAAACTTCACATTTTCAAGGGCAAATACTTCTAGAAAGGCTGTCTCTGCTTAAGCCCTCGGTTCAGGATTTCTTCAGGATTATAATCTGTTAATCTTTTTCAGATATTTTATACTTTATTTAAGATATTTAATTGTGTGTTTGTGTGTGTGTGTGTGAATCTGTGTATGTATGAATACTTGGAGGCCAGGAGAGGGCATTGGATGCCTAGGAGCTGAATTGAGAGCCATTTAAAGGATACCTGGCTAGTTATATTGGTGCTAATATTCAAACTCAAACTCTCCTGATTGTACAGCAATGCCTCTTAATGATGAAGTCACTTCTCCACCCATTTTAGTGTTTATTTAGTTAATTAATTAAGTTTGGTACATGTTTCATTAATCCTAAGCTGGCCTTGAAATCACTGTGGCTGCCAATGAACTTTTAATTCCCTTATCTCCATCTTTCAAGTGCTAGGCTTTCAAGTGCTAGGATTACACTGTGTGTGTACCACACTCCATTTATGTCAGGCTGGGGCTTAAACCTAGGTAGGACTTTGTAAATGTAAGGCAAGCACTCTGTCAACATAGGTATATCCACAACTATATATATATATATATATATATATATATATATATATATATATATATATACACACACACACACACATACACACATATATATATATATACATACACACATATTATTTATATATACATATATGTATACAGTCATATATGTATATATATGTAATATATATTGAATACATATGTATATGTATATGTATACATATATGTATACAATATGCCAGGTCCAGCCTGGCAAGTATTTGAATGGGAGGCGGGACTTAAGGGCTTTATGAGGAAAGGGGATAAGAGACAAAAAGGGAAGAGGACAGACCAGGCACACACAGTATCATTGAGCTTAGATGGAATGGAGCTGAAGTTTAATTTTTGTCTCAGTTAATATATATTTCCTTCTCAAGGGCTACAAAGCACTAGGAATTCAGCAGGTATGCAATGAGGGTATCAATTGCCTTAAGACATCCTTTTTTGCTGGAGCAGGATGTTTACCCTGAGAGATAATCTTTCTTAGGGAAGCTGAATATTTACCCAGGGAAATAGTTTCTCTAGGTAGAGTTAGATGCTTATCAAGGGTGATAGTCTCACTTGATGGTGCTAAATGCTTACTTAGGGCAATAGCTTCTCTAGATGGAGCTGAATGTTTAGCCAGAGAAGGAATGTTCCTTTGGGTAATCTTTGACTTCCTTGAAACTGGCCACTCCTAGCAGTCTTATTTAGTGACTCAGTTTTGCTCAGAGAATCTCCCAATAAAGAAATAGGCAATACAGCCAGAAGCTCACAGCAGAATCTAGGCCCAGAGTCTGGGAGCTCACCACAACAATATATATATTATATATGTATACATATGTATATGTATATGTACATATAAATAATTTGTGTATATATATATATAAACACATATACATATATATATAAATATATATATTTGTCTTAAATATATATTTTTGAGACAGGGTCTCTTTATTGTGTAGTCCTGGCTTTTCTGTAATTTCCTATGTAAATCAAGCTGACCTTGAATACATAGGAATCCACTTATCTCTGCCTCTGCCTCTCAGTGTTGGGATTAAAGATGTAATTATTTAAATTAAAAAATCAGATTTATTTTATATGTGTGAATACTTTATTTGCATATATGTTGTCACATGTGTGACTGATGTCAAGGTCAGAAGAGGGATTCAGATCTCCTAGAACTGGGACTACAGATGTTTTTGAATTGTTATTAGGGCACTGGGAATTTAACCTAGTTCCTCTGGAAGAGTATCCAGTGCTCTTAACTGCTGATCCATCTCTCCAAACCCTATTATTTTATTTTATTGTCAGATTTATTTTATGTGCATGGGTGTTTTGACTGCATTTATGGCTGTTGATGAGACACACATATGAGGGAAGCTGATCCTCTGGAACTGGAATTACAGATGGTTATGAGTCACCATGTGGGTGCTAATTCCGAAATAGGTTCTCTTTAAAAGCAACAAGAGCTCTTAATTACTGAGCCATCTTTCTAGCTTCTATTTTTAAACTTTTATTTTTAATTGTGTGTAACACGCACGCACGCACACACACACACACACACACACACACACACACACACACGTAATGGCAAGTGCCCACAGAGACTTCAAGCAGACATCAGATCCCATGGAGCTGGAATTACAGGTAGTTGTGACCTATTTGGTATGGATGCTGAGAACTCAATTCTTGTCCTCTGCAAGAACAGTAAATTTGTCTTATTGGCTGAGACACCTTCTAGCCTCACTATTTTAATCCAGTATTTAAATTAGTTCGACTGTAGAGAGTGTGTAAGATTGCTTTCATTCTACTCTTTCAAGTTCACTCTGGATCTACATTTGAGAAACAAGATTGAGCAAGGCAGATGCAGGTGGGTTGGCAGCTTCCAGGAGGAGGGATTCCAGATACATTGTGCTATGCTTTGAATATGAAATGTCCCCTTTAAACCAATGACAATGATCATCTGCTCCCCATCTGGTGGTGCTTTTATGTGATGTTGTGGATCCTTTAGCAACCTCTGGAGGAAAGAGGCCACTAGCAAGTGAGCTTTGAGGTGTATACTCTATAACAGTTTCTGAGGATCTCTCTGCTTCCTGGTTGCCTCACATGCATACTGTACTAGAAGTTTCCATCACCAAAGATGAGTAGCCAGCTGCCCTTTCTTTCCTGACTTTTTGGTCAGTATCTTCTGTCATTAGACAAATTAACCCTCTATTTTATTTATTTATTTATTTGTTTGTTTGTTTGTTTGTTTATTTATTTATTTATTTTACCTTTTATCTTGTTTCTCTTTGGTATTCTGTCACAGCAATGAGAAAAGTAACTGATATGGCATAATATAAGCCAACATGGAAAATTTAGGGAAAGATAGGACAAGAGCAGAGAGTAGAAGGCAGATGGTAAGGAGCTTCCACATGCCAGAGGATGCATATGCTTAGAGTGAACTCTCTAAGGCCAAGGGACATGTGAATAGGATGAGAAGAGATGATAGATGATCCTTCATACTCATATGAATGAGATGTGAAAGTAGGAGATGAAGAAATACCAGGGAAGTATTGCATATCAAATGGATCAAGGGATGGCTCCAGAGAGACAGAAGATGTCACATAATAGCTGGGTCTTGTGGCACATAACTGTAATAACAGAACCTAGGAAGTGGAAGCAGGAGGATCCAGAGTTCACAGTAATCTTCAGTAACACAGGGAATTTCAGTTCAACTCGGTATTAAAAACAAAAACAAGAGGCTGAAGAGTGGAGACCCCAGTTAGATTCAGACTACCCACACAAATTCTATACACAGACCTCTCAGGAATTTAGGGCTGAGGGGCCACTTTGAGAGGCCCAGGCCTTGTGATGTTTAAAGGCTCCAAGGCTGCCTTCAGGTTTTTGAATATCAGAGTGAAGTGGCAAGCTGAGAAAAGTAGCAAGTATCAACACTAATAGAGTAATAGTCTCATTGACAAACATCTGATCTGAGACTTCTGGAATAGCTAGACACCATATATTAATTCATGAGTCAGAGATACCTCTCTGTTTGGTAAGGCAGAGATGTAAATCTGGTCAGGCTTGGTTTGATTTGGTCACCACAAATATGTTTGAAAATTGTTCTTTTCTTTCTATTTCTTATGTGAATAAAGATCTTTTTTTTTTTTTTTCCTGTTTTGTTCTTGGAAAAATTCATGGGCTTTTGTGTGTGTGTGTGTATGAATCTGTGTTTTCTTCTATACATGGAGCCTAGACAGAAATAGGACAGGTTGAGCTGAATGTGTGAATGTATGGTAGCCACCGAATGCTTCATTTTGTGTGTATGCTTTTTAGTTTTTTTAATTTTTAATTTAATTTTTAGTAATTTAATTTTTAATTTAAATATTTTTTAAATTTTAATTTAATTTTTAATTTCAGTTTTTTAATTGTAATACTTCTTTCATATAATACATCCCAATACCTTTCCTCCACTCCTTCTGCATACAAACTAAAATTAATCTGTAATATGCAAATGAGATGGGCAAAGTATATTTAAATAAACATGTAAGAATAGGAACTCAATAAAATTCTTTCTGAGGTAAATCAAGGTTTGATCTTCTTAGTAAATTATCTAAAGTTGTTTCATAAATTTGAAATACGATTACATATATCCAATAAAAATAAAAGTAAATAGAAAATTGTACAAAACAGAAAGATAAAACATATACATAATTTTTCGTTGCAATAATATTAAATTTGGCATTTAAACTATGATTTACTAAAGATGCAGTATAATCCCAGTAAGTGTTAGAATGGGAACACCATAGTGTTTAAAATGTTAGGTCAAGGCATAATAGGCTATATATGATTATAAGTAGAAGTAAGTTAAATACAAAATTTTACTTTTGTCACTTTATTGTTTTACCCTCTTTGGGTTTAAATATTATGGAATTCCAATATTAGGTACATTACAATCAGACATGTTTGGTTTTGAGTGGAATAGATTCTTTAGTGTTATCTAAGATTACTTTTGAAACACAGATTATATTTTCCATGACTGCTTTTCCCGACATTCTGAAACATTTATAATGGTCTTATAAATTAAATGAATTATTTATATACTATAAAACTTTACTTTCCAATTAAAATGTTTATATTATATCACAATTCTCAGATATTTTGTTCTATATTAGTTATGTCTTTTCTCACTCTTTTGTTTTGTTTATATTTAATACTCTACATTTTGAGTTTTATTTTACAGAAACTTGATTATTTTCATCAAGATTTTTTATGTATGATACCCTTCATCTCTTTTATGCTGTTAAAAAAAAAAAGAAACAAAAGCAAAAAGTAATTAAGAAAAACAAAAAAAAGACAAAATCAAAACAATTAAAAGACCATAAGATAAACAGATAAAACAAAAACAAACAGAAAAAAATTGTTCACAAAACTGCAATTGAGTTTGTAATTTATTGACCTACTACTTACTCCTGGACATAGGACTATTTGGTTGACTACTCTGGATTTTTAAAAGTTTTATTTGATTTATTTATTCACTATTTAAAAGTTTCCATATGTAATTCTTTACTTCCTTGGTTAAATTTACTCTAAATTATTATTAATGCTCTTGAGGATGGTACTCTTTTCATGATTTCTTTCCTTGTTTGCTTCCAAATTGTATATAGGAAGGCTATTGATTATTGTTTCTTAATTTTATATCCTGTTACTTAGCAGAATGTGTTCATTTGCTATAGTAGGTAGAGTCTTTAGGGATTTTAGGTTATAGAATTGCATAAGCTGCAAATAAGATTTGTGACTTTTCCCTTTCATTATGTTTTTCAGTATGTTATCCACTTTATCCTTCATTTGTCTTACTGCTGTAGGTAGGACTTCAAACTCTATGTTCATGAAGAATTGGAAGATCAGACATCCTCATCATATTCCTGGTTTTAATGGAAACACTCTGACTTTGGTTAGTTAGATGCTCTCTGTAGACTAATTGCATTTTGCCTTCATTAAGTTGTGATATGCCCCTTTGTCCCTAGATTCTATAAGTAATTGATTCTGAAAAATGTTGGAGTTTTTCAAAGCTCTTTTCTGAATCCAATGAAATGATCGTTTGGTTTCTGTCTTTATATATTTATGTGGCATATTATATTTATATATTTATGTATTTATGATTATTGAACCATTCCTGAATCTCTGGGATGAATCAAAGATCTTTGTGGATTACCTCTTTGGAATGTTCATGGATTTTCTTTGCAAGTATTTTGTTGAGTTTTTTTATGCATATTTATCAGAAATATTATAATTTTCTATTAAATTAAGGGACATTCCAGAAGGTGTAAATAATCTTGTGCTTTTATATTAGTAGCATTAATATTGTAGAAATATTATTGCATTAATATTGTAGAAATGTGCCTCTTACCAAAAACACATTAAGTTCCAATGCAATCCCCATCAAATTTCAAACATAACTTTCAGAAATTAAAAATAAGAAGTTGGAAACTCAAAAGACCCAGGATAGGCAAAATAAATCTGAACAACCACAATAAATAAATATTGCTGGAGGTATCATCATCCTAAATTTCAAGTTACATTGCAGAGATTATTAGTAGAAATAGCATGGGATAGATATAAAACAGTCACTGATCAATTAAGTAGACTTTAGAATCCCTATATAATTCCGTTCTCATATAGTCACCTGTGTTTTGATAAAGAAGCCAACAAATACGCATTGAGACATGACAATTTCTTCAACATGTAGAATGTTGAAGAATGTAGAGAATGAAACTAGATACTTATCTCGCACTGTATATAAAGCACTAATATACATGTATCAAGGACTTTATATACAACATAAAAATAAATAGATTTAATTTAAAATGACAACTAATAATAACATAGTTATCAAGAAATGCTAGTGAGAGTGTGGAGACAAGTGTGGAGATTTTTTTGAAAACTAGAAATAGATATACCCTGTAATCCAACTAGGCCATGCTTGGCCATATGCCCAGATGAATCTACATGCTACTATAGAGATACCTGCTAGCCTGTGATCATTGTCACTCTGCTCACAAGAGTCTGGAAATGAAAACAGTCTATATAGCCATCAACCATTAAATCAATAGTAAAAATGTGGTATATTTGCATAATGGAATATTGCTTACCAGTCAATGAAAATAAAATTTGTAAATTTCAATTTTTCAGATATATGTTTTGTATGAATTAAAAATAGAGGTCAGAAAATAAGTAAGCAGCTATGTGTGTAGGTAGTAGAGTTTTCAAGGGAGTGAAGATACAATGTAATGGTTGAGAGTTAAAGAAGAATAATGCAGCAGAAAGAGTTAAATTGCATTGTCCTACAAAAGGAAAATGCAGAAAAGTGAATATTTTGAGGAATAAATAACACTAATGACTTCTAGAAAAATTAATATTAAAACTTTTCTACTTAGAAGCTTCCTAAAATATAGATATATATCATATATAAAGAGATAAAATTAAGTCACTCTATAGATCAGTGATAATGCCTATATAAGACTTCATTGGCTAACAAAAAGTCAAATGCCAGTTATTAATTACCATTTTTGCAGTTAATAGTCAGTGAGTTTCTATAGAACCCCCAATATTAAAAGCTGTTGCCAGTACTATTGATTATCCTCTTCTTACCCAGAGTTTGATAGAAAAGCCTTATTGCTGAACTCCACATATACCATATACTAATGTCATAAAACATGGAGAAATCAAGATAGTAATGACCTGGAAATTTTATCCATACTGGTTAGCTTTCAGAGATCACTAAAATAGTATTTTCAATGCCAGAGGAAAAATCAATCATCAATCTGACCTGTTTGTAAACACTGCTGGTAGCATTTAAATAGCTGGCTTGGCAAGGCAAGTTCACTGGTGCAATTGTGGCATGAACCTCATGGGAGTAAACAACCACTTTCTGATTTGAATAAAACCCACTTCACAAGATGGCACCCATTCCTGGTGCTGTTAATTGGGCCAAAAATATATGCCTCATTATGTCATAAGCCCTAAAGCAATATTACTATCTTGATAATTAGAAATAATAAGTGACCCTTAAGTTTTTAATCTTTATGAACTCTATGAACATCTCATGAAAGTTCTCTTGCAATAGTTGGCAGTTAATAGATCCTCACAGCTGATTAAATGTGCAGAGAACAGGTGACTATAAAATGCTCCGCTCTAAAACTCACATCCAATTTCATACTCTATCTACTAAAGACTACAGAATGAAGGCATAGTGGCGAGAAATTTGTAAGAGCTAGAAAGTAAATGGTATTTGCCAATCAAGACGGTAGAGTTGCATACATGAACACACAAAGGTGAAAAGTACATGAACAGCCGTTGCCCAGTATTATGGTAGAAAAAATCCTATCATGGGTATGGGAGAGGTTTTTGCAGTCTACTCTCTACCTGAGGAGCTATGTCTCTAGACATCATTAAGATTTCCTACAGGGTGAGGTGCTGTCAATATGGAAAGGATGTTGAGATAAAAGTTTCTAGAGGGCCTTTGATCCTTAGATAGTAAAAATTTGACATGTGGGTTTTAACAATTTATAGCAATTCAAAGAATTTTAGCAGCTTGAAACAGAATTTCAGAATGTGTAGATCTGTATTCACAGAATTAGTATTTTTGAATATATGTATTCCATCCTTTGGCACTATACAGGAAGAACCCCCATGTAAACTGTCTTGTATGACATGTTCCTCCTTTCACATCCCGCCTGAGGGTTTAGTTGTGTCTATATCGCAATTTCCTAAGCCACTCTTCCAGCCTTTTTCTTTACTTCTTTAACCCACTTGTTTGTTGAATTATAATGAATGGCCAAACTGGTGACCTAGAATAAAACAAATTCTTGTTGCTTTAACTTTATTGACTTGGCTCATTAGCAAAGAAAGATAAAGTTGGGAATAAAAGGCAGGGAGGTAAAGAATAACAGCAGTTATGGGGCCAACAGTCACTTCTTAACACTTCCAAAATAGGGACTTCAGGTAACAATGAGAGATTGAATTCACTTTGGTAAAGTGTATTTGTATTGGTTCCCTATACACATTGCTTAACTTTAAGAATGGCCAAACCCCAGGAAAATAAAGCAGCAAAAAAACAGGTTCTTGAATCAAGTCAATTTGTCAAAGCACTAATTTCTTACTATCTCTCTGCAGCAGCATAGAGTGTGCTGCAAGAAAAACAAACAAACAAATAAACAAATTACCACGTGGGTGGCTTCCTAAATCTTAGTATTAGTCAATCTCCCATAGTCTACCAAAAAGGAAAGAAACTAGAAAAGCACGGGAAAAAGAAAGTGAAAGAAGAGGAAAGAAGGAAAAGAAAAACAAAAAGGAGTTTGCAATTGTTGGAGTACACACAGGAACTTCAGATTTTATTCATAATGACCTGAAATTGCAGCTTACAAATTGCACATCACAAAATGCATTGGGATTTTATATGGAAAACTGTCTATGTTGTTCTAAACACGGCAGATGGGTTTTTATACAAAATCTTATAAAAGTAGATGTAAAATAATCACACATTAGATTAATCAGAATTTTATAGAGTGTTCATTCTTTTATCTGTTAATAATGCTGTTACCTTTTCAATGCAATTTGGTCAATAAGGAGGAAAGGTTGTGTAGTTTTTCTTACAATAATTTAAAAATATACTACATGGGTATAATTAAAAGTAAAACACTAAAATATTAAAAGTCTTAAAATTTGTAAAGGAAAATAACTCTACATTTGGCAATGAGAATAAATCATAACATTACATGATCTTAATATCATTATATCCCTGGAGTTTTATCTATGGGGTACATTACACTTTCCCAAATTATTATATTAATATTACATTAACTTTGAAACTGTGTTAAAATAAAAATCATATTTTTCTTGACCCCAGTATTTGGATGAATTAGTTTCTTAATAACATTATAATAAAACATCAGGATGGTTATAAATGTACTTTCTGTAATTAAACTTCACAAGCCATAACTATAATTTTAAAATTTAATATGAACTTTGGCAATAGACTTGAAAACTGTATATCTGAATAATATAAACATAAAACATATCAACCAAAGATATTTCAATATACATGTGAAAATTATACATTATTGCCAAAAAATTATGTACATTTGAACATCATGGTTTTTAAGTAATCATTGTAAACATATTTTAGGGCAGAGAAATGACATGCTCTTGACTTCTTGTCTTCCCACTTATGCACTGGTACACTTGCATTTACTATAAAAATTTAAAACAGCTTGCTGCGCTGAGAGAGGAAAGCAATATAATAGAATCATATTTTTCGTCTTTTGCTTCATATTTTTAAATGTAATTCTTTTGAACCAAGACAGTTTTAGAAACAACAATAATGTAATGATTAATTTTGACATGGTTTCTATTAATCAAAATGATTTCTTTAATTTTATGAAAATTAATTCTATTTAACATAAGGCAGGCCTTTCTATAATATCATTATATTGTATTTGTAAAACATTAATGTATATGTGAAGATGTAATCCAAAAACTTTCTATATTATTACTTATTCACTTCAGTTTTCTAACCAATTTTTTTAACAAGTTTGGTATCTATTTTTGTGTTCAATATTCTGTTCTGTGCTAGAAATTATTGTAGTGTTATGTTTTGGATTGTGTTGTTTACTCTGAAATCCTCAAGCAGTTTATTAGTAGTGCTAATTTTTGTATGTGGGGCCTAGTGGAGGACTCCTGAGACACTGGTCAGTTCAGCCCTGTGGAGGGATATCTAGTCTTTTGAAAACATCTTTTTTGAGAACTAATTTTTAGGAAAATTGAAGTCAGAACTCAGAATCTCTCTCCAGCAATCTACAGTGGAGATGTGTGTGTGTGTGTGTGTGTGCGCGCGCGCGTGTATCTGTGACTGGCTAACTACAACTTGAAGGAGAACGTCATGTGAAAACAATCTATTTCAAAAGGTATGATTTCCTTCAATAGAAAATCATTTACATGCAGCAGAATTAGGATTGTTTACAATCTGTTTAGGATAAGCATATTCTTAATATGAAGATAGGAAGACATCATTGGTATTTATTGATGGTGGTTTATTCTTACTCTGAAAGAATATTTGTGAAAATTTTAAATACTAACAATTAATGAGTTTTAGTCAATTTGTATTTATGGTCATTTAACTCTCTGATCTCTATCTACTTTCTTCATAATGCCCTAGATTATTATGAATATCTCCACTATTCCATAAAACTTGCATCCTTGCTTTCTGTTTTATTTTTTTCTTTAGATTATTGTGAATTCAAATATTGTCCAATGTTCATGTCTTTGACTACTTCTTACTTTCACTGCTCTTTATATCCAACACTGCAGCTATATAGTTCAATTAATAAAGGCAGTCGTTTTTTGCCTATCATATTGGTAATAAGTACATGCTCAATTTTTTTTTGGAGAGTATAATTCTTCTGTTTTTTCCTAAATTTTGTTTGTTATGTTTCATAGCGTGAATCCTAAATAATATGCAACAAATATATCAAATTAGTTTGTTAATTTTAGACCTTTACCAATTATTATAATAGCTATGATAACTTTTCTATAAAGCAACTCAAGATGAATTTACTTATAGAACTGGCATAATAGAGACATGGTCACTGAATATTTATAGTTATATTGTTGCTTACAAAATCTAATTCCCTTATGATGTCACCATTACTTTAGATAATGCTATTGATGGGAAGCTTTGAAATTGGATGAGTTGTCCCCAGATCTCTCAATAGTTTAGGGCATGATTTATATCACCAGCCCCCAGATACCCAAACTAACACATTCTCTAACCCCTTAAATAAAACGTTGTAGTGTTTGCTCATAAGCCTATTTACTCTAAATTATAATCTGACTACTTATGAAACTTAATGAATTGACAACACAGTAAAGTTTTAGTTTTATATTGTATTATTTACAACATAATAATTAAAATGCAGTCTATCTGTGTTCCATAACATAAAATTACTTTTATCTTGTCTGAATCTTCAGTAGATTAAATCCATTGATTCAATTTCTCTAGATATGGAGGGTCATAGGTATAATATAAATGAATTAATAATTGAGCTATGAAAGGAAAAGTTTAATACTGCCATAGCATATGGACACATGGCTGTTGCTATTATGTAATTCCACCAATGTAATTAAAAGGAAAATGTTCTAATTATTTTATTTCTCAATTGCCATTGACAAATATTTTATGGAAAGAAAATATTAAGCCTGAGAGTTTCTTCAGTGGGTAAAGGGATTGCCTCCAAGACCAAGAACTTCAGTCAAATACCTGAATCCTACATGGTGAGAAGAAAATGGACTCCTACAAGTTTTCCTTTCATCTCCATATTAGTGCTAGAACACAC
This sequence comes from Cricetomys ansorgei, assembly GCA_026225945.1. Lineage (NCBI taxonomy): Eukaryota > Metazoa > Chordata > Mammalia > Rodentia > Nesomyidae > Cricetomys > Cricetomys ansorgei. Next base: position 9,699,568 of record JAMJFZ010000107.1, read on the forward strand.
ACACACACACACACACACACACACACACTCTCACACCAATGCACATGTATAAACACAGACATAAAAAAATAGACGTTAAAACATTTTGACTTACATATGCCTTGAATTCTTACAGCAATTTTATATGAAGTAAATTTTTCACTCCTGCTAGCTCAATTAGATGACAAGTTTTACTGTCCTTATGAACAGCATTCCTTATGCTTATATCTCATTGGGCACTGGAATTTTCTACTCTAAGATTTGTTTGTCAGCTGTATTAAAGAAGAATAAGTAAAATGGTATATTCTGTGGCTGCGGTCAGATAGACAAAAATATGATTACTCATGATTTAACAGCTAAGCACTGTGAAAATGAATGAAAGCCAAGTATCTGCATTTTGTTCAGAGGGGAGACTTTATCCTTCTTTAAAGATCAATGAAAAATAAAGCTGAATATGGTAAAACATAAAACTTAGTTAAAATAAATCTGATGTGGAATTAGAGTCCTCAGAAGTGAATATCTAAATATATGAATAAAATGTGTACTAAGTTTGATGAAAATGATACCTGTAATGAAACTAAATGTGACAGAGAAATTTGATTTAATGGTAATAAACTGGGTGATTGGGTGAGATCTTTGTGTGCAGATTAATCTGGGTCTTCATATGCTCAGGGGTTAGGGACTTCTTCCTGCCAAGGGAGAGTAGAATCTTCTCACATCAGGATGTATGATCTTCTTCAGAAGAGTTTCAAGATTCACCTTTTTTTTTTTTTAATGACTTTTTTCAGGAAAAAATCAGCAGCAGGATGATAAGGGTAGTGTTACAGCCTCTAAAATTTTATTGAATTCCAAATTGCTGTATTCGTGAATATAACAATTGAATGCTGCTGTGTTAAGATAACACAGTAGTGATTTTGATAGGACAAACCTCATTCAATTGTTTAGACGCAAAGATTCTTTTAAATAAGATTATGCCTAGAAAAAAAAGTTATACTCCTCACTTTCCAAGGGGTTTGAATTACAGGATTCCCCATGTTTATCAAAATACACAGAGGATTGAAAACCTTATTTATATCTGGTAGTGCTTGCAACAAACCCCTATACATTATCCAATATACTTTAAATTATCTACAAGTTATATAAATTAGTGAATATAATAGTACCTTATGCTATTTTTGCACTGTATTTTTAGAGAAAAAAATCTGTTCATGGTTCATTTGAGATCATATTTTATGAATTATAATTTGTATTAGATGGAGAAATAGATTTGATGTTTACAGAAATTAAATACTAACTGAAATACTTCTATTCATCCATATATATGTACTTGTGTGTTAAAATACATATGTAAACATATGGGATCATATCTGTTCACACATGGAAAGTGCTACAAGACTACAAGTATGTAGTAGGAAAGTGTTACAAGAGGTTTTATGTAAAGAAGATGTAATGCTTATTTTGTTTTCAAATTCTGTACCACTGAAAGTAGAATTCCAATCCTCAATTCAAAAGAATTAAGAGTTGAAACTCTGTCCATATCATGGGAGGTCATGCTCCATAAATTATTAATGCATACAAAAGGTTTTTAAAGGTAATCCCACTGTCTTTATGTATTTTATACATAAAATAAATAATCATGAAAGTTTTCACTAGATACTTTTGCCTTGAGCTTGGATGGCCAAAATTATGATAAAATAAAGTTTATTCATTATCAATGACATTCTGTTAAAGCATCATTATAAAATAGGTTGAGATACTATGATAGTGATATGATATGATCCTTGACACATTCACTTGTATGTAAACCTCATTAAAATTCATTTTAGTATTTTCTGAATGTTTTTGAGCTATCTGTATGAATTCAAAGTCTTGATAAAATTTTTATACTTTTTAATAGTACTTGTATCAATAATTCGAGTTTCATACAATGTATCTCAATAAAACTCTCTTCTCATTCCTCTATGCTCCACCATTCTACTGCTGTGCCCTCAAACAAAACAACCAACAACTAATAAAAAAAAATGAAGCCCCTCCCTGTAAAAAAAAAGAAGGAGGAGGAGGAAGAAGAGGAAGAAGGAGAAGAAGAAGAAAAGTAAGTTCAATTAGAGTATAGCATTGATCATGGGCACCACCAAGGCTCCTAGATACAGCAGCTGCTCTGATAATGACATTAATCTGGCCAAGCACAATGAAGTTTGAACTGAAGTTGGGCCCTACTACCCAAACTCACAGGCACCTAGTGCCCAGACATCCAGACACTGAGCAGGCACCCCATTATCCTACAGGCACCAGGGCATCCCACAGGCCCCCAGACATCCTGCAGATATTGAGACAACCATCAGGCACTAGATCCTATCACAGACATTTAAACAACTTGCAGGCATCAGGACATCCTGCAGGCTCCAGGGCATCCCATAGATGCCCAGGCATTATCCAGGCACTGGGCCAACCCACAGACACCCAGACATTGCACAGGTACACTGACACACACAGGCACCCAGATATTCTGCAAGCACCAGGGCATTCTGAAGGAACCCAGACATACCACAGGTACTTAGGCATCCCACAGGTACCAGGACCTCCTGCAGGTATCTGAACTTCTTGCAAGCACCAGTACCTCTTGCAGACACTTAGATATCCTGCAGGCACCAGGGCCTCCTGTAGGCACCTGGAAATTCCACAGCCACCAGATATCTCACAGGAACACAAACATCCTGCAGACACCAGGGCTTTCTGCAGGCACCAGGACCTTCTGCAGGTACTGAGACATCCCACAGGTACCAGTACCTCCTACAGCAACCAGGGCTACCACAGGCACCAGGACTTCCTGTGGGCACCATGGCATGCTGAAGATGCTCAGGCATCAAGCAGGCACTTAGTCACCCTGCACACACCGGGACATCACAGAGTCACCCAGTTTTTCCATAGACAGTCAGTCATTGTATAGGCACCTGGACCTCCCACAAGCACCAGGGTGTCCCAGGGCATCTTATCATCCTCCGGGTACCCAGACATCCCACATACACCAGGGCCTTCCATAGGCACCAGAGCTATTCTTTATAAAACATAAAATTAAGGACCTTTGTACAACCTCATATATAAAATCATATCAATAGGTTTCTTTATTATACCAAAGGGGCCAAGGTTTAAAAATTCAAGATACATTGGCTTCTTATACAATTTTAGCTTAAAAATTGTATAAAGTCTATGCCATTTATTGAGCAACATTATTTAAATTTCTGCTTTTAAAAGAAAAAAATGCTATGCAGAGAACCCCTAGTGTACCCACATAATTCATTTCTGCCCCAACAAAAATAGACATCTTTTATTGGATAGTGTCCACCAGAGCAGCCTAACATGGGATAGTCCTAGCAATTGCATTAATAATATCTGATCTATATCCCTAGAGGTTATGGTTATACTGAGCAGTAGTTAATAGCTTACTGTAGAATGCTTATTTAATTTTTCAATTTAAATGCCCCGATGATACTAGGGGCAGTTCAGATATATGAACAACTTAGTTTTGGCCTCAAGAGAAGTTATTATTGTTTAGGATGAGTGATTGTTGAATATGTCCTCTGGGGTTGTGGATGTGACAGACTCCACATTGGAATTATTTAAAAACAGCCTGCCAGATGGTCAGAACCTGCAGTGGTGGAATAAGGATAATATGAACAGACCTGGGGCAAAGCAGCTTTTCAGCAGCAGTTTCATGGCAGTAACATTTGGTAGTCATAGGGACAAATACCCAAGGATCAGGAAAATGGCATAAATTCAAAAAAAAATATTCATCAAAACTGCTTAAATATGAATAAAAATGAGTCCATTTTCAAAACTTAGTCCCTTCCTGATAAAATCATTTTTATGGCCAGATAAATTGGCTGTTCCTACTTAATCATGTTATAACACACAAGATACATATTTTTTTTGTATTTTCCTTAGGATCTGAATGGCTTCAGTAGTGTCTCAGGTAAAATAAGCAAGTATTTGTCTGGACATAGTTTAAGCAGTCTTCACGTATTCCCCATGCAGGAGGCAGCATGTTGTTTGTTTTAGAACCACTTCTTTCCTTCTCTAAGCAGTTAGTTGCTGGTAGACAAGTATACAAGGAATGTGTATGAACTACTAATATGCTTGGACAGGAAGGCAACTCAGTCATTTTTATACAATTCATTTCAAGTGTGTTAGTAAACTTGATGACATATGAGATACTCCTGGGAAACTAGAGATGCCCCATCCCAGCAAGTATGTGACATAGAGATAGAACATGATATTTGTAACAACTAAATATTGCAAGAGTTTACTTGCTGGAACAAAGAAGATAAAATTCAATTCCAATATTACATAATTATTGCATTACAATATAATTTAAGTACAATGATATGCACTTATGTCAAATCCACACTGCATTGCTTATTTACTTCAGCATCTTAAGTTTTAAAACAAAATACTTAAGTGGCTGCCAGCTTTTCAATTATTTTTCAAAATAGTTTTATACTCTAGACATTTTAATTTTTCACAAAGTATGTATATTTTTGTCAATTTCATGCCTCAATTTTTCTTGGATTTCCAATGAAGTCAAAAAAAATCTTCAAATCTGTGTACTAAATTCAGTGACACTTTTACTTCTTTTTAATTTTTGAAACATTTTATAATTTAGCAAAGTACTTGGATATGAGTTATCCCTAATTACATTTGTTTTGATGTTTCTCTAAGTGATGTATTTATCCACAAATTGTACTACATGCTGCTCTAGTTAGTTGCTATAGGTTTCTACACAGAAGTCTTTACATGCTATGAGTATGGTTTATTTTATATTGAGATTTTTTTTCAATCTTAATATCTTTAATTGTTCAGGTTTTTAATATTAAGTTTACACAGGATGTAGTTTTTCTCAAACTGATTTTGTGTTACATTGAAGTGTTTTCCTTGTATCTCCAGTTGTTTTAGTTTTTAAAATCATGGATTTGTTTTCAACTCTGTAAAAACATTATGTACAAGTTACATATATTCTAAGTATATTCTAATATATAATGATAAAATTTAGAGGTCTTTCACAATTAAAGAGAAACGCTGTCATGTACTTCAGTTTTATCTTTAAAACAATTTTATCTGAAAGCATTTGTTTAGAAAAAAATCCCCAGTGCTCCACAAACATGGGAGTGGAGCAGGAGGATCTATCTCTATCCTTAGATACTGATGATTTGCACAGAGCTTTCCTGTAGGTCTGCCTCTGGTCAGTGCCACTCATCATTACACTGGGATATGTGCTTCTTCCTTTGGAAAAAATCATCCTTGTCGTTCCTAAACAAGAAAAGAGTTCTCTAGACCACCCTGAGATACTTTCAGATTATCTGTTGGCCTCTTTTAGTATATTTTTTTACCCAAGGTAAGGCAGACTTCCATGATTTCCTGTTTTCTCCCTTTTCTACCCAACTAAAAAGATTCTTGTAGTATTGATCAGGCACAACAATATCTTAAATTTCATTTAGCAGTCTGTTACAAAGAGACAGCAAACTACGAGCCAGCTCTGCAGGAGTTGATGCTCAGTTCTAGAAAGCATATCCTCAAATTCCAGGAAATGACCTTGCCAGAGAGAGAGAGACAGAGAGAGAGATACACACCCAGAGAGAGAGAACAGACTTATGTGGACCTATGTGCTCACTATTGTATCTAACTAGCAGAATAATCCTTCGGCAGCTAATATTGTGAGAATACTTTCTGTCACAACAGACTCAATAAGTTTTCTGGAGTTTTCTTTTGTATGAACTATTTAATTTCTTACTCTAACCAATCATTGTAGGAAAGATAAGAAGATGTTAACTTACGAGTGTAAGGACAGCAAGGATAAAGTCTCATCTTCAAGCTCATGGCAGTGTTGTTCAGATGAAGGTGATGGCAAAGGAAATATTCAAGGGAAACTCCAAAGGCTCCTAACTACCATCCCTGATCTAAGTCAAGGCCAGAAGACATACTGTGAATTCAGAGCACTATCAGCATGGCCTGTGGGTAAATGTAGTACCAGGACACTCAAGAAAACATTCTAATATATTTCTTTTGGTGCCTTGTAATACTAATGCTAGATTTTGGTTTTGAGAAGATGTAGAACTCAAAAGTGAGTTAATAAATATTATCTCCTCACTTATAATGGATATGTTGTGCTATTTAGGTTTGTGTGGGTATTAGGGAATGATTAATGGTTAACATTAACTGTCTCAGATGCCAAGTTAAACAACTTGAATTGCTTACTATTTTGGTACTATTTTTCTAAATTTAATATTATTTTCAATTTTACATATTTTACACTGAATTTAATTGATCTAATTTATTAACCTTAGTTTTTGTATATTTCCATTAATATTCATTTAATGTCTGAGGTATAATAAGATTTCTATTTATTCTTTATAGTGTAATCTGTGGGTGTATTTTTATCTTTTTCTGCAGCAATCTTAAAAGAACTCAGTGAATCATGGATTGTTTTAGTTTAGTGAAATTTAATTTTTAAAAATAATTTTGCGTGTGTGTGTGTGTGTGTGTGTGTGTTTGTGTTTGTACAACGTGTTTGAGGATGTCAGGCAGTTGTGAGCTCCTAATTTACATGATGGAAACTAAGCTTGCATCCTCTAGACAGGCAGTAACTCTTAACTGCTGTGCATTTCTTAGTTACCTCTTTAAACAAATACGCATTTCATAAAGATTTTCTTTATTATGTTATATTTAGTATATATTTTTCTGTCTCATTTATGATTTTTAATCAATTTGGCTGTTTTTCATTAATTTACTCTGAATTATGTTGCTCTTTCAGAATATTTCTCATTGTAGAGACATCTATCATTGTTTTGAGATATTTCTTTTTAAAAATTCAAATATTTTTTGCAATAGATGTAGATATAGACTCATCCAGATACAGACATTGGTTCAGGGCAGAGGACAGTTTATTCTTTAGTCTAATTAAATCACTAATTTTAGGCCAGATCTCTGTAGCCTCAGAGCATTTCAAACTCTTTAAAATCTAGTCTTAATCCTTGAACTGGAAATCTTAAACCTTCATACAATCCAGAACATTTAATCTTCTAGTCCATACCTAGAAGGCTTCAGCCTTAGCCTTCATAGACCTACTGCTGACTGAGCCACTCTAACTTGCTCTTTCTGAACTCTGACTCTTCTGGTTCAACTCTCTGTTTTGGGCTTCTGCTGAAGAATGCTGTGTCTTTTTCTGAGCTCTCACTGCTCCATCCTGTTCCTGTAACTGACTGTGCTGCAAGTCACTGTAGCCTCAGTTTCTGTCACTCCTCTATAACTCACTCTTCAACTAACTCTAACTGCTCCTCAACTGACTCTTCAGCCTTCTTCTCAACTCATTTCTGTTACTGTCTCCTCCTGCTTCTGTTAACTGACCTCTTCACTGACCCTTCAACAAACTATTCTTAACTGACTGACTCTGACTCCTAATTACTGAGCTGAAAGCCCATCTTCTCTCATGAGAGTTGGACATGTACTTACTCTGTTGTCTCTTCCTCTGATTAGTGACTTTGTCTGCCATTTACTCTGACTCATCTCAGAGGTTACTTCCTATGTGACACTAACTCCTTCGGAGATCTGTTTCCTCTGTCTCCTTCCACTATCAATTCTAGGGATTAAAGGCATGGATCACCATCACCTTCTGAATACTGGGATTAAAGGTGTGTCTACATTTAATTTTGAATGTAGCCCCTGGAATGTAGATCTTAGATTTCACACAGGGCTATTCCTTTACACTCTTGGGATGCTTTTGCTTCTGCTGAGTTGCCTATCCTATACTTGAGGTAAGGACTAGTGCCTGACCTAGTTCCAGTCTTGCTATTCAATGTCCTGTTTGAGAGGTAACCTGTGGAGGACTGTTTCTTTTTTTGAGGAGAGAGAAGCAGGGGGCAGGGTGTGTTTGTGGGTTAAATCAAAGGGAAGATGGGGGGTGGGGGGAGAACTGGGCAGAATGGAAAGAGGAGAGGAGGGAGTTTGGGATGTACGGTACAAGTTATATGAGAGAAGAAAAATTAAAAGAAGAGAAAAAAACAAAAACAATCTAAAGAAAAAAAAGTTTAATACATTTTGTGTTTCCAGAATCTGCTCTATGGATGAATTCAAGACTGTTTTAAAAAATGTGAATTATGTAGTTTTACAGAGTTCAGCCAATGTCAATTTTACCTATGTGGTTGTTAGTGTTCCTGTCTTCTGTCAATGTATCAAGGGCATGTTGTCCTCCAGTGGGAATTGTTGAATTTTCTGTATTAATTTATAATTCATCTGGAATGACTTTTAAATTTTTTGGGAAAAGTTGTGGTTAAAAATTAATTTTTTGGTGGTAGATATAAATAAAATTTGTTTTATCGAGTACTAAAGGAGATATTTGAAAAATGTATAGTCATCATTTTTGTTTACTTTATTTAATACTTTATTTAATACTTCTGTTCTCTTATTATATTTCATTCAGAATGCTTGAAACCTTCATTATCTGATGTTATGTTAAATATAGAACAATATCATTCAGATATCACCTAATAAAATATTGTGTTATATTTAAAATCATTTCCCATGTTTGTTAAGTCTTTTTGACATATATCAAATATGCACAAGCATGGAACATATACATTTTGGAATTTTATACTAATTTATATAGTCATTATTTATATAGTCATTTTTATTTATACAGTTTTAATTTGTGTAGTCATTTTTAAATTTTCATAACTATAGCAATATTTGAAAAATATTCTTTAAAATATACCATCAAACAATATTTTATAGTCATCATGGATGCTTTAATAGAAATTTATGCCTGTAAAAAATTTTCAGTAGGCTAGAGAGATGGCTCACTGGTTAATATTGTAGTAGATATCATCATATGTATATATATATTTTTAAGTAACTGGTAAAAAATAATATATTTTTATATAAGAAGATGATCATTCACTTTATAAGCATAATGCTTTCTAGGTTCTGGAGTTGTACCGAAGCCAGATAGAAAGAGTAATCAAAAGTGTATAATGAAAGAAATAGGAATTGTAACAGTTCCAGATCATTCCTTTTTTCAGTATCTCTTAATTGAGCTGACAATGGAAAAATATAACTATCATTTCTACTGTCATCACATATTGTCTACCAGGAAAACTTTATAATACTTTGGTGCATACTCCAAAACATGGATATACCAAAGCTGTATGTGTGCTATTCTTACACACACACACACATACACACACTCACACTAATCTATATAAATGAAAAAAAATAAGATGGAAATTAGATATGGTAAAATATTAAGAGTAACAAATTATAAAACAATCATAGCAATGTACCATAATGAAAGCCTTATAATAAATTAGATATTTTTATTTTTATTTCTGAAACAGATCATGAGTTATTCTGGTTAAATAAAATATCAGAAAGTGAGACTATAGATCATGTGAGTCTTCAACACTCCATAAAATAAAAATACTTCCTCTGATTTCTATTACTGAATTTTATTCTAAATATTCTGAAAAAATATCCTATTATGAATTTTATAGAAAATCTCACCCTGAAATAAAAGTAAACAAGATTATTTCAAAATATGTAAATAAAATTATGCTGAGAATAAAATATGTTGAGAGCATTTTCCATTTATGTAAATTTATGATTCTCTAACACCAAATTTATTTAATTAAGAATGTTGATGCATGCTTGTGATAACAACGCTGAGAAAAGTGATATAAGGAGATTGTGAACTTAAATCTGGCTACACATTAAAAATCTTATTGGATAACAGAAAGACAGGTAAAGAGAGAGGAAGAAAAGGTGAATTTAGAAGATATTTTACATATCAAAATATGAAAAATATAATTAGCTCAACTTAATCAGAGTCGTTTCACAATTCAAGAACATTGACTTTTAAATCTGAATTTCCTAGACCAATTTGTGTACACATAATGAAAGATTCTTTTAAGTTGGATGACGATAGAGATTAAAATATGCTCTGCTTCAGTGTAGGTTGCAAATATTCTACATAAGTAATTGTAAGAATAGTGATCAAAGTGTTTTGGGAAACATATGGTTGCTTGGGTTATAAAAATGTGAAATAACACCTGTGTCCCTAATTAGATCATCCAATTGAGTTAACCCTAAATATCAGAGTCATGTTCATTACTCTTAACAGAGCTAAGTTAATCACATAATAATGACTAATAAGAAGATGTCAAAACCACTTAGAATTACTGAGGTTAATTACCCATAAAAGAATGAACTACACTCATCATGGTCCACTAAAGGCCAATTATATACAGATGGCATTTTTTTCTAATAATATGACTCCAATTTCACATTGGAGTAAAGCTAGAAATCTCCAAACTTAGTACATATCATTTTGAATTAATGTAAAAATAAATGACCAAATATAGTCAGATTTTTCAACTATAAAAAAGTTTTGAATGCAGAGTTCCAATAAGTAGAAACCTTTGAAAATTACAGATTTGTATGAAAAAATAATAAAAACTCTTCTCTAACATTTTATAATTATTTGAAAATACTGATCCATTGAATCTATAATAGACAAGTAGTTAGTGATCCTTTTGAGCCAAATCAAGTTCTGATATATTTTAGTTAAATTTTATTAATATTTTTAATCAGAGTATGTATAATATTTACATATCAGAAGAATAAATGTAATAGAAATTCCACACTTGTTGTCCAGGTTCCATTTTAGACGTTTAATTGTAGGTACTACATTTGCATATAATTTAAATATTTCAAAAATGTTATTTTTGAATTTCATAAGAAATTCATAAATTTCATAAGAAATAAGATTCAGTTTGATGGATACAATGTTATCTCTATGAAAATTAATCATACAAAATTGCAAAAGAAGTATTATATTTATTTTGCTTCAAAATGTAATGGTGTAGAATTTGAAGGAATGGGCATAGAAATGCACAAATGTTACCCCTATTTATATTATCACATTAAATACTCCATCTATGGTGGTATACCTTTTAAAAACTTAATTTCATAAATTTCAGACCAGAGAAATAAATGTGGAAATAGTTTCTAAGACTGACTGTGTGGTTTCCTTGTTCTTGGAACTGTGAAAAAAATTATGGCACTAATTAATACAAAGTACAAATTGTTTTCCATCTTCTTATTTACTTCAAATGATTTCTTCTAATTAGATAAAATTTTAGGAGACTTATGCACAGCAGAAAGAAGGTATATTAGTTTTCTAGGATGTCATAGTAAACTAATACAAAATTAATGCTAATAAAATTTAATTCCAGTCAGTTTAAGAGGTTTCAAATTCTAAGTATCATATGGAAGATTTTGGCTTTTTATGTACAAAATACAAGGTATTCTTGACTGAATTCTTACTTGAAGTATCTGAGGAAAATCATTCCACCTGTTTCTGGAAAGCAGTTCCTAGTGTCACAGGTTTTATGTCTCTGATTTTCAGGATGCAGTTTTGTTTTTTTTTTTATCTCCCATGGGTGCATATATTCATTTTAATGTGTAATTTCTATTTTCAGAGCCAGCAGTGTTGCAGAGTTCTCATAATGCAGAATTTTTAACTTTGACATCTCTTGCAATTTTTTTCTCCTTTTAATCCCTTTGGATATCTCCTACTAGTCCTCAAATATCTCTGCTCTTATAGGATACTCCTAAAAGCAAAGGCAAAACTAGACAATTTATATAACAAAGTCAGTTATCTTTGGAATTTCATTATATTTTTGTGGGTCCTCCACAACAGGTCCTAGATAAGTGTCTGAGGATCCAGAGAAGGTAGAGCTGTGTGAAGGAGGATCAATTGTAGAATGACAAATTATAGATAAAGAGTAAATACACACATTCACACACATATACACACACATGAGAGAGACAGAGGCAGAGAGACAGAGACAGAAAGAGACAGAATAAGAAAGAGAGAGAGAGAGAGAGACTTTCAAGAGTTATTTTCAAATATTCACCATTTCAAGTCAGAAGTATGAACAGTGGAATGAGGAATTTGAAGACAACTTATTGTTCTACTGCACTGTACACTGATTATGGATATTTAAATGAAAAATATTCACAACAAAGATATCATTAAGACTTTTCAATATAGGCCTGTAGTTTGATTTCATTCTGTAATATATTCATGTATCAAAACATAGCATATATATATATATCTCAAAATGAAGTTGAAATGTTGTAGGATATGGTTCTTATATTATTATAAACAATATGATCAGAAGAAAAACAGATCTGTTTGTTTCCTAGGTATACTAACTGTAGTTAGGATTATTAGCATTAGGGAAAAAGAAAGATGACAGAATCACAGACTAAATCTGTGATCAAGAAATTCATGTTGATCTCTCTGGAAGCTACTCTGGAGAACATTTTGAAAAGGTCAGATCAATTTTCTAATGTCAGATGCTGAAAACAGATTAAACAGTGCTTCACAAGCAAACATTTTGTTTAGGCATTAATTATTCCTCTGATAGCTTGTTAAATGGCATAATGAAATATAGAGCTTACCATCAGGAGGTCCAGGAATATAGATGTGAGAGGGGTTGTATTGCCACAGTGCAAGGGTGATTAGAGGAGGGTAGGGTAAGATTCTGAACCTTCTTTACAGATCGTGGAGGGCAATGAGAGTACTGCACTCATATTTTTAGATTTGTCTTTTTTTTCCTTTTTGAGAATTTCATATGTGAGTGCTGATTTTATATCATTCCCTCTCTTACCGCACTCCAATTTAACCTGTCTTTTATACTCCTGAAACTCATGAGTTCTTGTTCTGTAATTATGATCATCACATAAATTTGTATACTTATGTGACTTTATAAACATAACCAGCTAAGATCTTTTAATGCTGTTCCTATGTGCTTAGTGCTGATCTTGTAAGATTGAGTCCTAATTATAAATTTTACTATAAAAGACACAACATAATTTTGGGTACAATAAATCTGTATTTCTATACAGATATGTGTGTGTGTGTGTATATATATATATATATATATGTGTGTGTGTGTGTGTGTGTATGTATATATATGTATATATATACACAAACACAAATATAAAAATTAATGAAAATAATCATATTTACAGGAGTTCTTAGATAGAAAAGAGGAAGTAATTCAAAATTAGCTAATCTAATATATATATATATATATATATATATATATATATATATATATATATATATAAGGGTTTGAGTGAGAAATGATTTCCATAGACCCATGTATCTAAATACGTGTTTGATAGTTGCTGCTGTTTAAGAAGCTTCTGGAATCATTCAAAATGGAATCTTACAGAAGCTTGTTTATCAGTTGGTGCATTGAAGTCTTTATAGTCAGATTTCACTTCCTAGCTTCGTCCCTGTGTGTGTGGTATGTGTGTGTGTGTGTGTGTGTGTGCTTTTTATGTGTGTATGAATATGATGTTTTTGATTCCTGAGTGCCATGCCAGCCTCATCTTTTTTGTGTCATTCCCTCCACAGCATGCTGCTGGCTGTATAACATTTTTAAAAAATAACTTAAAATAAAGCCTTTTCTTTATTGGGTCACTGGGTCATAATGTTTTATCAAACAACAGAAAGGAACTGATAGAGAAAAATGTACTGGGAGTGAGAATGTTGCTGTGATAGGTTTGACCCGGAGGCTGTTATGACTTTATTATTTTGTTGAAGACTGAAATCTTGAGTTAAAAAAAAATCCATTGACTGTTTTGAGTGGAGGCTAAAATACTATTTGTATGCAAACTTAAGAGGTCAGTAACACCAAGAGAAATGTTAATAAAAAGTCTCAGTTCATGAAGTTTCAGAGGGATGGAAGAAATATATGAATTCTCTATCAATACCTAGGGTAATAGCTGTTTTCTTGATATTTTGTCTAAAATTATGGCTACATTCTACCTGTTTCCTAAGACTTTACATGAGACAGAAATAAAGAATATTTTTCTAGGAAGGAATTTCAATGCAAGGTAATATTGACTCTGAGGATTGGTTATTACTGATTGCATTTATACTGTTCCATCATGCAATAGAGATCAGTAGGGCAGAAAGAATGCAAAATGAGTAGTTTTGAAAAGAAATGAGCACTTAGAAAACTAAGATTACAATCAAGCCACATGCTGAAAATAAGCTTGATTTAATTATTAAAGAATTTAATGTCATTAAAGAAAAACTCTGGGTCTGAACTGATACAATATAAAAGGTGCCCTGAGAGTTATAACCAAGCCACCTGAGGCTCCAATTTGAGAAAAGAGATCCTATGGTATTTTAGGGTGCTTTCTTCCTCTAGATGGCAGAAGTTTATGGAAAGTTCACAATATTTTCAGTATATATAAACTACTATAATTGTGGTCTAAGCAGATCAGGCTTCCTCCAAAACTGGCTTTGAAAATCAGCAGATTCATATACTTGTTGTTGATTTTGGTAAAATAAGAATGATTGAGCAGTTCATGGATATTTTCTTCGCAGTTTTAGAAAGCCAATGAAGACAAACAACATGGATAACTATGGTGGTCTCTGGGAAGGGTCTTTTTTATGGTTCTGTACAAAGTTGTGAAGGTGAAGCCAAAGTGACAAGGAAGAACCACAAATTTTGAAGATGCAAGATTCATGATGTATATGCCAAGGAGAAGTGCAGACAAGGGGGAGTAGAATCAGTGCAGGAGAGGGATGTATGTTGCAACTGTTAACCTGAAAGAGTGTAGCCATCTAAGCCCTTTGAAACTGAAAGTTAGGATGCTGACAAGGACCTAGAGAACTTGGTGTTTTCCCTAATGAATATAACTTTGACCAAATATTTCCCCACTGTGGCACTATATCTCTTATGAGGAATTGTGTGCCATCCCTTTATGTTAGAAGCATGCACTTTGTTATTTGATTAACTGAAGATCAGTTTTAAGGATTACCTTGGGAGAGATTTAAACAATGGACCTGTGGAGAGACCCCCTGACCTTGGGCCTAAATTCTACTGTGTGCTTTATGCTATATGCTTATTTATCAATTGGGAAATCCGGCTGAACAAGGCTGGGTTGTGAAACTAGACTTGCTTAGAGACATCTTGTTTCAAGGAAGTCAAAGATTGCTGTAGGAGACATTCCTTCTTAGTCTCACAAAACAGGATGATTGTTTTGTGGTTAACTACTGAACAATATGTTTTGCATAAATATTGTTTAACCATGATTAACTGTAACCACGTGACTGTACCTATGCCTTCTACCTTGTGATCTTAACTGCATGCTTGCATGCACGCCTGATTTGCCCCTTGTGATCATTGCCTTGGAAACTGCATGTACACCTTTGATGAAGAGGGTATAAGAAACCAAGAATAAAGCTTTTGTTCAGTTGGGTTCCTGACTGACCTCAGAGATGCAGTATTTCTGTTTTGGATTCAGACTCACACCCTATCCAGGTCACCGTCCAAAATGATAAGCAGGCCTTATCACAGACCTTTGAATACTTCTGAGACTCTTAAAGACTGGGAGGACTTTTGAAGTTGGAATAAATGTGTTTGAGTCATATCAAAGCAATGAGTCTACAGGGCCTCAGGGAAGAATGCTGCAATTTGAAAAATAAATGTGTCCCATAGTCCTTTGTATTGGTAACTGGATCCCTAGTTAATGATGATGTTTGTGGATGTTATAGGACATATAGGAGGTTTATCCTTGATGGAGAAAGCATTTCATTGGGTATAGACAAAACAAAAATCCCTATAGGTTTTAGAAATACAAAGTGTTAAAAACTCCTACAGCCAACGGTGAGATATATCAAAAATTCTTAACTGTGCTCCATCATAAAAAAGAACTAAAAGTAAACACATATATCCAAGATACAATTATGCATATTAATTATTTTTGATCCAACTATTCCAAAAGAGAAATTTGGAGATAGTCAGGAAAGTATAATTACAGCAAAACTAAAGCCTAACAGAGTGAATATCTAATCCTATAGCTTCTTCTCTAGCATTTGAGGCTCATGATGGAAGCACATGCTACCAAAGGATGGCAATATTTTGTAGAAATTATTTTAGTAAAATATTATATTCATTTATATTTTACCAAAAGAATATTTTTAATTAGCTCATTTTCTACACATTTCTGTTCTATTGCATATATAATTTTAAATTAACGTTCCATAAAGATCTGACAGCTTAAAGTAAAACAAGTGGAAGGTATGCAGGTATTAGTTGATATAATCTTAATTTAAGAACATATGAAATTATCTGAGATATAGGAGAGGTTTGAGAGAGTTAAAAGGTACATCACTAATCTTATAGTGTAAGTCACAACACAAGGAATAGTTTTACAATGCCTTCTGTTGCTATTCCACATAATACTTATTCTTAATGAGAGGGAGAAGTGACAGAAGAATATTATGTGTAGGTCATAAGGCACCAGCTGCATTAAAATACATGAAGTGAAGTTGAAAGAGAAATTACATCATATTAGTGTGATTCAAAGCAGGTCACATAGGGCATTAAATATGACATAGTTTGGCACAAAAATATTATTTAATGAGACAGGATTAGCAAATGTATTGCATTTTATTAGGGCAGAAAATGGGTGCAGAACTTCACACCCAAGATAGTGTACCAAATAGTTCACTGGCTGTTACAGAAATTCCTAACAGACAGTGGAACTGAAACGAGTATGTGAGGTTAGCATGCACAAGCCTTTCAAAACTGAACTAGCTTCCAATTCAATTGCTACAATAGTAAATCATGGATTTCAAAAAGTAACAGAACTAGCTACTTGAATGCTTCTAGGTTTTTAAAGAAGCAATAAAAAAAAGGCAATGAAAGAGTCGGGGGATATTAAAACATTATTAATAAAAAATGAAAAAAAGATGGCTAACAGGAGTTGTGACATCTTCTGGAATGAACACTGGGTTGTTTGTTTTTAAAAATATTATGTTCACATTTCTTCAATGTATGTTTTGAGTAGAATAAGAGTGATTGTAAATTTTAGACATTAGGCAAATGCTTATTGGGAGTCAACTAATGCATGCTATGAGTGAATGCTTATTGGGAGTCAACTAATGCATGCTGAGTACGTACAAATGCATTTAGTTTGTGAATAAATTCTCATGCATTTAGTAGAATTGTGACCACTTGGGTACTTCCATGTTTTAAATATTATTTTATATTTATTAAGATAGCAATAGCCTGTATGCACATAAGAGAAAGGGGTCATCTTGGGTTTACACCAAAATTTTCTCAAATACTGTAAGATATTTATCTTTGTGTTTGCATTACTTTTTCAGAAAGGAATTGAAGATATGCCCCCATTTTCACAATCACATATAAAACATATTTGTTAATTTCTATAACTAGTGAAGTATGCTAGAGACTAAGTAACAGAATTTTTCTCCAAAAGATTAATGAATTGTTTTAAGTTTTCTGAAAAAGAATTAATGCCTTTGTGAATGTCCTTTTATTATACTTTTATTATTTGTTTGTTTTGTTTTGTTTTTGTTTTGGTCCTGATTCGGGGTTTAGTTTGGATTTGGGTTTTCAGCTATAGGGGTTAAATTAAGAAATTATGTATGCTTATATTTTTCTAGTGACCTACATCCCCAGAACCAGTGATAAGGGATTTGACAATTTGTCATTTTATCATTTATCTATTTGATACAGGTTAAAAGACACAAACAATTCTCTGTGTGGGTGGTTGAATTCCTTGAAGCTCCAGTGGCATAGTAATTGCATTTAATGGTTTGGTTTATACATGTAAGTAGAAATTTATTATATAAATATGACTTCCAACAAGATAATTTTTTTAATTTTTAAGTTTTAAAGTTTTAAATTATAAACTACTATTAATCATAAATTATGTTCCTATACATAGAAAATAAATGCTTTATTTAAGTTGAAAAATCATGACGCATATATCAAAAATTGTGTCTAATATGTTAGGAAATACATAAATAACAAATCTGACAAAATTTTTCAGGGAGATTATTTATTATTTATTTTTTATTATCTGTTTATTTGTTTTAGATAAGGATAATCACTGTTATTTTTCTGATAAGAAACTTACTTTACAGTTCATACACAGCTGAAACTCATACATGTCTGAATTATTATCTGGGTGATGAGATAATAGGCAACAATCAGCATGTTCATCAAGATTTTTACATGAATCTGATTACAATTTGAGTTCAAATATTGAACAAATTTTAAAAAATATATTAGAGGTTTGTCTACCAAAAATTGAAAATTACTAATGCATGATTCAATTAAACAAATAATTGAAAGAAAGAAGGTATATTAAGAGTTTTACTTTTACTAGTTGGGCAATAAAATAGAAACCTAAAAAATGTAGCCAATTGCTAAGGTTAAATATAATCAATAACTCAATTTTGCTCTTATAACATTTATCTACAGATATACTTTGCAGTGTCTTTAAAAGACTGCTTTATTTCTGTTGAGTGCATAGTCTTTAACCCTTCTTGCTTTGATACTTATAATTTCAATCAAAGTAAGTCAGACTTATGTTCAAGGCATACAAGAAAACATCAGCCTACCATATATATTAAAATAATCTCTATGTTAATAACTGATAATATGAAGAACAGCTGTGACTTTTATCCTATATAATAAATAATTAAGCAGTTTTATGTAAATTGAATACAAACAAAATTATTTCTTAATCAAGACTCTTATTATATTAAATGAAATATAAGTTTATAAAGATAGCTAAATATCAAAAGAAACTATGAACTAAATGGAATGCATGCTTTATAAATTCGATAATTTTTTAAGAATCAGTACGAATTACTAAACCATAACAAAGTACACAATTTGCCAGGGTCCAGCCTCAGCAACAAGCAGGAAGAGGGTTAGAGATAGACCTGAGGAAGGGATGAATGGATCACTGATGAGAGAGAAGAAAATGAAAACTTGTCTGATAATAGAGACAGCTGACTAAATATGATCCAGCCAGGGAGTTCACTAAAAGCTTGGTCTCCTGTTTGAAAATCAGTGCCGTTTTATTTACTAAAAGTACATTACAAATCTAACAGTTTATCAAGGTCAAGCACACTCAAAGTTTCACAGAACTCGCATAGTTACATTTTATCAAAAAAAATTCCCATATCTGCTTGGCACACTAAGCAAGAACAATCTTCATAGTAACAGCTTAATCTTCAACTTGTTTTTCTCAGAAAACTTCTAACACATTAATGGTTCATTAATGGTTTGCTGAGTGCCCTGCTTGCAGTTTTAACATATATCAGTCACAGAAGGGCGCAAAGGTGCCAGAAAGAAGTTCTATAGATTTTAAGCTTTTTCTAGTTTTTCTACTTCTTCCTATATCTATCCAAACTTCAATCATATATTTTTTGAGAATTAACAGCATCTATTCCTCTTTTCCTTGACTACCCATTTTACTTGTTTTGGGGGCTGTCTGTAGCTTCAAGTTAGTATATAGATTTAAGGAGTTTCAGTCTTAAACAGATACTTAAGCTTCAAGTATTAATTGCATCTATCCTAGGTTTATAATTCATAATAGTTTCTTAATATGCTATAAACATTGCCTCCAGGTAGGCTTTCTTTTCTTAAAAAGGGGCAAAAATTCCCAAGGTTGATTATCTATGTATCCTCATCTTTCCAGACATGCTAACTCCCCTATCCAAGATCCTCATCCTCTGTCTTTACTGGAAAATCAGTGCCTTTTGTGCCAGGAATAATTTTGTAATACAGCTCCCTCATTGTCTGTGTAATATCAGGTCAGGAATATTAGATATGAAACAACTCTCACATATATGTAGGACTTTAAGGTCAGTAAGATTTTTACTATTATCTTTAGTGTGAAATCATCATGTCCTTGTTCTTTATAGTATGTCCCTTTTCCAGTTAGTAAGAGCTGAATTGAGGACTATTTTTAGTTTTACCAATAAGCAAAACAGACACCATGATTGATGAGACTGTCAGCAGCTATACAGCTGAAAGAAGTAGATAGGTAACTAACTACTTGGTGTGCCAGCAATAGAACCCTAGTCAAGCAGTCTCTTACACTGCTATGGTGATATAGTCACCAACAGTCACCAATATATATATGGTATTATTATAAATTCCATGTACATTGTGTTACATTAAAGGGTCATAGCTTTAAGCAGAATAAGTGGATGTCTAGAAATTATTCAAGTGGTTTCAAATCCTTTTAATTTATTTCCCTTCCATTTATGAATAAAATCCCAGTATTAGACTGCTACTTACATAATCCTTTCATCTTTTGTTTCCATGTCCTCACTGTGCTTTCCTTCCTTGAAATCATGTATATTACAAACACTGTATAGGTTAAACCTATCATTAAATTGTTATTAACAAGTCAATTTAAGAGTATGCAAACTAATATACTTTTAGTTGAAGCAACAAAGCACCATATCTTGTATGAAATGAGGGTTTTATAGATACACAATTCAAAGTAAGAAAAGAATCATGATCATGCTGTGAAGACACTGTTCCTTTCTAGAATATTGAATGGGACATCTGGTGAGAATTTTTTTTGTCTAAGGGACTGCAAGATAGTCATGAGTTCTCACAGAGAAAGCCATCATGTGAGGTGGGTATCAGGAGATGAGGAGCCATATGAAGCAGACATAGTGTACCATTGTAAGATCTTCAGTCTTTATCCCCAGTGATCTGGAAGACTACTGGAGCTATTGTGAGAAGGTGAACCATGCTAAGTCATTGTAAATTAAAAATATCTTTCTGGTTTATATGTAGGAATTGGTTCCAATGAGTCAATAGGAGATGAAGTCTAGTTAGAAGGCTATTGTTAAAGCTTGCTTGAGAGTTGTTCTGGGTTTAACTAGGTCAGATTTATACAAGATGTGGAGAAGGAGAAGATTTAAAACAAGTTTTTTATTCTATTGGAACATTTGTTATAATATGTTGTGAAATGTTAATAAAAGAGGAGATAAGTATACCCTTTGTACTCAGATATGAACTGATTGGAAATTTTTGATGCCCTTTAATAATTAGGGAGCGAGGGGGGAGGTGCAGAGGCACCGCAGAAAATACAATGATTCTTCTTCAGCATCTGAGGTAGTCAGTTGAGAGCCTGGGTTACAGAGATTACATTATTTTATTACTTTTGCAAAGATGATAATTTGCATATATCTGCTTAGACTGGTAAGGTGTGGCTATTCAACTAATACCTTTTAGCTCTCTTAAATGTTCTTCATACTGTATTGTATTATTTTACACATGAATTAGATAGTTAAATAAGACTATCAATAAATGACTAAATATAGCATTATAGAACGTTTTAACCATAGTATATGCACTTCTGCATTCCTTACTTTTTCTAAGGTTATTTTCTGAAGATCAAAAACAAGAATGTCACATTGACTTGGGTTCTAAATCTTTAAAATTTCTAACTGTTATCATTGTGTTTGAAAAACAGTAATTCTATCTATATTCTTTGTACTTGAACAAGAATGAGTTATATGTTTTTGTCAACAATTTCTTCCTTCCTGGATTTATAGATCTAACTTAAATTTTATGTGTGCATTTAATGGTGTTGTAGAGAAGCCAATATCCAGTCTGAGATTTCCTCTCCCTCTCCCTGCCTCCCATTCTATTCTAACATATGCCTTCAGAACCAACGCTTCTTATCCTCTTAAATGAAAGTTTCTTCATTAGAGTAACAGTTATAGCATCAGGTTTTCTTTATTTCTGTTTTCTTCAACTATAAATCCTATATTCATGTTTCCATAATTCTTATGTTTGTTGAATTTTTTTTGTCCTTGAATGTTACCTGATTTAAAAATCATTACTTGTTCAATTTTTTAAAATTTTATCAAGCTGTATTGTTCTTTATATATCTTCTAAAATTTGTTCCAAGTTTAAATATCAAAGTGAATTAGGCTAGTAATACATTTACAAAATAATTAATTAGGTACATAGAACAATGTAGTCAATATAGTCTCCATAGGACATTGTACCCTGTGATCTCTTCTAGATGAATATTCTAGTTATCAGATATGTATATTTTCTTTTTAGCCTACAATCATTTACATGTGTTTTGCATGATTCATTATCTTCAAAATATTTCTTCAATCATGGTTTTAATCTATCAATATTTTATTTTACCTTCATTCAAGAACATCATGGTAGATAAGTATAGGTTTTTTTGGCAAACTTTAGAATCTCTAAATCCACTACTCTCTCATCAATACTGCATTTTAGGAAAAGTCACCTGTTTATTTTACTGATTTCACTTCTCTTTGTTATTACCCTTAAAAACTTTACATAGTTTCATCTAGGAAGTATTAGTTCAATATTTACCTTTCCAAAATTCAGTGATTTAAGTTTTTCTTAAAATTTGAGATTATTTGTTTTATTTACTCAATATCTTTCTGTTCCTTCCCCTCCCTCTCTTAATGAACTCCAATGATCTCCATGAGGACATGTTTGACTTTATCATGACATCCCCCCCATAGAGGCTGTTCATTTCATTTCAACCTTTGACTACTAGTAATTTGCATTTTTCACTGATTTTGTTTTTTGTGTTTCTAACAACCTACAATCCCTAAAGAACTTGGTGAATTTTATATTTTAGTCATTGTGAATTCAGTATCATTCTATTGTCTAATTGTCTTTTCATTATTGAGAGTCTACATTCAATGTCTTAATCAAAGTATTGGTGACTATTTTGCCACATGTTATGTTTTCATGGATATTGTACATTTTATATAATAGATTAAAGGTCCATTTCATTCTGACATTATTTTGTGATTGAGGCTTGAAATTTTGTCTATTAGTTTATTATCTTGTCTGATCTGAAAACTCGAAGCCTGCCCTCCTTTTGGTACACAGTTTTTGTCTTTGCTCAGTTTTATGAGAATTAAATTATTACACCTGTCTCCTAAAGTCTTTCTCTGTTGTATACTTTAACTGTTGAAGTGATTGGATAAATATGTTCACACATTGTCCCTAGAAAGACTCACAGCCTCTGGTGATGAATCTGTATGTGGAAGGATCAGCATCTTGGAATTCCTGTCTACTTATAAAGGATGTCCCAAATTTTACTTTCTGCTGAGGTCTTTGCATATCACCTAAGCAACCATGAAAATTCTATAAGCCAGCACAGTATAGATTTCATGGCTCATGTGTTTCCTCTGAAATCTTTGCATCTGACTTTGTTCAACTCTGCATACAGAAAATTGTATGAAGTCTTTTATTCCTGTCTTTTCTCAGAAAACTCTCTATTAAATGCAAAAGGAATCTTGTAAGGTAATTGCTTTCTCTGCACAGGTTTGTGTTAGATGACAGAGTCATTGGCTTTACTTCTTCATTTGTGAGTAATATTGCCCTTTTAATTGATTCAACTTAAGTTGTGGATCTTAAGCAAAGAACAAAATATTCTACTTTATTTATAATTGCCACTTGAGTTTAATTTTATTGTTTGACAGTTTCAGACAAGTATTAGTGAATTTTAGTTTTTTTCATTTCCATTCCTTTCTCATCACCACTTCCTCTTCCAGTGAAACTCTTCCCAAGAATATTTGTGGAGTATGTGTGTATGTGTTAATGCATCTGATGCAATTAAATTTGGACTGTTACCATGAGCATGTGTGTCAGATTATTTTTTGGGACATGAGTAACTTCTCAGAGACTGTCACTGAAGAAAAGGATACAAATTTCCTACCATTAATTATGTCGAATCTTTCATGAATCTATATAATTACATTTTAAGCTTTCTCTTTCTTTCCAAGATAGAATAGGGAAAATAACTGTAGTTTGTGAAAATCAAGTATAAGTTCATCTTCAAATATACAAAAAGCTATGGGAATATATACATTTTTACAATAAATCTGATAATTTTCAGCCAAAATGCCTACAATCTTTTCTCAGGGCATTTAAGTTTTTCTCGCTTTTATACAATTATACAATTTTATATACTATTGATTGTACAAAATTTTTGTACCTCTTAGTAAAACTCAACCCACCATATAATATATTGCAAACAATCTTGAATGGAATGGTCTTTTTATACTGTTAATTTTAGTCAGTCTTTAGGTAAGTTTGACTAAATGTTAATATGCATGTGGGTGCATAATGAACAAAGAAGAAATCATTAAGAAGAGCAAAGAATCATACATGATATGAGTTATTATTTAACAGATAAGCTAATATCTACCATTCTACATTTTAACTATTAAATAAGGAATATACTGTAGAGGAATATTTAATCTTTTAATCTATCAGTATGGCTGCTCTAGGGTAGAAAGAATGTTAGTACACACCTTTAATCCCAGTATTCAGAAAGCAGTTGTAGTACATACCCATAATCCCAGTATTCAGAAGGCAGTAGTGATACATGCCTAATCTCAGCACTAAGAGTCTGAGAATGAGACACAGAGGAATAAGACACAGAACCAGTATGAGGCAATCTTAGGTAGTCTGAAGCAGAGATACAGAGGCAGTCAGAAAGTTAGCCAGAGTCAGAAGAGTTCAGTCAGAAAGTCAGGCAGCTCAGAAGCTAAGTTTGAGACAACAGTTTAGAGAAAAATTTGAGCCACAAAAGGGAGTAAATTTAGTTGAACCAGAAAGGTCAGTTGAGTTCAGTACAGTCCTGAGCTCAAATGGAACTAGTCAGAATGACTCAGTCAACAGTAAATCTTGGAGGTTTATATGGCTAGATTGTATGGAGGAGAAGCCTTCCAGTTCTAGGCTTAAGACTAGATTTTATGGAGATTGAAACTCTTTAGGGCTCCAGGATTAGGACCAGAGGATTGAATTAGGAAAAGAATAAACTGCTTTTCACCCTTAGTCTACAGCTACAATATACAGTTAAAGTTAATTCATTATCTTTCTAATGACAGCATAGTGCATTATGACTAGTTATTACTCTTTTGCTCTTAAAAATTGTACTAATTTCAATATACATAAAATCAATTTATATGTTCCTTTTGATATTCTGTGCTGATTGATATTCTTCTTAATAGGAACATAGAATCAGCTGCTTTTATATAACTGGCCCTTGCTCTACTTGTTTCATATGGAGCATCATTTAGAATCTTATCAATAGATATCTGCTTCAATTCCTTATTAAGTGACTTCAAGATCTAGGACAGGTGCACTTCATAGCATGATAGATGATTCATTCCTAATGATTTTCTTTCTTCCAAGACCCCTTTAGTGGTGCAAGTCACTCAAGGCTCCAAGTAGTCAACAGTGCACTTGCAATGTTTTATAAAATTTTAGCCTTTTCTTAAAGCTATGTAACCAGATATTTGACTTCAATTTTGTCCATGACATCATATAATGTGTATATGTGAGGAAATCGTAGAATTTTTCTAAACTATAGGACAGAAGAGGTAATAGTTGGGCAGTACTTATTTTGGGCATATTTCTTCCTAAATATTCTGCATGGCTTCTTAAATATACTTGTATTAGTTACTTCTCTGTTGCTGTTATACAATACCTTGACAAAAAGCAAGATTGAGGATAAAAGTTACTTTTTGGCTTACAGTTTCAAAGTGATACAGTCTATAATGGTAGGGAAGGCATGGCAGCAGAAATGAAAGGCAAAGGAACAAGAGAAGAAAACTGGTCACATTTAATCTATTCACAGGAAACAGGAAGAAAGAATGGGCAGTGAGTTTAGGGCTTCAAATCCTTAAAGCTATTTTTCATGAGCAAGCTTCCAACTCCTTTCCTTTCTATCACCAAGGCTCAAGAGAGAAGATGGAAAGAATGTTGGAGGAGAATTGGGAGGCAGTGAAATATAATCTGGTCTTGAAAAAATTACATGTGTACTTAGAGAAATGAGCTATGTATACAATCAAGCTAGAATAAAGAAATGTGATAAGTACATTCCATATTTGTAGCCAAATATGAAAATTTTATGAATGTAATCAAATAGTCAAATGAATATTATAGAGTGTGTTAATGTTGATTTAACATAATAGAATATAAAATGAATCACAGCAAGATATACACCAATAAAACCTCATTCTAAATTATGATGGCTTAACATTCACTATATCAACTTCACATTGTGAAAAGGTGACATGCATTTTGTGGAAACTCTGCTTGTATTTGCAATGATAATCTTTCCGTGGATAATAATATACCCTATGAGAGATTGAGATGCTTGTCCCAGTTAGGCATGAGTTAACAAGGACAAACAACCCCAATCTACAATGTATGACATAGATAACGTCTCATATTTGTTAGGTTGAATGTATTAATATAGAGGAGTGTTTAATCTTCATATCTGGCAGCATGGCTGCTCTAGGGTAGAAAGAATATTAGTACATGCCTTTATTCCCAATGTGCTATACACCTTTAATCCCAATTCAGAAAGCCCTGGTTGTTTGTGCCTTTAATCCCAGCACTTTGGAGCTAGAGGGAGAAGCAAAGAGTAGAGGCAGAGTTCAGAGTTAAGAGAAGGAAGCAAGGTAGAAGCAGAGTGTGGAAGCAGATCTTAGACAGAAGCAAGGTAGAAGTAGATGGAAAGCAGACAAGAGGTAGAGCTTACAGAGAAGCTGAGAGTTAGTTCAATCAAGCAGTTTAAATAAAATCAGCTGACACACCACTCAGTTCAGAAGTAGAAACTGAGAAAAGCAGAGCCAGTTCAGAATAAATTAAGAGAGAAAGCAAAGAGTCAGAAGCAAACAGTTTAAAATTTACAGTTTGGAGTTCAGAAGACAGTCAGAGTGAGCTCAGTCAGCAGTATGTCTTGGGGGCTGAAATATTCTTGGTCTGAGCTAGCATCTTGAAGATTAGATTTTATGATGCTGAAACCCTCTAGGACAGGGCATTGAATTAGCAAAGAATAAACTGTCCTCTACTTTGAACCCACATGAATAATTAATTAAATAAATACACACATCTACATCTACATATTAAACTCATTTTCATTTGTAGTAATTATAATGTGTTATCAGTTTATCAGAACACAAACTTATAAGAAGTTTAGAAGGAATATCATATCTGCATTGTAAACTCTTATCATTGTTGGCACAGGAGCAAATGGTTGCTGAACAAATTTGCATAAGTGTTGTAAAAAAATACATGGAAATATCTAAAAACCCTATATTGGGAGAGTTAATCTTAACAAATCAGAAATGCCTCTTTTTCATAAGAAATGATTACTGAAATGGGAAATACAATCATTAGGATAACTACTGAAATTTTAGGTAGCTGAAGCCAGATTTTACCAAATTTCTCCAAGTTGAAAGATAAAGATTTTTTACAATGGATCCAGAACTCGTATAAGAAATAAGAAATAATGTGAAGTAAAGTGATTTCCCAGTGTATTAAAATGATGCAGGTGGTTTTTCTACAATCTTAGAGCAATCCACATCTAACTTCAAACATACTTTTTCTTTTTCCAAGTCCAGAAGATTATATTTTACTGCCTCCTCAACCTCTTTATTTTTCATTTCTTTTTTGTTCCTTCCTTGAGCCTTGTGATGGTGATTGACTTGGGAGTGAATGATAGAAGATGTCTTATTCTTACCATGTGACCACTCATTCTATAACATAAAACATTGCCTTCTATACTATAAAACATTGAAACACAACTACATGTATTCATTCTCTGATTTGAGAGATGTGCATCTACCTTTCTGTTTGGTCTACAGGATGATGTGATCTTTGTAGTAAGATTACACTGAGAATACAAACAGCTACTATATAATAATATAATAACTCTTCAATGATTTGAACAACAATTATGGGAGAAATATCAGCATGAGTGTATGTCATTCTCCATACCTATTAATGCTTTAATATCTAGATACTGTGTCCGTTATTATCTACCAGGCAATGTGTAAATCAGGAATATAAAGATGTGACCAGCTCTGAGTTTTGGTGCTAAAAATATCAAGAGCATTCAATGAATACATTGAATGAAATATTACTCAGAAGTTATGTTATTAATCTAGTTTCATAGAACATAATCCTTAATGTTTTGAAATGTTCAATACAGTTTTGTATTGAATGAAATGGTCTTTGAGGTATTAGTTGGTGAGTATAAATCTATAACATTTTCACAGATTTAAATTTTCCCCAATATTTCTTGTTTCCCAAGATTTTTAAAATACAGGACATTTCTTTAAATTTTATAATAAAATACTTCAAAATACTTCAAAAAGTTGCATTAATTTTGAAAGATGGAATGAGCAGCAGAAAAAGCAATGATAATGAAATATTTTAGAAAAACATAAAACATATGCTGGTTAAGCATATGCCAGTGAGAAACAATGGATCAGGACTTCCACATGAACCATAAAAGTTTCTGTGGCTAATTTTCATTTTTCTTACTTAAAGATGAGTTAATTAATCATCAGTTTAAAAATAATGATGAATCTTTTTGATTTTTTGTGTGACTACATCTTAACAACATATTTGTAAGCACAAAATGCTATTAATTATTTTTAATTATATATATAATTATATATATATAATATATAATAATATATAATAATATATATATAATTATATATATAAATGCAATGGTCTTTCTATGTACACTATTTAAATTCCAACTTAAATATTCTTACTCTTACAATAGTTTACAGTGTTCTCTTGAAATAATCATAATAAAATATCACATTTTGGACTGTCAAAAAAGTGATGTAATCACAAATTTGACAGATAAATATGAACATTTTCTGCTGCTGTAGGCTGGAAGAGAGAGGAGAAAGAGAGAAAGAGATAGTATTTTACTATTTTCTTCAGTAATGCATTATTAACAATGACTTTATTGTTTCAAATTTGTTACTGTGTAAATTATTGGATTATTGATGTTTATTTAAATTTACATTTGATGCTGGATTTTGCCAAGACCTTATTAGACACAGCACTCAGAACGATAGAAGAGGAACAGATCATATTCAGACTGCTTGTAGCAGCGAAGAGTTAAGGAAGAAAAAAAGACAGGGAAAACTGTCAAAACTGTTCATGTTCAGAGAATCCTTTGAAAGAAGAGACTTCCCAAAACAATAAAAATGTTCAGATAGAAAAAATAAAAATAACAGATAGATAAACTATTAAGTGAGAAATGATGTGAATACCATCCAAGCTCATGGCAAAGGTAACAGAGAGAATAAGCAAGGTTTAAAACTTTGGAGCCCAGTGTGACATGGAAGAAGAGAGAAAGTTATCAGTGTTTGTAATTCAGTTGCTTATATATAATGATAACAATGACCAACATTAAAAGTACACATTAATGAACTTGAGATTTGTCCCAGTTTCAGGACAATTGTTGATCTTATCAAGGGTCTACACTTGGTTCCTAGAACACACATAGCCCCTTGCAATCATCTAGAGCTCAAATTTCAGGGATCTAACATACTCTTCTGGTCTCTGCAGGCATAATACAAACATGGTATACACACATACATAAATACAGACAAAATATTCGAACAAATAAAATATTTTAAGTACAAATCAGTGACAAGAAAGATTAAATTATAATGCAATTCACTTAATATTAGTGAGACTGAGGTGAATAACAGAATGAGAATATACACCTAAGATCCACAGGAAACTGACATTCAGCTTCAAATAAAACAGGTGTAAGTACCAACAGATGTGTGTGTGTGTGTGTGTGTGTCTGTGTGTGTGTGTGTGAGACAGAGAGAGAGAGAGAACATATAATGGAACTAATCAACTTCATTGAGTATGTCAGATTGAAAAAGAAAAATTACATGATTTAGTATTGAAATGAAACAGGCAATTAAAAATCATTGTAACAAACCATAAGATAATTTGGTTCTTTTCATTTTGAGAGCCTTTCATCATTCACAAGAATATTCAAACACATTATCTTTCATTCTACATATAAATATCAATGATGTACTCTTTACTCCATTTTTCCCTCTTCCTTCCTTCCTTCCTCCCTTCCTTTCTCTTTCTTTCCCTTTCTTTCTCTCTTTCGTTCTTTCTTTCTTTCTCTCTTTCTCTCTTTCTCTATTTCTCTCTCTGTTGCAGCAAACACTTGTCTTGGGCATAGCAGTCAAGTGCTCTACTGATGAGCTATAGCTATATACAGAGCCTGTCTCTTTTACCATTGAGTAGATACAAACAAGCTAAAAAAAAAAAAAAAAAAAAAAGCCATGAGCCATGATATAAAATGCTGGGTCATGTCAATGTAGAATATTTCTCTATTTCTCTTCCTCGCTGTGGTAAATTTCTATGAATTTATTGACTTTCAACAGCAATAAAATATTATTGCTGAGGTATGCCTGTTAGATATAACTATTGTCTTAGAGAGGATGGTGGGGCTGTGTTCTAGGTTTTAAACATTTGGGAGATATTCTTTGATCCTACTGTCATCCTTGTACCTGTACTTTTCAGCTTTTAGGAAATGTCCTCAGCCCTTCAATTCTTTATTCTTAGACTTTTATTTATTTATTTATTTTGCTCAAAGACACATATGGTAGCTTTAGATATTTCCATGGATTTTTTTCTTCTTGTGGGGGTCGGGACCCTCACCCAGGCCTAAGAAACTTTAGTCAGGCTTCTAAGAGCACCAAAATTGTATAGGCCCAAGCCAGGTGCACCGTGACCCTGGAGAGTTCCCAGAGTTAAAGAAAAAAACCTTTTCTTGGACAGACGAGATGGCCTTGGGCTAGAAAGCTCCTCTTCCCCCTCTTAGATGGGCCATGGCCTTGGGCTAAAGAATGCCCACCACCCAGTTGCCAGGAACCTTGAGCATGTATTCTTTTTAGGAGCCTGAGACCTTGCTGTATGCCAACACCAATCAGTCTAAAGGTTAACTGGCCCCTACCTATCAAAATGGGAAAAGCAATTTGGGGACCAATCACCTGCACCAACTTGCTCTGTGCCTAGCAACTGTACAGCCCCCTAGCAACCATTTGGACAGTAAATAAAAAGGCTTGCTTTCTGCCCCTGGGGGTCGCTTCTATCCTGCATGTTAGAACGGCCCCAGTATACTGGAATAAATCCTCTTGCTATTTGCATTGATATCCCGTCTGTGAGTCTCTGTGGGGGTGCGGCGTTCCGGTTTGGGCCCTGGGGATCCCAGTTTGGATCTCTGAGGTCCAACATTCTCAATTCTATTTTTAAGAAAGTGTTTGATTTCATTCATCCATCTTGACAATTCAGAAAACTCTTCCTATGTGAGGATCCGCTACTTAGTACCCATGATTCCATTTTAGTTTCAATTATTCTTTGCAATCTATTGTAGAATATTCTACCTCTAGCTGAAATGGGACTTGGCCATCTTTGTAAAGAGATATTACTCTGTCTTCTGTATTAATAACTTTAGTTTCATTATCATTAGAAAAAATATCCTTTATGCAAATGCTTAGGCTATGTTGTTTCTTTCATATAATTTTTCCAATGAATGTGAGTGGTTTTCTGTTCTTTATGTGAATTTAGCCTTTATGCATTGAAACAATATTTTTCAGGCATTAGATTTGAACAAAAAAATCACTCTATAAAATACATTGGGCTTCTTTCCCTAGACTGAAGAACTGTAAAATTTAATAGTTCAGCCGTAGTAAATGGTTGCTATATTAATCACCAAAGCCTGTATATACTGTGTAAGATCACAGTATATACACCCAGTATTTTTTCCTGAAATTTAAAATTTTCTATTTATAAGTTTTACTGATATTTGTCTTTGAAAAAAATAAAAAAAGTAATCCCATCAAATAATATGAAGCCAAATGTATACAATGGTGTGAGGGGTTTTTCCTTTCAAATGGTTAAGTACCCATCTCTCACAACCAAATTGTCTCTCAGGGTTAAGGTAGTAGCAATCTTGACTTTGGTGCTTTGTTTCTCTGCATTCACATATCGACTGCTTTTAATTTCAAATCTCCTATTGTCATTGACTTTAAAGTGGACATTCTCACACTGTTGTTTTTCCCCTTCAATGTCTATATGACAGGAAGATGGTAACTCCCTGTCATGTAATCCATTAATGATATGACTTTGCAAAGCAATCTACTTTATTTAGCCCTTCTGAAAACTTAATATTTTATGATCAGTAGTCTCACAACTTGGTGTATCCTCTACAGACAATCTTAGACATAAGTTAAGAGTCATGAAATCAGATTTTCCTTGAAATCTTGTTCAAAAACTCAAAATACTAGAAACTACCTGAATATTTATCACAATGGAATAGATCACAGCTGTATCCATTCATTCCAATGAATGTGTTTTTAAAAAATGGCTGGAAATAACAGGCTTAAAATAAATAATAATTTTATCTCTATGAATTAATTTTTTTGTAATGATGGGCACTAAAATACAAAATAAGAGCAAAAGATGAAATCAAATGTAATTGTGGATACGTGGGTACTTCTGGGTGAATGAAATTGACAAAGAACAAATGAAGACTTCTGTAGTGTTACCCAGAATTGTGAATATATTGCAACATTTCTGATATTTTTATTTAAATGAACACCTAGTATATATAAATATATAACAGTTGGATGAAATTTTTGTGCAATGGAAGAAAGCCAGTAAATGAAGCAGTGCTGTATATCCAGTGAAAAAACACCAGTGATATTGTAGTCTATTAAAAATGCCCTGGGTTTGCAGGTAAGGAGATACAGCATTGAATCATTGCTGCAGCACTTATAATCCCTGTGACTTGAGTATCTTTCAGAGAAATATAATCATCCATACCTATAGGGCAGGGATGAAGTCAGAGCAAAGGTGAACACAAACTTTCAATGAAATGTCAGAACAGTGATGCTAAAATAATGAATCAGCACATAAGAAACAAAGTCTCTTTTAGTGACAGCAGTTCCATGAGAATAGAGTATGCTCAATGCAGCAACTCCATTATAGGAGGAACTGTCAAATGTGAGTGAAAAGTCCTATGGAGTAACAACATCCCATAAATAACACTGGAAAAAAGGCAGCATTTCATCCTACTCGGGCATGTATTTGCATAGGGTGAGAAGAGGGAGGGGGTAGACATTTCTGTCTTCCTAAAGACCCTCTCATCCATAGATGATCTGTCATTGTATGCAGAACACAGTGGCAGATTTATCCCCATGGTTCAGCTTGCTCCATAATGGTTCAGGTGAAAGTGGTTCAGTAGTGGCATAAAATACAAACTCACAAATGATGGAGTCTATTATTAGTTGACAAGCTTCAGTCCAGTGACTTTGTTTGTAACTTTGTATAAATTCTGCAGAAATACTTCCCTTTTCTTGAGCTACAGGGAGGAAATAACTACAACAAAACAGTTCAATAATAACTTAGATGAACAAATTTAAGCATCTTGATCTACTAAAAATCCTCAATTAGGGGTTGGAGATTTAATTCAGTAGTAGAGCAGTTGCCCAACAAGAACAAGGTCCTCAGATGTGAAAAAAAAAAAAAAACATCATCTTATATGGACCAAAGTAAAGACAACCATAACATATTTTGCACAAAACAGATGCTATGTATAAATGCAAAAATAAATGGCTTGTTTTTGCTATTTTATCTCTATTATTATATTTACTACTGTTTCTACATTCAAAAAAAGGATAATTTTTGCTCTGCTTTGTTTTATATTACAAACAGAAAGTATTTTATCATATGTTTCTATTACTTGTATGCGAGCATGACTGTGTATGCACATGTATAGTGTTCATATGCTGTGCATGTGTGTGTCAATAGCAAATAGCTGTCATCAATAATATCTGAAAGAATTATCTGAAAGTAGTTGGGGAACGAATTAATGCAGCATTTTGCTTTCATAACTGTGCCACATACATTGCCACTTATAAATGTCAATCCTAAAATGACCAGGACTCCTGTAACTCTAAGTGCTAGATCTCAATTTTGAAGAGATTACATTTGTTAATTATTAATTCATTTACTTTTATTAATTTATTAATTAATCAAATTTTCTCAATCTTAACATTGAGCAAATGAAAAACCTGACTTTGTAGTATTATTAATATCTTCAGAATACTAATAAAAATAGGATCTTTACAACTTACCTGGATGAGCTCTAATATTTTTGTGAATATCCCTTAAAATTGTCTTGATGTTACACTGAAATTATACAGCAAACTATCATTCCCAGTTTTTTGACATATGTACAGAGATAGAGAAGTACTTGATCTGACATGTAAACATTTTAAAGTATAAGTGATATTTTACACACATAGTTGCTTTCATTTCTTTCTGAGAAATGTTAGTTTATTATAATGATCATAATATTTATTCAATCTAAAATTCTATTTTTATTATTCGTGTTATTCCCTCCAGCTCCTTATATGTTCCTATTTCATTCCTTTTCAAATAATGATCTCTTTTTTATTACTTACTTGGTAATATTGTTAATATGTATCAACCCATAAATATATAAATACAATCATACAACCTGCTAAGTTCATTTAGCCACATACACACAAGCACACACATACATATATATGTATGTGTGTGTGTGTGTGTATATATATATATATATATATATATATATATATATATATATATATATGATTTCAGGACTGACCACTTGGAATTAGATAACCAATATGGGGAGCTTATCCATGGGGAGACTAATTCTATCACAGCAGTCATTTGTTTTCTATAGTTCTTTGTCTAAGGATGGGACACCATGCAATTTCTTCCTTCCGTATTAACATTTCTATTGATATTGTCATTGTTCATCTCTTGCTTAGCTGTCCATATTACTGATGTCTTATATATGCAACTTCCTTGTTATTTCTTGGAGACACAATTAGTTTTTGTAAAAGCAATAATCAATACTAAGTTTCAAAAAAAAAATACATGAATTAACAGTAAGTGCTTAATAATTTAAAAATTTCTCAGTTATTGTCACAAGTGACATACATTGTATGTATATAAATAACATATTATAACATATTATAAACACTGTTAAAGTATTTATTATTATTATTATTATTATTATTATTATTATTATTAATGGGTATCAATAAAGAGCCATGACAATTCTGAGATGGAAAACCTGGATGACCAAGACACAGGGTCTCGCCTCACATCGCTGACTGACAAGCTCCTTTTCCATCCTCTGATCTGCTTCTTCTCCCTTAGCACATGACATCTAGGAATTTTATTGAAAGGAATCACACGGACCACCACAACACACAGGTCTTAATGCATATTGATTAGAACCTTCACAGTGCACCAACCCCCAACCTCAGCTAGCTGACATGATGCCATTTTACAGGCCAGTCAAGTCCCTGCATAAGGTCTTCCTTATCCGGAGCATAGGTTGAGGGAGAGCCCTGCAACTCCATTAGCATTAATACAATTGGAGGCTTTTCTCAGTGGTCAGACAACATTAGAATGACAATTGTTCCAGTCAAAGGCCACTGAATAAACAATTGCTGGTGCTCCAAACTAACATGCTTTCTGCATTCCAGAGTGCACTCCTAAGAAGCTGTTTCCAAGAGCTAAGGAAGGTGATCCTTCTGGCTGCTGGATAAAAAGCTTGAATTAGAGCTGCCCACATGTACATGAAAGCAAGCAGTGGACAAAAGCTCAATAAAGAATTGTTCTACTTCTACCACCAACTACCCATTGCCAATATCTCTTCATAAGTGTTGAGTGTAAGCTCTTCTATCTCCTCTATTCTGAGATTTTGCCTTGATCTGCATAAGACTTGTGTAGGTAATCACAGGTGCTCTGATACCAAGTTTGAAATATCCATGCCATGTCCAGAAGATAGCATCCTCTAGAACTTCTCCCCATCACACAGCTCTGACATGCTTTCCATCTCCTTTTCATGGATGCTTTCTGAATCTTGGAGGTGGTGGAATTAATATGTCTCATTTAGAACTGAGTGTTCAGTCAGCATTCTCAATTTTTTTAAACGGCTGATAAATATATTTAAAAAGAGTTTAATGTTGTTATAAATAAGGGAAACATTAAAACTACTTTGAGATTTTATCATACCTGAGTGAAAATGGTTAAAATTAAGTAAATAAGAAACAATAAATGCTGAGTAGGATGTGGAGCTATGGGAGCCCATATTAATTTTTGTATTTGCAAGCTGGTATAGCCACTCTGGAAGTCAGTGTGGAAAATTCTCAAAAACCAAAAATAAACCTTCAATATGACCTAGCTAAAATTACTTCTAGCAATGTTTCCAAAAAGTCAACATCCTACTCCACAGATACTCTGTCAGCCATGATAACTGACATTCTATTGATAATAGGTAGGCTATAAAAACATCCTAGGTGTTTTTCAACTGATTACTGTAAAATGAGGTTGTGTTACATACAGCATGGAATTCTATTAAGCTATAAAGAAAAATGAAATAATGAAATATCCATTGGAATATATTACGGAAAAAAAACACGTTAGAAAAGACAATATGTGTTCTTACTTTTAGTAGCTAGATCCAAATCTCTAGTACAAAAGGACCATGGGGTCGGAGGGGTGGTTCTCTAGAGAGGAAGATACTAGACACAGATTCTATGAAGGGAAAGACTGGGGGGAAAAAAAAAAACTTGGTGGAAGATTTAAACTAGGGAAGAAAAAAGGAGAGTAATATAAAGAGAGAGAAAGAGAGAAGAATGAGAGATAAAAATAAAGATGTTTAAGGACAAATGTGCTGCTGCAAACCACAGACTCAGAGACGCTATGCAAAAAGGAGGGCTCCAGCTGGTACAAAGGTATCTCCCTAGTAAAGGAGAAACAGAACCGATGGTGCAGGTAGGCTGGGGAGGATGAGAATGGGAAAAGGACAGGGTTGGGGGAACGGAATGAAGGGAGAGAATATATGGAGTGAAGACCAGAATTGGGAGACATTTAGGGGGGAATCAGGATGTAGTGTAATGAAAACTCACTGAAATCAACAAAGGAGACCCTAGCTAGAATCTCTAGTAATTGGTGATAGGGATCTTTAATAGTCCATCTTCTGTGGCCAGGTAAGGCTTCCAGTGTTAGACTGGGACAAAATCCAAGCGATAAAATCCTGGACCCATAACCTACAGTTATTGAAACTGCCTACAGTTTCCACTGGAACGAAGAAAGGGCAGAATACCATGCCAAAGGAAGAAACCTATGCCTGAAACTGCAGGGCATACTAGGATCTAGAGTCTGGATAGCTAGGATATGATTTCTAATGATATCCTGCTCTGCCTATAGATTGGTGCCTAGGCCAATCTTCATCAGAGGCTTTTCTCTGTCAGCTAATGGGAGCAGATACAGAGGCCCAAAGTCTCACATTGTTCTGAGCTCAAGGACCCCCACAGAGACAGGAAAGATGTATTGTGGGGACCAGAGGGGTTGAGGATACCAGGAGAACAACCCTATGCTAAGTCAATTGATCAGTACTCCTAGGTGCTCACAGAACCTGAAGTGGCAGACATGGAATCTTCAGGGTCCCCCAAATAAGTCTTAAAGTTCTCTGGAGTGGCGTTCTTGCAGAACTCCTACAGACTAGAGTGTGTAGGGCAGGTGTTTCTGACCCTTTTGCCTGCATTTGGGACCCTTCTTCTGACTGTTTGCTTAGTAAACCCTTGATGTAGGGGTTAGTGACTGACCCTGTTCCATCTGTTGTTCCCTGTTTGAGCAGTAACCCTGGGAAGACTGCTCTTTTCTGGGAGAGGTGGGAGTGGGGATGGGTGAGTGGGTAGGACTAGATCTGGGCAGAGAGGAATTGAAGGGAACTGGGAGGTGTGGAGGGAGAAAGGATGTTGTGATGTATTATATGAGAAGAAAAATAAACAAACAATAACTAAATACTAAAAAAAATCCTAGCAAACAATTGCATCGTAGATATCAGTGAATTTGGTCTTTAATAAGCTAAACTATTTGCTCAGAATCACACAACTAAGAAGTTGGAAGCCATAACTGAACATGGCCCTATAACATTTCAATGCTACTTTCAAACACATGTTAATTTTTTTTTTTTTTAATATTCTGAAAAACATCCCATTCTCCATGGGCATTGGAGAGTATAAATAAGGTGGTCTCAGACACAAAACATTCCACAGGGTTGGGGTGTCCCTAGGATCATTGCAGATCTATTTACAATTTTATGCCTTACATGTCACAACTGCATAATGAGAATTGCTATCCTGAGGAGTTCTGAAGATTGACTTCGGTCCATAATCTGGGGGTCACCTTGCCATTGCTAAGTCAATGTTTCTGCAGAAAGCAGTGGGGACAGGATGTTAGGAAGAACATAAGAAGGTGCAGTTTTAATCCTTCTAAGGGACTTTTCTGCAAAATCCAGTTTGGAAGCAGTATTCTAAATCAGTTATATTTGCTCTTTTAATCCAGAGAAGATGCAGAGTAGACATTAGTTGATAATGGTGAAAACAAGAACTAACCTTTAGTCCTAACAGGACTATCATCAGCTGAAATCTAACTTTTGATACCTGGCATAAATCATAAGCATTCTTGTTTGTAAAGTGAATATAAACATCACCGGGAATTGACTCATATAGAATATGAGATATAGAATATACTTTCAAAAACATGACAAAGGTAATAATGTTTTCAAAAACATGACAAAGGTAAAAAAAATTATTTTACTGATAGAACCAAAGTTATCTAATAGTTTTTAATGAATAGGAATTAGAACCAAGCAATAGGTTTTTGTTGTTGTTGTTTTTGTTTTGTTTTGAGTTTCTTTGTTTGTTTTGATATTCTGTCTATTCTGTGATTATCCTGGTGGAAGCTTTGGTTGTCAAATAAGAATACCTTGAGATAATGTGAGCTTTGGTTGCTTGGCTGCTTTCCTGATAAAATTCACCAGTAGACTCTAAATGTTTCTGTCCTATCTGTTTATATTTACTACTACATTCAAATCCATCCATGATTATAAAGCAAATTCTTAAAAACACCATAAATCAACTGTTTGAAAAAAGCATAACTTCTTATTAATTTCTAGTATGTTATTCTGCATGTTAACTCTGTTAAACAAGGATATGGAAAGGCATTGTTTAGGACTGAACTCAAATGTCCACTTTCCTGAGAGAGAGAGAGAGAAAGAGAGAGAGGCGGGGGGAGAGGGAGAGGGAGAGAAAGAGGGAGAGAGGGAAAACTGCCTGTTGTAACAGGCCAAATTTTCTTAAGCCAGCATGGTAAGAAAGTCCTCTCTAAACTTTGTAAGCAAAGCAACTCTCAAATGGCGACTTTGCTTTATGGTCCCCACTTCTGCTCTTTGAACACTTTTCCCTCCAAAGCAGTTCTGCTCATCTCATCAGAACATTCATTACATTTCATAACATGACGTGTTACTTGATATTAGAATCATGGATATAGCCAATAAATCTTGCATTAAAAAAAGGACATTCTAAAAAGCCATTATGTAACAGTGTATGTGTGTGTGTGTATGTGTGTATGTGTGTACAATGATAATTGAAGGACAAATCATAAATTTGAGAAGCTAATGACAGTACGAGGGCAGAGACAGAAGTGGAAAAAAAAAGGATGGAAACGTAAATACAACATTCATGTAAAACACTTAAACAAAAGTTAAAAATAGTTCACAGCTGGGCATGTCATGAACCCTAAATGAGAACCAGCAGCGATTTTGCTAAACTCTGTATTTTGAATATATTACATTCTTTTTTATTATGTGAGAAATTTGTTCATGTACAGAATATGTTCAGATCATCCCAGGCCCCTAGTCCCTCAACTCTAATTCATCTCATATCAAACCAATGCTTTTCCCTCCCAACTTCATATTTTTGTTTTATTTTGATTTTTGTTTTTGTTTTGAACTGAGAGTCCACTCAGCATTGCCAGTTTTCATGTGGGTTTAGGGCCATCTACTGGAGTATATAACAAAATGCATGGCACATGTGTGTCAACACACCTACACAAAGATAAATGAATGTAGAAATGTAAAATATTATAATGTTATTTTCAATTCATAATAAATAATAATCAATAATATAAAGTAATCAACATGACCCGTATATAAACATCACAGTAAAACAGGGATGAAGTTAGCAATGCTCATTCTGAGCAAAGATAAGTGAAAAGTAATTATTTTGCTCAGTTAGAATTGTTTTTACTTATAAATGCTACAAGTAGACAAATTGAAATAATACAAATAAAATGGCCATTTTGTATATACATAATATTGATGGACGTTTAGATGATCTTCTAAAGTATCTTATCATAAAGTGTGCCTATAAAATCTCTTGAATGAAAACACA
The DNA here is from genome assembly GCA_026225945.1 of Cricetomys ansorgei. Classification (NCBI taxonomy): domain Eukaryota; kingdom Metazoa; phylum Chordata; class Mammalia; order Rodentia; family Nesomyidae; genus Cricetomys; species Cricetomys ansorgei. The sequence continues at coordinate 9,739,643 of JAMJFZ010000107.1, forward strand.
ATGAGGGAAATCAATGTAATATCTATGTGCTATAATAAAACTATGCCATAAAGTCATTGAGGAGCACATCATAATAGATATATCATAGATAAATAAAATATATTTTTGTATAAATATCATATACTGTTGTATATATGTATGTTATATATAATTTGATTTTTATTTCTAATTCATTTAATCTGTACTTCCTCCTTGTGATAATAAATAATATTTAAAATATAAATTGGAAAAGTGGCTATATATATGCAAATGTGTTCCCTATAAAAATATAAATTCCTTAAAACTCATATTCTATGAAAGACAAATCCATAAGCAATAGATAATAAACTTAATTATTAAGCTAATGAAAAATGTCAAAGTTACCAATGAACTTGTTATTTTTTCTTTGAATATGAAAGCAATACAATCATTAGGTAGAAGATATAAATCAAAATGAAAAATATACTGCATATTCAATAACTTGTTAATAATAGTTTCTATAATGCTGATATAGTTAGAATGTCATAAAAAGTGTCAGTTTAATGTTATTTATTTTAAGTATCTTTGACACAACATTTCTAGTTAATTGTATATAAAACAGACATGTATGTATGTGTTCATGAAGATAAAAACAATCTCTGTAGCATTTTCAGTACATGTCAAGAAAACTAAGAATCTGTTGAAATTACAAATCAATTATTGTAAAATCAAAAACAAGTGACTATAAATTAATAGAATTGAACTTTTGCTACAAGAATCATCCCCTATGTTGTGTCAACATAACAATATGTACACATTTACATATACAAGAAATTATATATATATACATATATGTATATATATATATATGTATATATATATACATATATATATATATATAACACTATGAAAATGGTGTATCAAAATAATCCCACTCTCTGATCTGCTCTTTTCCTATATACCACCAAAATGTCCCCCAAGTCTAATTCAACTTGAAAGATTTGTTGAAACCTTGACTCCTAAACTATCAAGTTTGTTGTGGAAGTTTATTTTTAGTTATGTATACAATAATTGCTTTGTGCACTGTTGGGTGAGGGGCTGCCTAGGTCTTAGCATTTTGTGTTGTCTATAGATGTTGGATTTATGTAGTGGACGTTGGATTGCACATTATCTGCAGGTGCTATGAAGTAGAAAACCTGAGGCATTCTGAATCAATAAGAAACACCTGAGCTTGGAATCTGAGGGTTCCAGTCTCCAGGATGGTGCTTGCCATGATGGTGGCTCCCTCTGCTGAGGTCTGGCAGAGTTTGTATACATGAAAATGCTTCTGTGTCCTTCTCTCCTGAGCCACTCCAACAGAGCTAACTACTACACAGGTTGACATATTTAAATTCTCCTTTTGAACCTGAATTTCTTAAGCATCAAGTACCAATGTTCCTTCAGGAATAAGACAAAAAGAAGGGATTTTCATAATATTTATCTCAATTCCTTGTATAATGTCTTTCATAGCACTGTTTCTGACAATATCTCATATTATATTTCAAAGTAATATTTATTTCATGTATTGTAATCATAAATATAGGTCTTTCTGTTCTATAACTCTGTTCTACAATGTTTACCAATGAGAAATTGAATTATCTTTCAGATTTGCCTCCTATTTAGTCCATGTTTGTCTCAGAGAAATCTGAGTCTGTACATTTTCACCATTGTTCATAACCATACACTTCATGACAGTTTGTATATCAAATGAAAAATTTCCCTGTTCTACATAAAGTTGTAGTTCTTGGTAAATGATCAAAATCATACAAATATAATGTAAAACATAATGTATTATGACATACTGGGTATAATAAAATAAAATTTATTACATTACTGAAATGAGAAACATAAATTTATTTTTCTTTTTTCATTTTTCTTGAAATGTCAATATTAGAGCTTCTACGTTCTATTAATGACTTTATTCAAGAGAAAATGAGATTTAGATAATTCCATTGACAAATCGTTCTAATGTTTTATGTAACGCATGGAATAAAATATAGTTTACTAAAAATGTAATTTCCAAAATAATAGGGGTGCTTAGTTTAAGTCTCTGAGTTTTGCTTTAATTTTCTTTTTTTATTTGGAAGTTGGCTATAAAGCTCTGTAAGACTACTCTAACGGTCTGCTCACAAACAACATAATGCAAAATAGATAGAAATAGAAAGCAAGATATTTAATTTACTATGGCAGCACCACTGTTGTTAATAATCAATGTTATTTATGTCAAAGATTACATATAAAAATAATGCAAAGAAGATCTGATGTAATAAATGTCTTTAATGCTTTGTACATTTTATTTATCAATAAATAAGGTATTTAAAACCACATGGAAAAGGTTTGAAATTTCCATTTTCCTGGTAAAATTCACCCACTAAGGTTCAAACAACAATGTCTATTTCCAATACCTAAGCAGACATTGAGGTGAGAATTTAGACCAGGATTCACTACAATGTGTTTTTCTGATTTTATCTTCATTACTGTAAGTCACTTACTTGATACTGTTTATATTCTATGAAACAACATTGCTTAAAATAAGGGTACTTTAACTCACAGATGTCTGTCAGTTTTCTGACTTAAAATTCTTCATATTTTATAAAATAAAAAAGGAGGGCATAGTTACTCAAAAAACTACTTGTGTTGCTTCACTCTGTATGAACTCAAGCTGTGAAGCAATGTTTAGAAGATAGGACTATATTTGACTGAGTGTTCATGTGTTGTGTGAATAAACATAACACACACAAAGACATACAAACACACACACACACAAATTACAGTTGTATATGTTTCTTCCTCTATCACTCTCCTAAATTCAGTTTTCCTCTCTCTCCTTAGACACCTGAAAAGCCAGGTCACCCTGGCCAAAGGCATCATTTGTATCCAAACATATTTCTCAAGGAAGTTTAATACATAATTTCAATCTAGGAACTAGGAAATGCATCACCTCTTTTGCCAAAATTGTTTATGTAGACTTGAGTGAGGGGAATTATTGCATGATATATATATATCATGCAATAATATATATATACATACATATATATATATATATATATATACACACACACATAAATATATTAAAAAGCTGTTTTCATTTTCTGAACTAAACTAAGCAAGGAAAAATTTGTTGAAAGAAGGAAAGGTTGATGAACTCTTTTAGAATATGTGTTTAAAAGTTCATGGCTGTATGTTTCTCAGAATGAAGAGAAGGTATTTGAGCATGTTGATTTAAGACTTTCTTCCTTTTAATATTGACACTAAGTTTTAATAATATTTAACAATTCCTTTGCATAGGTAAATTATAATACTGATTGAAGGTAATTTTGTTAATTATTTATGACGTTATTTTTTATTTTATTTTTAATATGTTATAGTACAAACCTACTATATAAACATGCCTGAAAAAGTTTTCATTTAACTATATTCCGAGTCTCACTACTTCTACTTAAAATAATCCGTTTGTGTTTCAATCTATTAACCTTTAAGTTTTCTTATTTATGAAATTTTCAAATGATTAAGGCTATTGCTTTTGACATAAATTCTATTTCACACCTTTATTCACAGAAAGAAGTATTTGTGGAAGCAAATGACAGATATATGTGCAAGGAACTGCACAGAACTCATACAGCCTCATCAACAAATATCTATGTTAAATAGTAAATAAAAATGATAAAACATAAAATGGAAACCATAGAATCATAAAAATTTCAGTCATTCAGCTGACTTTATTTTTTGTGATACAAGATTTGAATAATTCAAGATGAAGCTTTTAAGAATTCATAGTGCTTCATATTATGAAGATATTGATTAATGTCTATGGTAAAGTACACTATTATTTCTGATTAGATCAAGGTCATCTTGAGGAACAGTACCAAAGCAAAAAAATGTTCTACATGTGAAATATGAGAAGCTAATACATAATTCATATTCAGCAGATAACATAAAGGTTAACCCCTTGGAGAATCTGAAAATAATATTCATGTTCTTCTAACAATTCTTACACTGGCAATTTGGAAAATGCCAGTATTTTATTACTACCTATTCTTGTATTGTGTCATGAATTAATTCATATCTACCTTACTATTCATGAATTATGAACCTGAAAAAGACATAAAATTAAATAAAACACAGTACTTTCACTGTTTATCTTCCACAAAAATACTAGGAGATCATCCCCTTTTCTTGACTGAGTTCCTTATGATGTTATTTTTACCGTATAGTGGATATCTAAGAAACTCTTCATGTCTTCTCTATAAACCAAGATTTTATTCCAATTTGCACTCAAGATAATGGAAATGCTTGCATATTAACTTAATTTAGGACAGAGATTTGTTTCAAATTTTGGAAATCTAGGATTTATCATATTAAAATATTTATGAAGGTTTCAAAGGTCATTGCTAGATAATTAGAAAAAATAATTGCTCAGTGGTACTTGGAATTTACCTTAGCTCTGACACATATTTTCTCACTTTGGGAAAATGTCATTTAATCTCTGTATCATGATTGTTCCCACCTATACAAATGACATCATCTGAGTATGCATTGGGGTAGGGGGAGGTTTAAATAATAAAAGAAAACCATTTGGCAAACTGTAGCACTTTATAAATTTTAGCTAATCTATTTTGTGGAGAAAATATTTCTGATACTGGCATTCAGAAATCCTTTAGCATATTTATTCAGTGTGCCACTATAATGCATTTTAAGTCAAAACATCAGAAATGAAGAGTAGAGTGAAGATAAGAGTCTCTCAAATTCATATCTTGTTTCTCCAACCATAGTACTGGCTTAAAACAATAAAAAAAAGAATTCTGGTTACACAGCAAAGGGTGTTTTTCAAACCATATTTTATTAAAATTCACATAGGATTTGAAATAAAGACTCTCCACTAAATACTAAATAAATCATGCTTCTTAATAAGAGCAAGAAATCCAATCTCTAGGTCTCTATTAGAAGACATTAATTGTATCTTCAAAATTCACTTCCAGTTTTGAATATTTTGAGCTATTTTTACTCCATTTCAATGTTGACCAATATTGTTTATTACTTGGATTACAGGTCAGTTTTTACATAGGTAACTATGATTCTCCATCAAGCATATAGAATGTTAAAACATCAAGTTTAACATCAAGATATTTTAAACATAAAATGTTAAAACACACTCTAAAAATAGAAACTTGAATAATTATTTTGGTACTTAAAATATAGTTTTGTCCTCCTCTCCATAAAATGCCCTCTTTATTCTTGCTGCATTCGTCATAAAAACTAGAACTTACAAATGTTTCAACCAAACTACATCATATAAACTCGTAGTCCCCAAATTTTTCTGTTAAGATGTTGCCTCTGTAGAGCTCAGCAACAGCAGAAGATTTTTCATTATTGGCTAAGATAATTTGTGTATTTTAGTATCTTCTATACATTTTGTATCAGATGCTACACTCTCATCGGCATTTCTCAAACATTTAAATTATTTATGTTTTGTATCGCTAGACATGAATTGGTTTCATCATCATGTCTATTACTATTTAACCATATGAATTTATTATATTTTTTTCTTTGTAACAGTATGTCTTATCTAGAATATTTTTATGGGATTAGAAATTTCTATCAGGCTTTTCAGTACAATATGCTAATACCTCAAATTATACCTGATAACAAATGCTCAGGCAAGGAATATGTTAGCAATGGATGGATTCATAGTATATAGTATAAATGCAGTATAGTATAAATGCATTGTAAAATATTTTGAAAGGCATGAATTTCAAAGTCATAGTTGTTAGAACTCACATTCTATCTTTACTCTTTTCAATTATCCTAACTTAAAGATGAAGTTTAAACTTTATATCCCTCAGTTTAGTCACTTCTGTTATACTAGAAATATGGTTTAGCTTAGAGTCCTGTTAACACAATATTAATATACTATATAAGTGGTGTTTATTACATTGGCTATCAGTCAGGAAATTATTTCTAACAATATGGAATTCCATAATTTGCAATAAGTGTCAATGATAAAAATGAAGATCTTAAGATGTGTGTGGAATTAAGTAAGGAATACTCCAATAGTGTCCTTATGAATCTCTGCATCCAAAATAAGAGTGTGTGTGTGCTGAAGAGTTCATTGTTTAACTGTCAACTTCTGAAGACTAACATGATTTTTAACTTGAAATACTTTGCCAGATGCTTGACCATTTGCAAAGGGCTCTACTCCATTTTATTTCATTTTGAGAATTTCTTCTCCTATTTATTTTGAAAAGAAGACAAATTAATATTTTTAGAAAAGTTAAAATCATTTCATTTTATTTTTAATATATATTAGCATTAGTATTTTTGAGAAGCTCATGCATAAATATAGTATTAGTTCATTTCTGTCCTGTCATCTTCTGGATCAAACTCCCTCTCAATTTTATTGACCTCTTCAATTATCATTGCTACACACACACTTGTATACCTGCTGAGTTGATGCAGTGCTGCTTGTATACACATGCATTTAGAACTGATCACTTGGCATTCCATAACCTCTCAGGGGATCATCTGTGGAGGAGAATGGTTCTCTGTCTCTATGTAGTTATTTGTTCCATGTACTGCTTCAGTTGGGAACTGGGCCCTGTGAGCTTTCTCAATTCACATTAGGATGTCAACTTGCATTGTTAGTGTATAGTTCTAGTTTAGGCAGCTATCTATTTTAAGATTTAATGAAGAAATTTATTTAGCAAAACCAAATTTAGCTTTTTGTCATGTTCAATAATGGACTACTCATGTAGTTTTTCTGAACTTCATGAAGACACAGCTGAAAGTACGTAACTTTGCATTCTGGAGGACTCGAATTTCTACGTAGAGACTTCTTGGAGAGAATTTTGTTAAGTAGTGATAGAAATTCTGGTAGGTGACCACATATGTAGCAACCATGAATATTATTTACAAAATAAACTACTAATGGGGGTATATAAACATTTTCTCAATTTTTTTTTCATTTTAGTAACTAGTTCTAGGGTACTCTACCGACCAACTTGAAATAATTTTGTGTTCTACATTTTAATATCTTTTCCTACCGAAACTTAGCTTCCTTCTTTTCTTAAAACCTATGTTTTAAAATTATAATTAGATGTTTATGTGTGGATATATGCACATGTTTACAGGTCACATAGAGGCTAGCAGAGTTTTCCTAGTCTCCTGGTCCTGGAGTTACAGGTGGTTGTAGGTCATATGACATGGGTGCTGGACCAGAAGTGTGATCTGCTGCAAGAACTTGTGCTCTTATCTACTAAGCCATCCTTCAAGATCCCCTTCCCCCCAAGTTCCAATATTCTTTACATATATGCATGCCCAAGTTAGTAACTCCATCTCCCTGCAATAAAAGGTGAGGAATTTCACAAGGCAGAATATTATGTCTAATATTTTCTCTGTATTGATTTCATTGGTTCCCCATCTCACAGTACATCATAAAAACTTCCCGTGACAGGTAGGTTCAGCACACAACTCAAATTTATATCTGCAGTTAATTTGTCATCTTTGAACACTCATTCACAACTGCTTTGAAAGTCAAAGAGGCATCTCAAGCTCAATTTGTAATGGAATTCTTGATTATTATCTTAGAAGCCCTACTTCTGTTTCAGAGACTTTTCACTCAATAACTTGCACCATCACTAATCTTTTCTCTAAGGTTTCAATAGAGTCATTACCATGTTCATACATATTTCTCATATAGTACATTTCACTTTCTAGGACATGGAAAATTTATACATTACTTGAACTAAAGGACATATTCCTTTGTGAATACTGAAAGGCAGTTTTACATTTATGTAATGTATATTTTATCACTAGTGTTTTAATTTTTTAAAAAATTTTATTATATATTTCGATCCTGTTTCCTCCTTCCTCTATTCCTCTGAGAACCTTGCCTTCGCCTTGCCCATGCAACTTCAGAATTTCTTGTGTGTCTCTCTGACTATTTATCTATCATCTATCTATATATCAATCATATATATATATATGTCTTGCAGTCTCTCTCCCTCTTCCTCTCTCTCCCATTTTTCCTTTCTCCCTTTCCCTTCCCTTTTCTCCCAGTCTCTTCAAAAAAAAAATACAAAATCAAAACAACAAAAAATAAATAAGACAGAAATACCAAAAGAAAACAACATGAAAATCCCCAAACATTACCTCCCTATCAACAGGTTCCCTGTGTCCTGCACTCTTGCCATTAGGTTTTTTATTGTTTTTGGTGATTTTTTTAGACTAACCCCTTATCATCTATCTAATTTCTTTATCCAACAATCTTTCTTTGCAGAGTAATAAATGGTATATTTTACTATTTAATTCATGTATCCTTGTTTATTTCTTCATTTAAAAACTCTCCAAAACATCTTTTCACATTTATAATGAAGGAATTTGGACCTTCATTACTTTCCTGGCCTCGTTTTTACTCCTGCCTGCTCCCTGATTTCTCTGCTGAGATTTTGTCCTACTTTTCATGGCATAAAGATTTTGTGTGTGATGAACTCACACACTGGTGTAGTCTTTGACGGTGACTTATTAATAAAGCAGTACATATTTAATATCATCTTAAGATAGTTCAGCAACTGCAACTAACGTTGTATCATGTAACACATTTCTTTTTTATGCTTTCTAACCTCTCCTTGCTTAATTTTAAACTTCAGAAAAAAATACATGATAATTATACTCAAAAATACAGGTCAGGGCAAATAAAAAAGCCAATTTATAGTTATCCTAAACTTGAATTTTAAACTCTAAAACCCTGGGACACATTTATGTCATGGCAATATGTGATACTGGATGTTAGGTCAACAGTTTCTACGGTAAGGGGTCATCCTGTATGTTGAGAAGTTGTCACTTTACCTGTAAAGAATGGCTTGCAGCAGGTGTATTCCCCAAAGAAAATGAATGAAAAAAATTTCAGTATCAATGCATTGCACAGACTTATTCTACAGTGTACATGAATGCTCATTTTTTCAGCTTAGAAATGTTAATGATGTGATTTACTAATTGAGAAAAAATAAGTAATTCATTTTGTTATTACTTTTCTGGTTTTTTTTTATTTTAGTTCATTTGTTCTGTGATGGCAGAAGTGCAAAACTTTGTCATTTATAAAGAGAACAGAAAGTATTTCACAGTTCTGATGCTAGTGCATCCAGACAGATGACCAGGATCTGGTGAGCATCTTGGCCATATAGGGGAGAAGAAACAAAAAAAAAGTGAATAGATATAATCCTGGTTTGTTTTTTTTTTTTTCATTTAGGAGTACTATTATCATCCGTAGCACTGGAATCCTGAAGGCCTAATAAATTTTAAAAGGGTAAAGAATTATATATAAGAGAAAAAATACTATGGAGCATAGTTAACTATAATATTTCCACCTCCACCTCTTGGTACTGTTACATGGTCTACACCTAGACTCCTTCTAACAGTAGTGTAAAGTAAACACGTGTATTTCTGAAGAAAAATGTTTACAATATGGCAAAATAAGCTTAAACCATAGTAACTGAGCCTCTAATGTGAACATTTAACGATAGGTATATCAACATATTATTTTCTTATATTAAGGTTTTCACTGGATTCAAGATTAACATTCAGTTTTATACTTTGGCTTTCCTGTAGATAATGAATCAAGTACTTACATGGACAAATGTCCGTAGGTTGGTCTCTCTCTCTCTCCCTTGGTCCGCACAGGACTCGTTTCCCTCTGTCCTGAAGCCTAAAGTAAGCTGCTGTGTGAAGGGCCCACTTTGCAAGCAGCAGGAAGGAATCCGCAAGCAGGCTTAGGTCTCAAGATCCGGACCAGACAGGTCAGGGCTTCTAAGAGCCAAGCAGGATAAAATAACTACCCTGGGACTGCCAGGGTGAGATGGTCAAAAGTCAGTTTAATGCAAGGGCTCAGGTTTTATTGGAGGTACAAGGGCGGGGGAACAGGTAATCAATCCTGCTAATTGCCACTGGCAATTAGGGGTTGTTGGGTGGCCTAGGTCTGTGACACAGGAGGGCGGAGCCTGTGTTTCTCTTCCTCTCAGCTCCAGGAGTAGAGCCCACTAGAGCCCTCAACCTGCCATGCGAGGTTTTGACCCGTTTCCAAGGTACCACAGACAAAGTCACATTATCTCTGTTCTACCTGAACAGTCACTCAAGTGACCCCTCTGTATTTCTCAACTCTTCCAAAATCATGTTTAATTTTGTTTCTTCTATTAAAGTATATTTTTCACAATTATACCTATTTTCTTAAAAGTTTTCAAAATTATGTTTCTGTCTCAGGTTTGCATCTGATTATTTGTCAATTACACACATTTCAAGATCACTTTAAATCTACCAAGATGAATGCTAAAGCTGGAGAAAATCTTACACTTCAAGAGGTTCCTTGTGTTGAATGGTAAGGGAAGAACTTGAAAACACAAATCACAATGTTCAATTGAAAATTAGAGTCCTCGATTTTATTAGGACAGAAAGTTATTAGTGTGTTGTATATTGCTAAATACATTATTGATCATTCAGTTCAAAAGAAAGAGATGCAACAACCAACATCGTTAATGACATTATATATTAAATAATCATTGAGAAAAACTGAACAATATTGATTGGATTTTAGAAATATAACAATAAAAAATTTAATAAGACATCATTATATTCCACTGATTGTCTTTGCATACATCATCCCAATTACCAATAATAGCTACTACTTTTTATAGGAATAAGAATAGATATTTCTACTGGGGTCATTGTAAGAATGCCTGTGATTAAAATGGAAGAAATTTGAGCACAATCGCGTGTAACTTTTTAAAAATTTATTGATTATAACTTTTCTTCTGTCATATATTGCATTCCAATACCTTTTGGCCCTCCCTTCATTCCTCCTAGCATCTCCCCGCATCTTCCCTATCCCCCAGATCTAGCCCCCATCTTCCCACTCCTACCCTATCTCTTCCCAAGAATGAGCACTCTTCCCAGGGTTACTGCTCAAACATGGTACAAGATAGAACAGTGTTAGTCACAATTCCCTACTTCAGTGTTGGACTATGAAACCCAATAGGGGGCAAGGTACTCAAAGGCAGACATTATCTCTGATCCTGTCTGTATGAGTTCTGTAAGAGTATCAGGTCAGGCAAACTCAAGCATATTTGGGGAACCCAGCAGGTTCCATGTCTGCTTCTCCAGGATCTGTGAACCCCTAAGAATGCTGATAAGTTGATGCCATGGGGTTTGTTTTACTGGTGTCCTCAACTCCTCTGGTCCCAGCAATCCCTCCTCCACTTCTTATGGGGTAGATCCCAGAGCACTGTGTTTTGTTTGGCCATGGGCTTCTGCCTCTGCTCTCTTCATCTGCCTTGGGAATCCTCTCTGTTGAGGATTGGGCTAGGTATTAATCTATGACTAAATCTATGGTGAACAAAATAACATTAGAATCCTGTTCCTGACTGTCCAGACTCTAGAACCTGGCCTTCCCTGGTGTATCAGTCACGGTTTCCCTCCTTTAGCATGGTGTTCTGCCCTTCCATTTTCCCAGTGGATCCTGCAGAAAAGATAATAGTCCACAGTTTGAAGTTTTTGTGGCTGGGATGGTATCACAGTCTCATCACTGGAAGACTTTCCTTGTTATAGGAGATGGCCTGGTTAGGCTCCCTGACACCCATTGCCAGAGGTTGTTGCTAGGGTCTCCTTCATTGACTCTACTGCATTAGGTCTCCTGATTTTCCCTTAAATCTCTTCCAATTCTGGCCATCTTTCCGTATATTCACTCCTTCCCTCCATCTCCATCTTCCTGGTCTCTTCTCTCCCAGTTCTCATCAGTCCGTGTCTCTCTTTCATCTTCTGCTCTATTTCCCCTTTACCAGGGAGATCCCTGTGGCCCCACATGGGCCCTCCTTGTCTCCTTGGGTTTATGGATTGCAGCATCTTTATCCTTTGCTTAACACTTAATATCGACATATAAGTGAATACATACCATGTCTGTCTTTCTGGGACTGAGTTACCTCACTCGGAATGGTGTTTTATCTAGTTCCTTCCATTCACCTGATAAATTCATGTAGTCGGTTTTTTAATAGCTGAGTAGTACTCCATTGTGTAAATGTGCCACATTTTCTTTATCCATTCTGCAGTTGAGGGGCATCGAGGTTATTTCTACTTTCTGGCTATTATGAACAAAGCTGCTGTAAACAAAGTTGAGCAAGTGTCCTTGTGGTGGATGGAATGTCCATGAGTATATGTCCAAAAGTGATAAAGCTGGGTCTTGAGTTATGTCGATTTCCAATGTCCTGAGCAATCACCATATTGATTTCCATAGTGGCTGTACAAAGTTTGCATTCCCACAAGCAGTGTAAGAGTGTTCCCCTTGCTTCATATCCTCACCAACATGAGCTGTCTTTTGAGTTATTGATCTTGGCCATTCTGACAGGTGTAAGATGGACTATCAAAGTGGTTTTCATTTGCATTTCCTGATGACTAAGGATATTAAACATTTCTTAGTGTTTCTCAGCCATTTGAGTTTCCTCTTTTAAGAATTCTTTATTAAGTTCTGCATCCCATTCTTTAATTGGGTTATTTTTTTGGTTGATGTCTAGTTTTTTGAGTTATTTTTATATTTTTGATATTAGTCCTCTATCAGAGGTGAAGTTGGTGAAGATCTTTTCCCATTGTGTATGCTGCCATCTTGTCTTATTGACTGTGTCCTTTGTCTTATAGTAGTTTGTAAGCCTCATGTGGTCTGATTTATTAATCACTGATCTTAGTGCCTGAGCCATCAGTGTTCTGCTCAGGAAGTTGTTTCCTATGCCAATGCACTCAAACGTATTCTCCACTTTCTATCAGTTTCAGTGTATTTGGATTTATATTGATATCTTTGATCAAATTGGACTTGAGGTTTATGCACTTTGATAGATATGAATAGATTTGCATTCTTCTACATGCAGACATCCAATTAGACCAGCACCATTTGTTAAAGATGCTTTCTTTTTTCCATTGTATGTTTCTGGCTTCTTAATCAATTATCAGGTGTCCATTGGTGTGTGAATTTATATCTGGATCCTTGACTCCATTCCATTGATCCTCATTTCTGGTTCTGAGCCTGTAACATGCAGTTTATAGTACTATGACTATGCAGTTCAGCTTAAGATCAGGGATGTTGATACTTCCAGAAGACCTTTTTTATTTTTAGGATTATTTTAGCCATCCTGTTTTTTTTTTTTTGTTGTTGTTGTTGTTGTTTTTTGTTTTTTTTGTTGTTTTTTGTTTATTTTTGTTTTTCCATATGAAGTTGAGTATTGCCCTTCAAGGTTTGTAAAGAATTGTGTTGGGATTTTGATAAGGATTGCATTGAATCTTTAGATTGCTTTTGATAAGATAGCCATTTTTACTATTTCAATCCCACCAACCCAGGAGCTTGGGATATCTTTCCATCTTCTGAGATCTTCAATTTCCATCTTCTGAAACTTGAAGTTTTTGTCATATAAGTCTTTAATTTGCTTGGTTAGAGTCACTTGAGGTACCTTATGTTATTTATGGCTATTGTAAAGAGTGGTAATTTCTTGACTTCTTTCTCAGTCCATTTGTCATTTGCGTATAAGAGGGATACAGATTTTTTGAGTTTTCTTGTAGCCAGCCACTTTACTGAAGTTGTTTATCAGTTGTAGGAGTTCCATGGTTGAATTTTTGAGGTCATTTATATGGACTATCATATCATCTGCAAATATGAATACTATCCAATTTGTATCCCCTTGATTTCCTTCTGTTGTCTTACTGCTCTATCTAGAACTTCAAGTAGTATATTGAATATGTATTGAGAAAAGGAACAACCTTGTCTTGTTCTTGATTTTAGTGGAATTGTTTTGGGTTTCTCTCGATTTAATTTGATGTTGTCCGTGTGCTTGCTGTGTGTATGGACTGTGTATCCCCAATTTCTCCAATACTTTTATCATGAATGGCTGTTGGATTTTGTCAAAATCTTTCTCAGCATCTAGTGAGATAATCATGCATTTTTCTTTCTTTCAGTTTTTTTATATGGTGGATGGCATTGACTGATTTTCATAGGCTGAATCATCTCTGCATCCCTGGGATGAAGCCTATTTGATCACAGTGGTTGATCTTTGTAATGTGTTCTTGGATGTGTTTCATGAGTATTTTATTGAGTATTTTTGCATCTATGTTCATGATGGAAATTGACATATAATTCTCTTTCTTTGTTGAATCTTTGTGTGGTTTGAGTATCAGTATTACTTTGGCCTCATAGAATGGATGTAGCAGTGTTCCTTCTGTTTCTGTTTTGTGGAATCGCTTGCAGAGTATTGGAGTTATCTCTTCATTGAATGTCTGATGGAATTTTAAACTAACATCATCTGGCCCTTGACTTTGTTTGGTTGGGAGGTTTTAATGACCTCTTCTATTTATAGGTCTGTTTATAGTGTTATAGGACTTTTTAAGTTGTTTACTTGATCTTGATTCAACTTTGGTAGGTGGTATCTATTGAGAAAATTATCCAATTCTTTTAGATTTTCCAATTTTGTGGATTACAGATGTTTAAAGTATAACCTAATGTCTGTAGCTATATCTCTCTGTTTCTGATTTGGTTGATTTGGCTATTCTCTCTCTTTAACTTAGTTTGGCTAGGGCTTTGTCTAGCCTGTTGATTTTCTCAAAGAACCAGCTCTTTGTTTCATTGATTCTTTGATTTGTTCTCTTTGTTTCCATTTTATTGATTTCAGCCCTCAGTTTGATTATTTATTGCCATCTATTTCTCTTGGGTGTGCTTGCTTTTTTTTTTTTTTTTTTGTTCTATGGCTTTCAGATATGTTCTTAATTCACTGGAATGTGATCTGTCCATTATTCTTTTCTCTTAGGGCCACTTTCATTGTTTGGGTATGTTGTGGAGATATTTTGATTGAATTCAAGAAAGTCTTTAATATCTTCCTTTATTTTTGCCTTGATTCAGTCATCATTTAGTAGAGATTTGTTCAGTTTCCATGAATTTGTAGGACTTTTGCTGTTGCTGTTGAAGTCCACTTTTAATCCATGGTGATCTGATAGGATGCATGAGATATTTCAATTTTCTTGTATTTGTTGAGGCTTGCTTTGTGGCTAAGAATGTGGTCAATTTTAGAGACGGTTCCATGTAGGGTGGGAAAAAGATATAATCTTTGTGTAGGTGAAATAATCCGTAGATATCTGTTAGGTCCATTTGGTTTATATCATCTGCCAATTCCAGTATTTCTATCTTTAGTTTTTGACTGAATGACCTGCCAGTTGGTAGGAATGAGATATTGAAATCTTCCACTGTCAGTGTGTGAAGGTCAATGTGTGTTTTAGCATTAATAATGTTTCTTTTAAAATGTGGGAGCCCTTGAGTTAGGGGCATAGATGTTAAGAATTGAAATGTCATCTTGGTGGATTTTTTCTTTAATGAATCTGAGGTGTCCTTCCCCATCTCTTTTGATTAATTTAGGTTTGAAGTCTATTTTACTGGACATTACATGACTAGATCTGTTTGATTTAGGTTCATTTGCTTGATAGATTTTTCCCAACCTTTCACTCTGAGGTAATGTTTATCTTTGAGGATGAAGTGTATTTCTTGTATGCAGCAGAAGGCTGGATTCTATTTGTAAATCCATTGTTAGTCTGTGTCTTTTTTTGGAGAGTAAAGACCATTAATGTTGAGTGATATCAATGACTAATAATTCTTCAGTCAAGTTATTTTGTAGTAGTTGCTGGTTGTTGTATGTATGTGTGTTAGTGAGTGTTTGTGTGTGTGTGTGTGTGTGTGTGTGTGTGTGTGTTTGTGTGTCCCTTCTATTAATTATGATGGTGTGAGATCATTTATTCCCTTTGTTTTTCTGATTGCAGTTGACCTCCATGGGTTGGAGTTTTCCTTCTAATACCTTTGATAGAGTAGGATTTGTAGATAGATATCATTTGAATTTGGGTTTATCATGAAAGGTTTTGATTTCTCCCTCTATGATAATTGTGAGTTTTGCTGGGTATAGTAGTCTGTGTTCCCTTAGAGTCTGTAGTAGTTCTGTCCAAACCCTTTTGCCTTTTGGGTTCTTCACTGAGAATTCAGATGTAATTCTGATAGGTTTGCCTTTGCATTTACTTGTTGCTTTTCTCTTTCAGGTTTTTATATTCTTTATTTTGTACGTTTAGTGTTTTGATTATTTTGTGTTGAGAGGACTTTCTTTTTTGTTCCCAACTACTTGGTGTTTTATAAGCTTCTTGTACTTTTATAGGTATCTTTTTCTTTAGGTTTGGAAAATTTTCTTTGATGATTTTGTTGAAAATATTTTCTGGGACTTTGAGCTGGGAATCATCTTCCTCTATTCCTATTATTCTTAGCTTTTGTGTTTTCATGGTATCCCAGATTTTCATAATGTTTTGTGTCAGTAATTTTTTTGAATGTGATATTTTCCTTTACCCACATATCTATTTCATCAATAGTATCTTTAACTCCTGACATTCTCTTTTCCATCTCTTGTATTCTGTTGCTGCAGCTTGACTCTCTAGTCTCTCATCAGTTTTCTACATTTTTCATTTCCAAGATTCCCTCAGGAATACACACACACACACACACAAACACACACACACACACACACACAAACAAACATATAGCTCTATTTCCATTTTCAGGTCTTGGACAGTTTTTTTTGTTTGCTTCCCTTTTTTGTTTGCTTTTACTTAGCTTTCTTCTGCAGATTTATTCATTTCATCTAATTATGTTTTCCTGTGTTTCTTTGATGAATCTACTCAATCCTCCAATTGTTTTTTTTTTCCTCTTCATCTACTTCTTTGATCGATTTATTCATTTCCTCTTTAAAGACCTCCTTTAACTTCATGAAGTTGGTTGTAAAGTCTTTTCCTTCTGCTTCACATGTGTCAGAATTTTGAGGGGTTTTTGTAGAAGGACAGTTCTGCTCTGGTGGTACCATGTTTCCTTGGTTGATTGTGTTTTTGCACTGGTGTTTTTGGCATTTGGACTATGAGTGACTGTAAGATTAGGTGCCAAGTTCCTGAGTTTTTCTTTTATTGGATGAGTATCTTGCTCCTTAATTTGTTCTTTCTCTCAGATCTTCTGTTCTTTGTGTCCCCTTGTCAAGCAGGGAGTCTCTACACAAGTTGGAGCTTGAGATACAGAGCTTGCAGGCTTCCTACCTGTATTTCTGGATGGCTGTCTTGTCTCCTTCTGGTGTGGCAGGTATCTGGTCTAGTTGGTATCTGGGACTTGGACGGGTGGCAGTGGTGGAGAAGGTTGATATGGGTAGTGGAAAGATGGCTGTAGGTTGAATTTTGAGGGACATAGCTTGCTCTAGTGGAAAGATTGAGTGGGCAGCTTTCTTATCTATTCTGTTGGTTGCCCTGTTGCACTATAGTTTGGGAGATGTTTGCTACAAGTTGGTATAAGAGTCTCAGGCAGGGAGAGGCAGTAGGATAGGGAAGGAAGCAGATGTGGGGAGATCACAGTGGATTTGAGTTTGTAGGGACAGGATGGTCTGGTGGGAGGGTTAGGCAAGGAGTCTGCCCTACCTTCTCTTCTGGTGGCTGGGTTGTTGAAGTCTAGATCAGAAGATATCTGTCCCAGTTGGTATATGGAACTCAGGCAGCATGTAAGTTTTAAATAAACTTTACAATTACTGTAATAAAATTATACTTATAAATCTTGAATTGATATTAGTCATTAATCTAACAAAAATGTTATCAAAACTTACATCTTCACCATGTATGTAATTTCTTACAAGCTTGATACTCTCATTTTAAGTGAATATGGAACACAATTTGAAAGAGTCCAGTATAATTGCATTTAAAACCTCATTTGCACTTTTGAAAATAACTTGCAAGCAAAGGAATGGTAGTAGGATAGACAATATTTAGCAGCAGAATAAACAAAGGATACAGGAGATAAATATTCTGAGTGCAAAAACTGGTAAAAAGTACAAGATTTAGAGGTTCAGGTACAAGGGAGATATATAGTACCAAAGGCAGTAATCTTAAAAATTTATATCCCAAATGTGAAGACTTGATCTTCTTTTCAGTCAGTGTGTTCTGTATGGAAGATAAACATGCTCCCTACAATGAGGCATGATTTAGAAAACCATACCCTGCACAGAACTGAATAAAATCCCACTACATACAGTACTTTTTTACAAAATCTTAAACAGAATTTCATCAGTCACTGTAAAATCTAAATATATTTGTAGAACAATGGCATCAGTTTTAAATCATGCAGAGTTTGTAAATGTACAAAATTAATAATGCCCTTGTGCACATGTATCTTTTGGGAAAAAAAAAAAACCTGAGGACTGTATTATCAGACTAAACAGACTTCGAAAATCTGTGTGCCACAGGCCAATCTGTCACTTTGTTTTAAAGGGAGGCTCAATACTGAAAATCTCTACCTGCCCAGAAGAGTAAAAGCAGTGCAAATTTATTATCTGAGAAGGAAAATTAATTTACACAGACAAAATTATAATAGAATTTGGCTCATGTTGGATAATTGAGATTCTAGATCTACCTTGACTCTATTCAGTGATTAAATTAGAAGCCAGAAATAGAAGTTTGTCCTTCATAAACTGTTCAATATTTCTGAAAGGAATTTAATGTAGCATAATAAAACTTTGAATAAAATAGAATATGGTACTTACATAAAACAATTTTTGTTATTTTGCTAGTTTGTACTGTTTTAAGTTATTAACTCCGCTCTAGGAAGATGCATAATTTTATATCTTTAATTCAGTGATTCAGAAGAGTGTTTTGGACTTGACAAAGCATTGTATTTCTAACCATGATGCACTGTGGTTACTGGCAAAAATGTTGCACAAGATTGGGCCCAAACCATTTTAGCATGCAAGGATGCAGCACACAGGAAACTCCACAACTTTCTGAGGTACTATGGCAGGAAATAGTTGCTAGAAGAGGGGCTACTATCTATTTTTCAGTGATGTTGCCCTTCATAAGTTGCCCACATTATATTAAATAACATATGAGTGCTTATGCAAGAAACCTTATTTAAATTCAGTGGTTTAAGGGAAAAAGTCAAAATAGTAGAATGACTCATTGGGAAAAAGAATTTTCAGTGGGAGAGGAAGGATTAACAGGTGTAGAAATCAGATATGTATGTGTTAAGCTTACTACATTTAAAATTATTTATTGAGCATCTGCTTGGTAGATCATATATTAAGATTAGAGAATGTATGTATCTTTAATTTTACAATGAAAAATTTATGGTTTATGTGGGAGATACTACAATTTGGAGGGTAGGGAATCTCTGTCCCTTTGATCTGCCCTTTAACCTCTTTTCCTCTTGCTGGGCTCCCTCCTCCAGCCTAGATGTAGGGTCTCAAGCATGACCTTGTTCCATCTTGATATGCCCTGTTGAGTGGTCACTCTGGAATGCCTGTTCTGTTCTGAGGGAATACTGGGGGTGGATTTGAGGTGGAGAGAAGATGGAGGATTGGAGGTGTGGAGGGAGGAGAGAGAGGGGAGTATGGGTTTGAGACATATTATAAGAGAGAAAAATAAATAAATTTAATTAAAAAATTAAAATATGTTCTTTTTTATGCTTATCTTTTTTGGCCAGGGATGGACATCTTACTCCTTGTTAAGCTTTATATTTTTTAAGTCTATAAAAGGTTTTAGTTCACACATTCACAAATGGACCAGCATTTGGTCTCAGAATAAACTATACCTTGAATTAAATAATTAATTTTGGTGGTTTATCAATACGACTTTGCCTCCAGACATGAGAGTTGTGGCTGGAAAGAATTAAGGACTTTGTGATAATTGGGATAAAATTAATGGCACTCAATATGGGAAGTGTATGAAGCAGGGCCTTCAGAAAATAATTATACTAAAGGGTAAAGGTTTCAGGTATATGATTAGTTTCCTTATGAAAAGAACTCCAGAGAGTTCTCTCAGTGTTACTTGAATGAATAGGTGACAAGAAAATAAAAGTCTCTCAAAAGAAACTCTACTGGCAACTTGATTAAACTGTCCAGCAAGTAGAAATGTGATGAATAAATTTCTCTAGTTTCTAACTCATTCATTGTCTGACACTTTTTCACTGCATATATTGGATGATTAGTGTTCTTCAGTCACAGTAAACTGTGCTTTTAGAATACATGGCACCATTTTAGTTTTATTTATGTATTTATTTATTTATTTATCATCGAGGGCAATTGTAGTAGCATTTAAAATAAAAACATCCAGAACCGGCAAGATGTTAAGATCAACAGCTGCCAAGGGGAGGAGAATGAAAGGAAAAAGAAACAGCCAGGTATTTGTTCATATTCCCCATGTGGAGGTCAATCACAGGGCAGCAGGCAGCCAGGAGGCAGGCAGTGTTCTTTAGAAACTAGTGAAGCCCAGTATGTTAGAAAAGATATTATTAGAACAGAGAGAATGGAAAAAAAAGGAAAAGTTATGTTTCTTACTAATATAGGAAAGGTACAATACTTAGAAAGCTGCATGGTTGCAGTCAAAATATCTTCTTTCTCTCCTGTTTTGTAAAATAATTTTCACAGTGTATACTACTATCAAAATGTATCATTTATGATTTGAGTTACATTGAGTTACATTGAGTTACATTCATTTGTTTAATAACCTAGTCTTTCTTTTTAACAAAAATGTTTACTGAATTATACTGTATTTCACGCTGTAGAATGATGAACTTAAGCTAACTAATGTTTATTATCTTAGAAACATCATTTGTTGTGATGAGATTATATAATACCTTCTGGTTTAGACATTTAAAAGCCATATTAGTCATAATAGCCATCATGTTGGAGTGTGAGACCAAAGATGGGAGAGTAGTGTCATTCAAAGAGTATAAAGTACAGTGAAACATGTAGAATTGCTTGGGGATTCAGAGCACAAGATGAGAAGCAGAGAGTTCACCAAATATTCATTATTAGGCTTTTAAAGCACATCACTGTGCTTTATTTAGCAAAATATCTTGACTAGAGATTGACCAGTTTCATGAATCCTGCTCCAAAGTCAACTTTTGTTTAACTAATTTCTCTTTTGAAATTCCCTTATATATTAATGCCTGTCTTACCTATTCATTGTTATTCATCCTTGCTTACTTTAACTGTACTCTAATCTTCTTTATTCTAACTTCCAAAATATAGATACTGATTTAACTTTAGAGCTCTCTTTTTTAAGGTACAAACATTTAATAGGAAGCACTTTTTTTACTTTATTCTTTAAATTTGAATGTTATATTAACAGATAGTTCCAATATTCTTAAATTATTCTGTTAGTTATTTTATTGTAAAAGTTATTTAATACTCACACATGTCCATGCACAATAAAAATGTGCATTATTCTCTTTTTGAGAAGTCCTATTACAGCCGTAAGATTCAGTGTTCCCTTTCAGGTCAACACTGTCTCAATTGAATCCTTTCTAGGATTTTAAAATTACTGATAGTGTAATTACCACATCAGTTATCATAATAATGGACTCATCTGTTTCTCTGTGTATGTGTCTAGTGTTTCAGTAATCTGTTTTCTACGGTGGGTATACATTAGGGGAGGTTTTGTACTTTGAGAAATACCCTAGGCATCATCATGCAACAGGTATTTATAATTTGTAACAGCATTGTCAGCCTTCTTTTCATTAGTGTATGCATGGTAAAACATTCTTAGTCACTTTGCTGATTTAATATGCTATCTTATACTTAAAATAAATTATTTCAGATAACATAGTTGTAGTATATTAATTTTTACATATTATAGACTTTGATTTTTAATTGGTGTATTTATAATATTAATGTTTAAAGGAATATTGTATTTGTGTACCATATTTATTGCTGTTTTATTACTTATTGTCCTTTTATTTTCTACCTTTTCTTATTTGTCTGTGGTAGTGACCACAAACTTTGTTGACAGCAGAAATTGATTCCATCTTTGAGGGTGATTCTTTTTGTTAACACTATTTTTATTTATTCTTTGAAATGTCTACAAATGTATATGACAAATTTTTATCATAACCAACTTGAATATTTTCACTCCAACTCTCCCCGTATACAAACTTCTCTACTTTCTAACTTAACATATTCTTTTATTTTCTTTTTCTTTTCAATGCCCTATAAGTCCAATTGTCACTAGAGTGGATTCCTCCAGAAGCTAATGGGAGAAGATACAGAGACCCACAGCCAATTATTAGGTAGAGAGAGAAAAAAAATTGGATATCTCCATTGGATTCCTCCCCAAGGAGTTCAGAAAGGTAGGTTTTTCTGTGTATAAATAAAGTTTAATTTCACTTACATCTATTGACTGGTTAGGTGTCATGTCAAAGAGATATAAGTAGTTATTAAAGTGGACTTTGATTTAAAATATTATGATTTCTTTCTACATCATATCACATCTAACAGGAATTTTTGAGCTACATATTCTCAGTAATGACTATATAATCTATAAGGAGCCTATTGCTATTGCTCTAGTTTGGCCACAGAAATGGAAGATAAGTTCTTGTTGCTGAATATACTATGATCTTCAGAAACAAGACCCGGAGGACACTGAGTTGGAACTGATATTAATGCTTCCTCTTATAGGACTACTTACCCCCTGTACCAGATGACATCATTCAAGTTACAAAGGAGAGATGCAACTAGATGTCTTATCTAGTTGTAATATCAATAAACAGCATCAACAATCAGCATAGCACAATAGACCAAAGGGCAGGGTAAGGACACTTATACCTTGCTGATTATTAACAGCTCTAATGTGTATTGGGAACTGGTCAACAAATGGGAAACCATGCTTGGTACTGGAAACTACCCAACTATTCAGTGCTAATATAGTCATGGATATTGGAAGAGAACATACACTCTCTCCTTAACTACTGACAGAGGCTACTACAGAAAACAACAACCAATAATGATGCAGAGTTGTGTGGCACAGCCCCAGTGAACATATCTAAAAACCACTTCTGCACTAAGGCTGAAAAGAAAATTGTGGAAGAGGGATACAGAAACATTGAAAGGGCCAGATAGTCAGATAATTCGCTGTGAGTTATATTTCCTAGTAACATCAGAAACTATGCCCTCAAAGTCTCACCAACATGACCTCCCAACTGTAAGCTGAAGATGGGTATCGTGAAAGAACATGTCAAACTGAACAGGGAAAAACTCAAGGGGCCTCAACCCTACACAAAGAACTGTAAGAAGCTGGGGAATGCTAAATGTAGAAGAAATAGGCTTCCCCAAGGAAGAGCACAATAGTTTGTTGTCCAGGTTACATCTGAAAACCTATATACAAGTAGCAATATACAGACAAAACAGGTTAAATTTAGGAATATATTGGATATACACATAGACATGTAATAACAATTAATGAAACAAAAGACAATGAATCTAAAAGAGAGCAGTAATTATGTGGAAAGGCTTAGAGGGAGGCAAGGGAAGGGAGAAATGTAATTACATTCATCTCAAAATGAAAAAAAATATGTAGTATACTGCCAATTTACTGTCTATTTGTAAATCAACTCAAAATAATGATTTCTCAAGTTCTTATACTGGCTTATGGTTGTCTCTTTCTCTTTTCTCTCTCTCTCTCTCTCTCCCTCCCCCCCCCCCTCTCTCTCTCTCTCTTCTATGCGCCCCCGCCCTCTGTCACTCTTTGAAAAAAAAGATATAGATTTTTTCAATCTCAGAGATCTGGAAGGATTAAACATCATTTTAAAAATCTCTATTCTGTGACTATAGCCTGTCAAGATCTAATTGCATTATGCATATATTATATTTTTAAATTTAGCTTCCAATCACATTATAAAACCTATGCATCTGTTCTGTATTCTGCTAATGCTTTCTGAAATGGGAATTGTCAATTATCTTAGGTGTGAAGTGATGCTGAATACAATTTCTTTCTCTCAAACCTTACCTCTCAGCATATAAAATTATGGTTGTCTTTTTTACTCACAATCTCATTTGTTGTTTGTTCTTGTCAGTTTTGTTGTTCACTTTTGAATGTAATTGAGCTTTGCTAATTATTTTCAGTGGGAGGGTTAATTTAATACAAACTATTCCATCACAGTAAGAAGTGAAAGTCTCATTATGGTTTGAATGTGTTTTTTCTCTAGTTAATAATTAAATTCGGTTATTTTCATGGACTTATTACCATTTGGATTGCTTCTTATATTGTTATTATTTAAGTTTACATACTACTCTTCTGCATATTTTATTTAGTTTTCTTTATCATATTTATTGTTATTTTGGTAAGAGTGTATTTCTTTTATTCTTTTGTGGACCTTAGGCATTTTACCAACCAAATCTTTCAATGTTTAAAAACACAGTTTGCTAACTTAGGACCACTTTGAGTGTTATCAACTTTTCAGGAAGTATTTATACATTCCTATACTTCTGGCAATAAGAGATATGTAGTTATCCAAATATCATCATTATGATATTTTTGAGGAAACAGATCTTTTATTATTTTAAATATTTTATATTTTAAGGTCATATATGTTTATGTGTACAAAGTATACACACACATATATGTACATGTATAAAGATGTACATCTTTACTCCTTTGCATAGTTTATGTACATAGATGGCATAAATGAACACACACACACAAACACACACACACACATATGTGTATATATATATGTATATATATATAAATGTAGTTTTATCTTTATAGATATGTCTGTGTATACTGTAAAATGGATAATAGAGCTGCAATCTTTAAAATTTGAAGAACAGACTCAATTCACATTGGATCCTTTGTAATGGGCTACAATGTAGTAGTAGAGTCAATAAGGAATAATTCCAAATACATTTATTAGTGGAGTTGTTTGTTCTATCTCATCACATCCTGTTGATTTAGTACAAAATAAAGAGATTTTAGGCTGTTTTATGTTTGTTTGTATTTTTTTTTCTTTTTAATTGGTTTATTTTATTTTTTGACAATTTTATACTTACTTGTAAAACATTTTGTTTAATCTTCCTTTACATCTCACCATGATAATCCCCACACTCTCCCTACAGATCCTTTTCCCACACTGATGGACTTCTGTTTATTTTTATGACCCTCTGATTTTCAGCAGGGTTGTGTGTGGCCATAAGTTTGGATATCTATTGGTTCTTGATATCCCCACTGTTTGGTATAAAACTAGAGACAATAACTTTTCTTTCCATCAAATCCACCAGACTCCAATAGTTCATCAGAGAGGGGCCAGGCCTCTTGACTCCCTCCACTGAAGTGACTGGCTTTCTGTTGACAATGTCAGTCTTGTGGAGGCCCAGTGGAGACAATTTCAGCTGCTGATAGATGCTATCTAAGTTCTCATCCTAGAGCCCTTGCATGCTTTCTGCTCTTTCTTCTGCAATGTTCTCCAAGACTTAGAAAGAGTAGAATAAATCATCTCTTGTTTAGATCTTGTTTAGATACTCACTCATCAATTATTTCTTAGCAATTTTAATCTTTAGTCTCTGGCTTCACTGTCAATCATGACAAAGAGAAATTTTTCTAAGAATGAAATAAGTGTCATTGGACATAAACATAAATATTTAGGATGACATTTGTTGCTGTGACAATTTAGTTGTAGAACAATGGTGAGTTCCAGTCTAGGGTCCTTAAGCTCCCCAGATATGGGTTTTGTAAAAAGTTTGAAATACCAGACATGTATCCCTTCCTTCATAGAAGACCATAAATCCAATTCAAGTTTACTTTATTACTTCTATAAGAGATGTGCAACTATTTCACTAATGGGTACACTTGCCAGGTATTTTGATAGTATAGTTTTTAAGGTTCACAGTTATGGAATACCAGTGGTGACTTATCTCTTCCAGCATCTGCATAACCCCTTATCTCTATTCCACTTTAAACTGTCTGTCTTGAAGCTGCTATTATTACTGTTGTATCATTTACATTCCTTCAACTAGTCATTTTTCTTTACTCCTCTCTTTTTCCATCCCACATCCCTAATAGTTCTCTTCTTTATTTCATTCTCTATTTGCCCCAAATCCCATGTGTAATGGAAGATGCAGTGTTTTGTGTGTGTGTGTGTGTACTTACTTTACTTACCATGATTTATTCCTAATTCCAATATTTTTCTTTCAAATGATGTAGTAATTCTCTTATTTGTAGCTGAGTAGAACTCAATTGCATGCATATATTACATTTTCTTTATTTTTTGTCTTTTGATGCAGACAGACTGATCCCGTATCTTGTGCATTGAGATCAGTGGGACCATATAGTAGCTCTATTTTATCCTTTTGAGGAATGTCTGTATTATTTCACATACTGGCTGCAAAGATTTGCATTTTCATCAAGAATATATTAGGGGTCCTCTCTTATCACTGACATTACCTTTAATATTTGTTGCTTTTTTATTTTGATGACATCTATCCTTATTGGTGTGAGAGATTACTGACTTCACTAAAAAAAGTGTATACAGAAGTAGCTGTAATCACTCTCTCTCAAACATGTCTGAGTCTGAAGCTAATACAATTGATGGAGAAATATACAAAAAATATGAAATTGCTAAATTTTACTGCATTGACTACTTTGCCAGTGTCACAACCAATTTTTTAAAAAAATTCAATGTGTATGCGGTATTTTATGCACTAAACTTTGGTAAATTCACATGTTCTTCCGACCATACTAAGACATGGACTTTTGTTTTTCCTCTAGATCATTTTAAAGATGTCATTCCCTGATATAATCTATTAATTTTGCTTAAAAATTCATCTATCCATATATCTTTCCACTGTGTATTGAAAGAGTTTGTTATTACTTCATTCAAAATTGATGAAAATACATGGGGGCTATGCAAACTACTTGTATCTCCTGAGAATTATGGATATGTTCTATCCTTCATTTCTCATTAATGATTTTTGTCCTTGTTGAGACTAAGTTATTAATATTGTGGTAATATGTACAATCATAAATATAGATCTCATATATAATTTTCCTGTGCACCACTATAATTTTCTTTACATAACCTGAAATATCCCCAGAGTTAAATAATGTTGTAAGGTGATGAGCTGAGTCTCATTCAATATCTCCTCCTTCATATATGAAAAAAAAAAACATTCTGGAGGTTCTTTAAAACAGAGAGTAGGAGTACTCGACAAATAAACATTGTCACATGGCACAGGAGGAAACCCTGCAGGAAACATGAGCCTTGAAGATACATTTGTTAAGTGAATACTATTAGAAGGATTAAGAAATAACTTTCCTTCATATATTTGTAAAAACATCACATTATACTGGAAGGACTCAAATTCTGAAGAGAAAGTCAATAATATTCAGAAGATTCTCATTTCTGCATTTCTCTATGGAAATATTTGGTTTTACTAGATATAAAAATATAAATTAAACTTTTCTGGAATGTATTTTAACTGAATCTGCAGATTTTCAGAATGATTCCAAGTGAATATGCCTGAAATAAGAGAGTTGTCACTATTACAGAGATTAGTGACGTATGATTCTGCCACAACAAATCTGTGGTACCTATAGGAAGAATTGAGTGTAGTAATTGGTTGCCTAAATAGCACCATCAAGTTTCTATATACTTTGCATGCCAACTTTATTAAATGAATAATGCATTATAGTATGCCAACTTCTTGTTTTGGTTTAGGTATGAAAACACAAAGTAAATGAACTATAAATCCACACATTTTTCAGACTGTGTAATATCTATTCAATTAAAACATACTTGAGTATTATCTTAGAATATTAAGGAATTAAAACAGACTTAAATGTAAGTACTTACACATATTCTCAAGTTTCTTTATGCTAAACTAAACACAAAATTAAAATTATTTTTATGTGAGATTCAAAGGAGTTTATGGACGTAAGTTCAGCCATCAAATAACATAAATATCAAGAAATCTACTCCTTTAAATTAATTTTTAAGTGATGACCAAGTCCCACTACAATATGATTGTATTATTGTAAAGAGTACATCATGTTGAGATATAGAATTAACAGAAAGCAGGATATGCTCTAGTTTCTCTTCGAAATGGATTATTCAGTATTTGGATAAAATCCAAATACTTCAAGTTGTTTTAATGGGTAAAATAGCCCTTCCCCCATTTTGGGGGTGGGATCACTTTTAGTATATAGTGCTAGTTCTCTGATAACTTCTGGAAGAGTTGTCCAGAAATGAGTTACTGGTTCTTGATTCCTGAGTTTCTGCTGTTTCTTTCTGTAAGAAACAACCTCACGTCATTTGTATTGTCTCACACCAAACTCAGTGAAGTTGTTACCTAATGTAGATTGGACCTGCTTTCTAGAGAACTGGAGCTGATATATTGTATCAAATATGCTTTAGTCTTCTGGATTAGGACCTTATTCTGTATTTATTTTAAACATAATTGTTGTTTTACTTAACCTTTTAAATTATGTAAGTTTGAGCAAGCAAGTCTTAAATCTCTTTATTGATTGTGTTAGAAGTATAACAGGGAAAATGATAGGTCCACATGTAATAGATAAAGTAGCAAATTTTAGGGTTCATTTGTCAGGTTGGTATTACCTAGGATCACTGAGAAGAGTATCTCAATGAGGGATTGTCTACATTAGGTTGGCCTATAAGCATGTCTTTGATCATTTGATTGGTGCATTCAATTGATTCTGGAATACTCAGCTCACTATGTGCAGCAGGTATTCCCTAGGCACAATGTTGTAAAATACAGAAGAATGGAGAAATCAAGGTAAGCACAAGCAAGGTAACAAGAAATGAACAGACATGCATTCATTTCTCTGTTCTGGCCTGTGATGTGATGTGACTGACTGTGTTAAGTTTCTGCTTTCTTGACTTCCCAGTTATGATTCACTATAACCTAGAATTTTGAGCTATGATAAATATATTTACCCTTAAGTTGCTTTTTATCAGGGTATTTACCACAGAACAAACATGGAACTAGCACAGTTCTTGCCTTCATTAGTGTTTACCTGAGGACCAAATATCTACATGTGTTTTGTAAGTGACAATATCATAAAAAACACAGTGTTGACACATATAAAAATACTGTGGCCATAGCAGCATCATTTTCCTTCAAGTCAACATGGTGCAATGAAAGTAAATTTCTTCCTCTAAAATAATCTAATGCTATGCCATTGGAATTATTTACTCTATTTCTTTGAAGGATAGTTTAACTAAAATTATACTTAATTTAAATCTATAATATGAAAACTTTATTCTTCCTTATGGAATATATTCATGTGCCTTGGAGCCTGGATTTGATCTCTTTAGTTCCATTTTTTGTTTCTTGTAGAGTGTTTAGCATTTTCGTATTAAAATAATACATGCCACAGAATGTTTTTCTCTCTTCTGACTTTTAAATTTAGTTTTTGAGAATATAGTGTTAACTTTTATTCCATGTTGTAAGATGCATAATGAAGTCATTCATTCTAGTGCTTTTGTTTGTGATTTTTATCTTATTACTGAGATAAGTTCTCTCCTATTTATTACATTAATAGATAAATTAAGACTGTGCATTTTTTCCTCTGTGACTCAATTTCAGTAGTATATATCCAGGCTGGGAATTCATTAAATTTATCTGGATAATCTGATGGGTTGAAATAGAATGAATTTTTAAGTATATTTCATAGATATTTTTTCTATTTCGGCAAAGTCATAAATGGTGTTATTTTTACATTATAAATCTTATTTATCTTCTATCCTGAACTATCTCTTACTCTCTCTCTCTTTCTGTGTGTGTATGTCTGTCTGTTCTCCAATTCCAGCAATGCTTATCAATTTTATTGATGGTTGACAATATTCACAATTTCATTTTTGAGTTTTATTTATTGTAATGTTATCTTTTCTAACCATTATTATGCTATATCATGCTATTATTTCTGTTTAATTTGAGTAAAATTAATGATGCTCAAAGGTGGTGTCATTTGTATCTCCCTAATTTCAGGATTTATCTTCATGGGGCTAAGTTTCAAGTCAGGGTCATATTTTTTACTATTTTAAACTACTTCTTCAAATAATAGCTCAGCTCTTGAACTTGGTGTAATATTATTAAAAAATAACCTATTAACCTATTTACTAAATAAACTGAAATGAAGCAGGGTAACTTTTGTGCTTCACAGACACTGGTACCAGTCTAGTATCAGGATAGCACCATGTGTCAGACCTAAGCTAATGATAATGAAATTTGAAATACATGTTTGTTTCACTGAGTAGAACATTTCTACCTGCCCCTGTGTCTACAGGATATAATTAGAAGTACCAACTGCAATCACTAACCTAAAGTTAACTATAATACTCGTTAGGAAAGAGATAATAATGATAGTCTAATGTCTAGAAAGATGAATGTTAAGCCTGGTTTCACCTGAGTATGATAGCCACAGGGATATGCAATGAAGAATGATGTAACATGGATCTATCCCCTGATATGCATGTCTCTATGATGTTAGAAAGGTCACAAAGCTCACTTTTGAGCAATGGCCTGAGTATAGTTGAGTCCAAACATGACAAGCTATAAACTTAGCTCCTTCTATAAATCTCATCCCAAATAAGTAAAAATCTGATCAACCACCTCTAATCTCTAACATTGGAGTGGACTAATGGAGGCTGCTACTTGAATGGCTGCATTGATTACAAAGAGCCATCTTATGAGTATTGATCTGAATGTTAGAAATATGGGGCTTTCTGCTACATTGTTTTCTTCCAGTATATATTCTAGCACTGTGTTACAAGACTAAAATCTGTATTCTTTTTCCTCCAACTAAAGGGATCTAACATACCAAAGTCATTTTCTTTCCTGTTGATGCTTCTGGATTGGAGAGATATCTTCTGTAGCAGATTATTAAAATTATTCTTCCATTCAAACATGATTCACAAACATGGCCAAATTTCTTCCAGTTGACATGGTACTGATCAGACATTCACTCCTGATTAACATGAATATTCCTAAATTTAATATTAAGAACCAATAATAATTTTATCTTTATATTATTGTTAAACATCGCTATTGTTTTAAATAAAATTACAAGGGCCTTGTATTGTTACCAAGTTTTTAAATTTGAGTGGAGTTTCTCAACCAATTTAAAAGTAATATTCTCAATTTGAAAAATGTGTATCAGTGGAAATAATGAGGTTATTAAAAAATAGTTTGATTAATTACATTAAAATTCATGTGCTGAAATACTAAATGTTGAATAATGAAATGTCTTTGGATTTTTACAACTAAGTAGCTACTGTAATAATGTTAGAATTCATTAAATAAAGATGCCAATGGCTGGAAAACAACAAAACTACAATAAAGCAGTTCTCATATAATTAAAATTTTAATAAAAAACTAACAGTTAAGAAAATGAGGTAAATAACACATTAAATATTTACAATTATACAAAATATGTTTTTATTAAACATGAATATCTATTCACATTTAAGTAAGTGGAAGTATTATATATTTATTGAACCACCCTAGTTACCATGTCCAGAAAAGTAGTAGGCTACTCATTAGATAGTCACTTAGTAAACATTTTTATTTTGTTTTCCTGAAGTATGTATTTTTTTTTCTATTTGTTCAATACATTTTTATAGTCATCTTCTCAGAGTTACAAGAGTAGCTTTCAATACAATAAAATTAGTCCTCACACTTTACCAGAAGAGGACATTCTTCTTGAGTTCACATACCCATAATTATATAAGCAGCATAATTAATTGCCAGTTGGTAGCTGTCATAGTTTTATTATTATTACTAAAATCTTAATTCTATTAATCAACAACTGAATGATCTCATTCTTCATGTATGTATTACTGTACCACCCCTTAGTACTAAAGTGGCTAAATAGACAAAATAGCCTTAGTGTTTCCTCCACTAGAACATTATCAAATTACTCAACATGACATTTCACAAGTTGCTCAATCTTCTGATGGACAAATCTATATACCTGCTTGTTACAAGGTGACTGATTTGCCAGTCAAAAGGAGAGAGAAAAATGTACCTTGTCCTTTTCAGCTATGATTGTTCATGTAAAAAAATAGATCAGAAGTTCTAATCTATCTTTCTGGAAGTATGATGAGTATTAATCTATTACTAAATAGGGTTATGGGACTTTCCAGGAGAAAAGTCTTTTTCTAGTAAATGGCTGTTTCGTCACTCACAAAATCTCACAATTGTTTAACGGAATAAAAAGTTCAGTTCATAGATAATAACTGAGGAGTATGTCCTTTCTTGTATGACAAATAAACCATGTACCTCTTGAGCATACAAAAGAAAACATTCTTATAAATTGGCTGCTTTTAAGTATATGAAGTAATTCAAATGTTCGTTGGAGACATCTAATCTAGGCCATCATGTTCATGTCCCATGTGGAGAGAAAAACCTGTGAATCTTAATAATATCTATTATTATTCTGTAATCTTAAAATTATTAGTGATATTGAGTAGTATACATAATTAATGTGAATTACCTTTGATATTATAGTCCTTTTATTAAGCCAACATGCATCCATTCATTTCAAATTCTTCAATTCTTATTCTTTTCATGTAGTAGAAACTTTTAGAGTAGTTTCTGAATACTTTAACAGCAGAATATGTAATTCATGTCTACTGCTCTATGTGATAACTTGATTACAGGAGACTTTAAAAGACTATTGAGTTTTATAGAATTTATTCTCTTAAATGGATGCATTTAAATGCATATGATTTGATCAATACCTCCCCATAATGAGACATGAATTAATTCAGGACATTTTTAAATTTGCGCTTTCTGATTATAGAGTATCTCGAACTTATTACAATATTCCTATAAACTTTTTTTAATTTTATGTGTTTACTATAAAAATTATTCTGTTTATCTATTTCCACATGCACACAGGTATACAAAAAACCATCTGGTTTTTAAAAATTTTCAAATTATGTTTCTGTGTTGTCAAGGAATATTTAATTCTTTGAATCTAGTAATATGGCTACTCTGGAAAAGAATTATATTCAAGGCCTGTGGGATCCCAAGCTAACTCAGAAGGCAATGGTATCACATGCCTTCAATCCCAGCTCTTGGGAGGTAAAAGGAAGCAATCAGTTCAGAAGTAGGTTGCAGTTCTCAGTTCAGAGCTCTCAGTTCATAGTTCTCAACTCAGAGTTCACAGTCAGTTCTGAGTTAAGAGAAAAACAGTAGAGATTGAGAGAATGGAAAGAGATTGAGTCAAAGCTTGCAAGTCAACTTAGAAGCAGAAAGAGGAAACAAAATACAGAGTGAAAACAAGGCTTTAATCCCAAGTCTGAGACTGAATCAGAGTGAAAACTTGGCAGAGTGACATCTGAGATGAATCAGAGTGAAGAGCAGCCAACGTGACTAATCAAAGGGGGAGTTAGCAAAGTGAGTCAGATTGAAGACATGCCCAACACTTATGACATAAAAGCAGGCTCTCAGCTCAGAGAGGCAGGCAGTAAGTCAAAGAATCAGTCAGATAAAACACAGAGGCAGTTGAGCAGAAGGAGAGTGAGTTTAGAAGAGTCAGCTAACAAGAAGAGTCAGTTTGAAGCCTAGCAGAGCAGTTCAGTCAGAGAAGTTGTGGGAGTCAGTCAGAGTCTGTCAGAGTCAGAAGAGTTAAGTCACAAAAGGTCAACAAGCACAGAAGGCCAGTTTGAATCAGTCAGCTCAGAGAAGAGTTTGAGCCAGAAAGGTGAGTGCGTTGAATCATCCAATCAGAAGAGTCTGTTGAGTTCAGTAAGCTCTGAATTCAGAAAGAGCTAGTCAGAGAGAGTCAGTTAGCAGTAATTCTGGAATGCTGAAGTATTTTAGGTCTAGATTAGCAGATTTGATTCTAGGCAGGCTGATGCCTTCAAGTCTAGCTTTAAAGAGGGTTGAACAGAAGCCAAAATGCTCCAGATCTTGGACCAAGGATTGAGTTAGCAAAGAATAGCATGCCTTTTGCCATGAACCCATGAGAATAATTAAAACATCAATGATCACATCTGTGGTTACAGTGATTTTTTTTTTTAATTTATTGAGATAAGATCTCATTTTGCAATATAAATTTACATTGGAATTGAGATCACATTTTAATAAATCTACTTAAATCTGAATGCTTAAATGTGCAGTTCCTCACCTGATTCTACTTGTTTTCAATTCTTCCTTAAGTTAATTGAGTTCTTTAAATATTTAGTGCTATAATTATGTATGTCACATTGGCAATTTCAAGAATTCTAGGATTTCTTTTTATCATTTTAGTATATTACTAAAAACCATCCTCCATTAGGTATTGTTTGAATATTTTATTGATTTTGTATTTGAACTTTTTCAGTGCTATTAATGTAATATATACATTATCTTGAGACATTGTTCAGTTTTTTGCTTATACAGCTATGCTATCTGCAAACAATAGGTTCTTTTACATTCAACATTTTTTTAAAATCTTATTTCCTTTTGATGCATTATTTTACCAGATAAGACATCCAGTGAAGTAATGAACTCATCAATTACTCCTTAAAATAATTACCTGAATTCTTATTGTCATTCTGCTAATATTGTTTAGGTGAAAGTAGTATGCTTGTCATTTTATAAGTGAAAATGAGGATAGAAGTTTGCTTTTACTCTCTAAAAATCCCTAAATCTTCACCTGTTATAAATCAATACTTAAACATTAACTAACACATTGTAAGTGTAATTCATTCACTATTTCTATTTGTATCACAACCTCTAATGACAAATTCTATTAGAAATGCATATGCCTTGGAAGCTATGGGAATGCTTCAGTAACAGGGATGTTGATGAGATTCTGGCACTAATAGGGTTAAAATAAAATAAATTTCTCTTGCTGAAGACTATAAGGGAATAAGCACAATCAATTCCTTCTCAAAGTTTATGTATTCTCATTACCAGCCCCAGTCCACATTATACACACACACACACACACACAATCTTATTTTAAAATATTTACTATTCAAACTGAGCCATTAGCAACTGCTGATTTTGAGATTAGAACATCCTATTTCTAAGTTATGTGCTTAAGTGATCTAATAATTGGTGTTAGCCAGCTGTTGTACTTTTGATGTCTATTCCTATCTATTCTTGATAGTCAACCTGACTATGTCTGGGATTAACTAAAGCACAAATGGCTGGGCAAAGCTGTGAGGGATTATTTTTTTCTTAATTAAATCACTTGAAGTGGTAAGACCCACTTTTAATCTAGATCTCCTCAGCTAGGAAAATATACCTCTAAACCCAGATTTGTTTGTTTGTTTGTTTGTTTGTTTGTTTTGAGACAGGGTTTCTCTGTTGTAACTCTGGCTGTCCTGGAACTCACTCTTGAGAACAGGCTGGGCTTGCACACACAGAGATCCACCTGCCTTTGCCTCCCAATTGCTAGGATTAAAGTGTGCTACCACCACCACCAGGTTTAATTCAGATCTTTTAAAGTAGAAAGATCCATTAACATGAGCCACACCTTCTCTGGCAGCCTATATAAAGGAAATGGAAGAAAGAATCTTGTTTTCTTTGTCTGCTTGCCCTCATTTTCACTGGCAAGTCCACTCTTCTGTCTGCATTGTAGCCTACTACTTTGGGTTTCCACGATATACTGGAGTCCAGGTGAGACTCCCAGTTTTGTGGACTGAACAACTACTGAATTCTTGGACCTTCCATTGGCATATAGCCATTGATAAACTAGCTGTACCACATTTTGTAGGCCTGTAAGCCATTCTACTAAGTTATTAAGTTCTTCTCCTCTAGAAAACTCTGACTCATTCATGAATTAAAGTTGGATACTTAACATTGAATGTCAATCTAATTTTAACACAGACAGCAGAATAAATTTAGTTTTAATAAATTAAAAACTAAAGTGATACCTACATGAGATCCCTTTGAGCATGATATTTACTACCTACATGTGCCAAGTTAAGCCATTATTTTTTAATCTGGAAATTTTTGTGAAGGCCATTTGTTTTTACTAAGTTGCATGAAAAATCTACATGTCTCTATTTGAATTTCATTTTATTAAACTATAATTATTGGATTATTCTCATATTCATACAGAAATAGTCTGCTTCCCATTTTCAGTTCAAACCTCAGCAGAAAGAAGATAAAGCATAATCACAGATCTAGAACAGCTTCAAGACCTCATTTCAACACTTTAAATCCACTTATTCCTCAAAGTTATAGGCACTGAATATTGATGATTTTTCATGTGTATAAAATATTCAATAGTCTTTGTTAATGTCCAGAAAGCAGACTTAAATGTGGACCCCATTTATAAGTAGAAAGGCAATGACAATGGAATTTTATATAAGTTGGTGAAGAAACGGCTCAGTCCCAAATACAGCATGAGATAGGAAATTTATTGTAAGCAGTAGTCTGAGAATGAAAAGGTGGAAAATTATTGAGAAAGAGATGGGACCAAGCTGAATCCCTAGAAATTGATTACACCTGACTCCTGTGAGAGACTTTGTCTCAGCAAATATAGTATTTTCAGAGAAACAAAAATATCAGTTTCCGACCTTTATGAGTGTCTACAAATACATAACCACTCTGTCCATTCAACCTCACAATCACATACAAATGTGATTGTGTAAACTCATGCTCCCACATATATGAAACATCCGCAAACAGTGTAAACCTATAGAGCAGGGTCATCTATAATTTCACTTAATTAGTTCAAGATAAGGAGAATGTGTATGGAGAAAACTGTCTCTAATACTGTTATGCTAATAGTGATGTATGAAACTAGTCATATTAATGAAACATTCATTATACTCTATTACTATCATCAAGATTTTTTTTGGTATTTAAATGAAGCATTATTAATATAACATTTATAAAATGCAAATACAGAAAGCCAGGAAAGAATAAGCTAAAAATATATACCTGGGTTATAATCAAAATGTTTTATTTTCTTAAATTTTGTTTTTGAGACTATAATATAATTATAACATTTCTCTTTCCCTTTCCTTCCTCAGTCCTATCTCCTTTCTCTCCTTCAAATTCAAGGCCTCCTTTTTCACTAATTGGTATTGCATGTTTATATGTATATACATATGCATAAATTTTCCTCATGTTATTTGTATATATTGTCAGGGCAGGTATTTGGTAATGGACAAACAGTGTGATCTTCCCTGGAGCACACCAGGAAGGGTACAACAATATTGTGTCCCTATCCATCTTCATACACCAAGTTTTTTTCAATTACCTACAGTTCTTTGTGTAGTGTTGAGGTCTTGTGAACTTTTTAAATCTACTTTGGCATGTTCATTGGTGTCCTGGTTAGTTTTATGTCATCTTGACACAAATGAGAGTCAAAAGAGAGGAAAGAAACTCAATTAAGAAAATCTTTCTGAAAGGTCTGGCAGTAGGAAAGCCTGGGGAACACTTTCTTAATCAGTAATAGATGTAGTAGGGCTCAGTTAATTGGGAGTGGGATGATCCCTGAGCTTGTGGGGTTGGCCTTTATAAGAAGCAGGCTGAGCAAGCCAGGAGTAGCAAACCAATAAAGAGCTTGCCTCCATGGCTTCTGCATCAGATCATGTCTCCACGTTCCATCCATGTTTGAGTTTGTGTTCTAACTTTCTTCTTTGATGGACTATAGATGTGAAAGTTAAGCCAAATAAACCCTTTCCTTCCCAACTTGCTTTTGGTCATGGTGTTTCATCAGAGCAATAGGAACACAAACAAAGACAATTAGTAAAAATGATTTTGATCCACAAAAGTGTTTGGCTTTTGAAAAACATGACCTTCTGATCAATGATATATGCTCATGGAATTTATGAGTTCTGTTAATTTATAAAAGAAAAAGAAAGTAACAATCTAAAAATTACAAAATAAAACCATGCTCCCAGTTGAATCCGTGTTCAAAAGTTCACAATTTAAACAATAATTTCATTATGAAGGTAACAGGATCATCAAAGGTTGTTTTGTAAATTGATGGATTGAATATAGCACACAGCATATAAAATAATTATTTAATACTCAATAGATACACAAACAAAATAAAACAAAAAGCTATAGGTACATAATAAATTATATCTGTTTGTTATTTGATGCCAAACACTGGAATTTGAAAATGCTAATTAAAAACATTAGTGAATGTCAATACAGCAATATTTTAATGAGCCCAACATAATCCCTCAGCAATCAATTTACATCACAATGAGTTTATTGTGAAGTGCCAAAGGTGAAAAAATGCTTCCTTTGCACAATAAAGCTAAAATTTCTGAAATGAATAATGCCTAGTCAAAATTTAACTAGATAATTACTTAGCTCCCATGTATTAAGGAAAATAATAGTGTAGAGGATGGCACTTTGGGAAATGATCTAGAAGTTAATAGTTACCAAGTTCATTTTAGCTTCTGATTGCATAGACACATTAATAATAGTAAATGAGAACAATAACAACAAAGCAATTAGAAATACAAATAACAGAATCCAGGTGCCAATTTCATAGCGGGCATGTGTAGATAAATTACCAAATCATTGGACAGGCAATATTTTGTCTACTGAATGATGAATAACGATATAATGATAATTTTCTAGTTTTTTTGTTTGTTTTTTGTTTTGGTGGGTTATTTGAGTCAGGGTTTCTCTTTTATAAATCTGGTTGTCCTGGAACTCACTCTGTAGATCAGACTGGCCTTGAACTCCCAAAATTCCACCTTGCCCTGCATCCCAAGTGCTGTGATTAAAGAACAATCTCTTATTACTTTAGTCTGGATGATGATGGTGATGATGATGATGGTGGTGCTGGTGGTGGCACTGGTGGTGATTTTGACACTCAATATGTAGAGTTTACATCAATGAAGAGTACCTGACATCTGACCAAGTCTCTAAAATAGAACACAAAAAAGAAGAATAGTAGAATGAGAAGAGATTAAATGGGACAAGGGATGGGATTTGAGGTAGTGTGAGGAAGAATAACCAAAACCAAAGACCTTTCAAAATGTCAGATGGAAACCTACTCGCATATATCCACATAAAGGGGATTTTATAGATTTACTCTATAATTTAAAGACAATATCTATCTATATATAATATATACATATATATAATAAATTGTCCTTCTTTTTTTTCTTTTTCAAGACAGAGTATCCCTCTTTAACTCTGACTGTTCTGGAACTCACTCTGTAGATCAAGCTAGGCTTAAACTCACAGAGATCCATCTGTATCTGCCTCCTGAGTACTGATATTAAAGATGTGCATCACTACCACCCAGCATATATAATTAGTTATCTTAGTTAGGGTTTTATTGTTGTGAAGAGACACCATAACCATAGAAATTCTTATGAAAGAAAACATTTAACTGGGCCTGGCTTACAGTTAATATGTTTAATCCGTTCTTGTCACTATAGAAAGTATATTGGCATGTAGGCCTAAATGATGTTGTAGAAGGAGCTGAAATTTCTAAATCTTGGTTGGCAGACAGAAAGAAGAGAAAGTGATCCCCTGAGCCTGGCTGGAGTTTCTGAAACTACAAAGCCATCTCCCAGTTACACAGTTCTTCAACAAGGCCACATCTATCTCAACATGACTGCACATGCTAATAGAGGCATTCCCTATGAGCCTTTTATGGATATTTTCATTCTAAACACCACATCAGAGCATGTAATTCCTTTGGAATTGTTGTTTCATGGGTTCTTACATATTTTTGCTCTTGATTACTCTCTACAAATTGATATTTAAATCATATTGCTTTTAACATTATCAGGAGACACAGTCTTGAAGAAAATTCTATGAACTTCTGACTCTCACTTCTTTTCTTAAATATTATCTGAACCTTTGGTGTGAAAGGATTTTGTAGATGTATCCATTTGAACTGGATGATACAACTCTCCATTTTGATTAGTTTTGTTTTGCTGTAATGGTGTCCATTTGTTTCAAAGAGAATTTTATTCAATGAGGAGTGATGACTACGCTTTCCATGGATATATAGACAAATATTTAGAATTTAGTTAGAATTTGAAGGGTTGGTAAAGTACTGGCTGCAGGTTCTCTTTTAAGATAAATGTCTGTAGATTCTCACAAACATGATTTCCAAAAGATGCTGAAGAAAAACAATAGCAATAGACATATCAAAGTAAATAACATTAGGCTTCATCCCTTTATAATAAAGTACTGGCAGCTAAGGAATATGGAAATTTGGAGAAATAATACTATCCAGGGACAAGTACAACAATTTGTTGTCCAACAGTAAATACATACAAACCCTAAATACATACAAACAAACATGCAAGTACCATTAAGCAGACTGAGAAAGTTGTATTTTGGAAGATGTCTAGATACAAAGAGGTATGTAGATAGATTATATATATACATAAAGAGAGATATACATATAGATATATAGATAGATATAGATATGCATGTTAGACAATTAAGTTAAAGAGAGGTCATGAGTTTGAAAGAGAACATGGATGGATATAAGGGAATACATAAGGGAAAGAGGGGAAAGGGACGGGTGAAATAATGTCATTATATTATAATCTTAAAAATGATAAAAATAATAAATTATGGCTCATGTTTGAGCTATAGGAAATGAGTTAATCAAGCTGGTACTAACCTGAAATCTGCATTACTTCTGGCTAGCTTACATAGTGTTGCAAGTTCCTATGCATCATACCAGGGAGAAAAGTTATCATTAATCTTACCCAGCTATAAAATTCCCAAGCTAAAATACAATTTTCCCGGCAAGATATGCCAACAACTGCAATAGTCACATAACAGTATGGGGGTAACAAACCACATTCTGGTTTTATTTAAAGCCTAATGCATAGAGTGAAAATTATGCTTGGCACAGTTAACTGAGCCAAAAACTTGAGGATGTACATCAAGCCCCTTCGTGCACTCTGCTAAATGAAGTAGGGATTGAAAAGAGGGTTCAATAATTAAGAACATTTGCTTTTCTTACAGAGGGAGTAATTTCAATTCCCAACACCCACATAACAGCTGACAATGGTCTGGAACTCTAGATTTAGAGGACCCAATGCCTCTTCTGAGTTCTACTGGCTCCTGTATCTAACTGATGCATATCCATACACTCACGCAAAATGTACATAAAATAATACAAAATAAAAATATTAAAAAAAGAAAACAGTGAAATGCTCAGCTCAAATACTAATTCTATATCTCAACCCACCAACCAAGGCTTGTCATTCTTGTCAAAGAAGTCATTTTGGAAGGGAGTATTGAAAAGTTACAAGAGCCAGAAGCAGTGAATGAATGTAGTTAAACAGTATTTGCCAGATATGACAGTACAGTAGGAAAAATGTACTCACAGTGGCTAAGAATGCATGCAAAGGACTTGTACAAGAGCAAGTGAACCAAAATCTCAGCATGGAGGGGAAATGGGCTTATGAATTCCTATACCTTTCCTAGGAAGTTTTGATTTTTAATATTATAAAACTCATTGGGAGTCACTCTTGATCAGTGAAACAGACCAAGAAAGAAAAATCAGGCTATAATAGATGATTATATACCTATGTGTCTAAAGGCACACTCGTTGGATGTTAATTTGAGGGGGGGGGTTATACAAGGGGAAACATGATCAATAGATTGTGTAATAATTTTTAATTAAACATAATCGATAAAACTAATTTATATTTCTTCTGAATATGTTATTTGAACACTGAGATAAAATTTAAATGTGGCAAAATTTATACACTTTTGAAATTCATTAACATGATTTAGCACAAATTTTAAGTTCATTTATTTTACCAGAACAGATAGGAATATTATAATTTATAATAAATTGGTGTCTTAGGCACAGATATTTTAATACAAATAGAATTGGTATAGCCTTACAGTAAGTACTAAACCTAACAAACTATTTCTTCTAGAAATTGTATTCCTGGAACAGTGGATATATTAATAATTCACATTAAGTACAAGTTTTGAGTTTTGAAAATGCATTCAGTTTATAATCTTTGATGAAAATTTATTCTGAAATGTTGAAGTTCCAGAGAGATGAATTATAAATGCAAGAGAATAATACTCAATGACCATTGCCACCTGTTTTTATCAAGTGAGAAAGTAATCATGATTCTTAAGCTAATTCAACAATGAGGACCTTGATATAAAATTCATAGCTGGTGACTTTTTCATTGGAGGGCACTTCAAATGTTTGTTTATTCACTGAAATTGATTACTTAGATTGTGGAATATGTTCCTCAATGTGTCTTAAAGTAAATTAGATGTAGTGCAATAACCACACAAATAATAATCAGGATATATCTTCAAATGACTTCTTAGTCACTTAATAAGCACTGTCATTGTGATAATTAGAAAAAAAATGAGGCTATCAATTTATGTGATTACGGCCCTGTCTAAATTTCACACATATACATATAAATAAATATAATAAAATATCATAATAAAAATGTAACATAAATAGAATAATGCATGCAATTATGATTGATATATTTTATAACTTAAATGATATAAATCCATATGTGTAAGTTCATAATGTATCATGTAAGTATGTAACTAAATAATGTGTTGTATTTAATTTACACATATACATAACATACTTACATGCATAAAACCTGAACATAAATGCACACATACTCATACACACACATACACATGCACACACACACACTTTCTTCAGATACAATTATAACATGAAATTCTTTACACTACTGTAAATATTCATTTAAAGTCTGATTTTTCTGTCTTGATATAACTTATACCAGTGTTGTAATAATTAGAATACCTGAGAAAAACTAAGATATCGAAATTATTACATTATCTCTTCTCAGAATCTCATTTGAGAAAAAAATGCTCAGCAAAATAAACCTTTTCTATTATTAATTTTATAAGACTAAATGCTTTCTTATTCGACATTTAGTTATTTAAGAGAACTGTCCAGAATAAAAATAATTCATTATTATAGCTTTAAAGAAGAGTAAAAGTGATTTTTATGATTTTTAAGGACATTTATTTGCCCATTCTTTTATTCATGTAAATATTCATAAAATTGTTCCCTTTGCTTCTTGTTTCCTACAGTTTGAGAGTGTATATTTCTATGAACTCATAGCATATTAGACAATGACATATGTACTAGTATTATGATAATTTGGAAGACAATATAATTTTGCCAAAACATGTGATATGTATTTGATGGGAAAAATAATTTATGGTGGGTGGTAT
This sequence comes from Cricetomys ansorgei, assembly GCA_026225945.1. Classification (NCBI taxonomy): domain Eukaryota; kingdom Metazoa; phylum Chordata; class Mammalia; order Rodentia; family Nesomyidae; genus Cricetomys; species Cricetomys ansorgei. The sequence goes on from JAMJFZ010000107.1 coordinate 9,782,650, forward strand.
AGACTATATTTCTTGTTTATGTCTACAAAAAAGATTTTCAATATGATTAAAGACTGAACTTTCTACAGAAAATCTTTAAATGGAGCATTTTACAAAAAGTTTAAAAAATATTTTCTGTGCAAATTCTACAATTTATTTGATTAGTTAAAATATTGTCTATATGACAACACGTAAAAAATTCAAAAAATTCTGATTTAAAGTGACTTGAATTAATTAGGTTGACTATAAGCCCTTTGTGATTGTGACTTTTACCAATTTGACACTATCTAGGTCACCCATGTAGATTTTCAATGAAGAATTTGTAAATTAGGCTGTCCTGCTACTTCCTCAGTATGCAACAATTGTTTTGATTCTATAAATTGACATGGGAAAACTCAATTCTCTACTCCTGCATCATTCCTTGGATTTGAGTGCTAAATTCTATGATAGCAGAGAAAGCCAAATGATTAAACCACGCATGTTCATTTTCTCTTTCTTCTTAATATGGAGATAACTAGCTATTTCTATTAGTTTCTGCTACCTTGCTGCCCCTGCAATGATTAATTATCTCTGAGAACTGGGAACTAAAATGATGACCTTTTATATGTCCACTGCTTTTGCCAGGATATTTTTGTCATAGCAAAAGAAAGTAAGCAGGGACACCTGGACATTAGCTAAGAAAAATTTTCTGGAATAATAGGGAACATTAGCTAGAATAAAACATAACTAAATTAATTATGATGATTTAATTTTAGATCCTAGAGTTATGATTATAGAAATATTGATTTAAGAATATTCATCTTTAGAATTCAACTAGCACCATAGTAGAGATAGAACATCCTCTGCTCTTTTCTGTAATTGTACATGTAGTTGTATATGTGGATTCACCAGACATAGACATTGATTCAGGGCAGACAACAGTTTATTCTCTTATCTAATTAAATCACTGGTTATAAGACTAGTGCCCCAGAGCTTTAGAGCATTTTCTCCACTTCACCATCTAGTCTTAGTCATTGAACTTGAAGGCTTCAGCCTTTGTACAATCTAGAATATTTAAACTGCTAGCCCAGACCTAAGGCTTCAGCCTTAGCTTTCTGAGACCTACTGCTAATGGAACCACTCTGACTAGCTTCTTCTAAACCCTTACTCTTCTGCTAATGGAACCACTCTGACTAGCTCCCTCTAAACCCTTACTCTTCTGGTTCAACTCACTCCCTGTTCTGGGATTCTTCTGCCAAGCTCTGCTATGCTCTCTGTTTTTCCCTGAACTCTCACTGGCCCATACTACCTCTGTGACCAACTGCTTTGTAATTCACTCCAGCCTCAGCTTCTGTAACTCTTCTGTAACAGATTTTGTTCTGATTCTTCTGACTCTTCAATCCACCTCTCAACTGACTCTTCTTACTGACTGCTTCAACTGACTGTGTTTAATTGACTTTTCTGTTACCTCCTGTGTAACTCTCTTTAACTGAGCTGAGAGCCTACCTTTTCTCTTGAGAGTTGGGCATGTCTTTACTCTGTTAACTCTTCCTTTGATTAGTTACTTTGTCTTCCATCACTCTGACTCTTCTCAGATGTCACCTCCTGTGTGACACTGACCCTTTCTGAGTCCTGCTTCCTGGGTCTGCTTCCACTGTTTTTGTTTTTGTTTTTGTTTTTTTCTAGGAATTAAAGGTGTGAACCACCATTGCTTTCTGAATACTGGGATTAAAGGTGTTTCTACATTCCATCCATACCACACAGGCATCTGAATATAGTCCCTGGAATATAGACCATTCCTAGCTTCCACACAGGCCTAATTTGTTATGGGTACTCATTGGTATGACATTATGTGTCTATCCAGTTTTATATCTTTCTTTTCTTTAAAAGAGTATATACTGTTCTGTTTGCATATGTCTATGTGTATTTTTGTGTATACATTGAAGAAATGTCTGTCTTTTATTTTTATAATGACTCAGTCATTTTTAACCATCTTTCTGTATTTTTTTAAACCGTGTTCTTTCCACATAATTGACCACAGTATTCCACTGAAATGAGCCATCATTTTTTTCTATGTTTGATAAAGAATAGAGGGTATTTGTTGTTCTTATTATTAAAGAATAAATGAGCCATTCACATCTTTGTTTCTCTCTGAAATACATTTGCATTTTATGAATATAAACTTTCACTTTTTTCAAGCTTTATTATCTTCACTAGAAAATAGAAAATAACTTAGTATTATAAAGAAGTGAAAATAATGATATTATAATACAAATCATTTATAAAATTTTTATATTAAGACATAATTCTAGAATTTCAATGTAATATTTTGATGTTTGGCCTGAATAATACAGATATTTTTCTTGAATTTTATCATATTTTTGGAATACAAATGGCATGCAAATCACTAGCAAATATATATGTATAAATTTGGGTAACTTCTTGCACAAATATGCATCTGCAAACCCTAAACTTAGTTAGGAAAACTAAAAGAACTAAATATTCCACTCTTAAAGCACTCTCACCTATAGAAGTAGACATTCCTGAAGTTTATAAAAGTGGAAGCCTGTCATATGTACTATTTTTCCATGATCTCTTTCCTTTAATGTGATTATTTTTAAGTTTATTTCCATTGTAGCATATATCAATACATCATTATTTTACACTGTGTTATTTTATTTGTTTTTATAAATATTCTCATCCTTGTTCAATCTTTTGCCTACAGAAAGTTATGCATGTTTGTAATGGGCACTCATATGAATGTGCTATTTAATTTGTTTTTTTTTTAATTTTAAAAATTATATAAACCTTCCTGCAGACAAAGTTACCAATTGTTTTTCCTGAAAACCAGACTCTATCTTCAATCTGGAAAGTGTTACCTCCGGGTAGGCACATAGAACCTGTCTTCCAGAACTGGCTGAGGTTGTATCTTGTACTGGTAGCTAAACTTGCTACTGTAAAAGACACCCAGGTGGTACTGATTTTGAAAGCATGAAGGAGTCATGGAGAGCAACTGTGGCTTGATACTGTGAGGGGCCAAGAAAGTCCATTGGTAAAAATGCAGATTGGGTAGCAGTTGAAGGCCCAGATTGAAGGGATCATGCAGAGAAGTTGAGGCTTGATACCATGAACCAAACCCAGGAAAGGCCATTGGTGAAGGTGCAGCCCAGTTGCAACAAGAGACCTCAGCAGCATTTTGGATATGCCTGTACGATGGGACAACTACCAATAACAGCAGCAGCAGTGGAGAGGAGCGAATCAGAACCTGGAGGACAAACTGTGTGTGCTGCAGAGGCCAGAGCCAGAGAAATGATCCTAGCCCTTTGGAGTATTCTAGAAGAATGTGAGTGAATTTCAGAAAATTTGACATTGATATTGTTTTATTGCTGTCCAAAACATTGTAAAATGCTTGATAGATATTTGGTTACATTTTGTCCTGTACATTAGTAAACCTTGTGATTATTCCTCTCGTAAATAGTTTTACTGGCGTAGTGTTAAATTGTGTTGTAGAGATAAACCAATTTTTTGATTGGCTTATACAGAAAAGGGGAATTGTTGCAAAAGTTTATTTTTAGTTATATATAAAATGATTCTTTTGTGCACTGTTGGGGTAAAGGCTAAATAGGCCTTGGCCTTTTCTATGGTCTACAGATGTTGCTTTTATTTAAATTCCTAATGATCTGCATGTGCTATGAGTAGAACACCTGAAGATTTCAGAATCAATTAAAACACCTGAACTGAGACACTTGGGGTTCCATTGTCTGGTACAGTGCTGGCCAGGATAGTCATTCCCTCTGCTGCGGTCTGGAATTGTTTGTACCTATGAATATGCCTCATATCTTCTTTGATGAGTCAAACCATAGGTGTACTGCTACACCCGATCATCTGTCAAGTTCTTTTCAATATTCTTTCAGAAATTGTCAGTTTCAACATCAAGGTTTTCCAGTCCAATGTACTATTGTCTCCTTCTTCATCCAGTTTCTTGAGTTGTTCCCATGTAGGAGGATCAGCTTTTTGCATCATTTATGCTGCTGTCTTTCTGTGCCTCTTCCCTCTTTGAATTGTGCCTTCCATGTAAGCAGTTGGTATCTAGGAAGCTTCTCTTACTCAGGTCGAATCTTTATCAATTTTGCTGGAACATGTAGCATTTTTGTCTCCTGAAGAAATATAAGCAAAGCCTCTTGCCCAGTATAACACATTCCCTGACTTCCATTCTCATGTTAACACATCTTTATAATATACAGACTGGCAAGGATCAGACTGAGAACATGGGGTGTTCCTCATATATCTATGTAAGTAGTTTGCACACAAACTAGCTAAAAAGTCATTTCATTATTCTGTTTTATTTTATTTTGACCTTTTTTAAAGTCAAGCCACTATTCACAAATCTAAAATTGAACACTGTTGACAAAATTCCCATATTTTAGATGCTACATTTTATTTTTCCATCTTCCCCTCTTACATGAATCTTAGTCCAAATGTGATTTAACATTTTTAAATTAATGTTTCAGAAAATGAAAATCAGGAAATAAATTAAGAAAGGTCAGCTTTGTGGATCAAATAAAATTAACTGTTAGGAAAAAGTCATAAATCTTTCATGGCATCTAAATTCAGAGTGCTTGACTCTATTAATTTGTAGACATAATTGAAAATAATGTTTCATCCAGACATAGATATACAGTCTGGGAAAAAAAGAGTTGAGAGATAAGACCTTCTTAGTGTGTTTCTTAATTTCAAAATCTGTAAGGATTTTCTTCTTATTTTTGTTTTCATTTAGGGAAAATTATCTCCTTTTTTTCATATGCCTTACTAAATATTCAGACTATACTTTTCAATAAACCAATTTGAGCAATCCAATTCAGTATACAGTGAACATTAGGAATACATTATACATAGTATTAGATAACAAAAGTATTGAAAACACATAATTTCATCTTTTGTTTTCATTAATAATTTTTGTAACTCTTCCACTCACTCTGAATTCATTTACACAGGGGAAAGAATTTCAGAGATTGGCTTATTGCATGTCCCACTTGCAGTACCTAACACAGAAAAGGCATCAACATATTAGCTTGTTGAAAATTCTGTGGTTCCATTTGCTACAACTGGACCTTAATGCACAGTACAAATTCTTCTTTATAGGAGTTCAGTTGTATACAACAGAGAAATAAACATGTGGAAGGAGGAAACTCTAAAAATAATGGAACAAACATATCTTTAGATGTAGATAACACAGACATCCTTTTTTTGAGTGTCTCTTTCCTTACATTAGAAGGAAAAATCACAGTGTTTCTCAGAACTCTACTCAGCTGGGAGATGGTGTTGTTGTGCATGCCTTTAATCCCAGCACTTGGGAGGCAGAGGCAGGCCAATCTCTGTGAGATTGAGGCCAGCCTGGACTATAGTTCCTGGACAGCCAGAGTTACAACAGAGAAACCCTGTCTTGGAAAAAGAAAGAAAGAAAGAAAGAAAGAAAGAAAGAAAGAAAGAAAGAAAGAAAGAAAGAAAGAAAGAAAGAAAGAAAGAAAGAAAGAAAGAAAAGGAACTTGCTCATGTTTCTCTTCATTTATAATAGTCTCCTTCAGTTGTTTAAAGCCCATTTGCCCAGTTCTTCAGTTACTTCCCCTATTACCCCTATCACTGATGGATTCTCACCATCCCATGTCCTTACCCCAACATCCCATGTTCACTCCTTTGTGCAGTTACCAGAACTCTAGATCATAGTCCTTATTTTGGCTGTGATAACTCACATTTATTAAGAAAAAACAACATATGTCTATAAAAATATGAACTTGTAGTTTTTACAAAACTATGGAGAAACTTTCAATCTGTATATACCTTGGGTGCCTCAGTTTACAAATTTAAGAAAGATTAAACAAAAGCCAATAAATATATAAAAATTGATTTTTCTTAGTTCCATTACTGGAACTGGGAAACAATCTCTTGTATAAGAAATTTCTCTCATCTCACTAGAGATCTTCTTAACCTCTTCACCCATGCATGATGTTTCCTGCAGGTGCCCTCAGTCATGGGGTCTTCCAAGGTTATAGCAGGAACATGTATTTATCTGAACATTAGCACATAATTTACATTATAATATTTTATTTACTATTCCTTCCTCATTTGTTACCATCAGTGCTTCATATTACATGAAGACACGTTAGTTTCATTTTTCCAGTTTTGCACATGAAATCTGCAGCTCTAAACAATAGAAAAGGGTCAATGAATGAACTTGATTGAGTTCTCTTTTTTTAAATTCTTTTTTATAATACTTTTATTAATAATTTGAGTTTCAAACAATATATCTCAATAACACCCCATTCCCATTATATAAGTATTCCCCTGTTACACCCTCCCAGTCCTGTGCCCTCAATAAAAGAAAATTATGTCCAGTGAATATGGCAGGTGCATAGATCACGGGTATCACCATGGTTACTGGATGCAGTAGGCTAATCTAATGATGGATAGTCTCCTGGTCCATAGTAGCATGAGACCAAGCACACTGAGGTTTAACCTGAAGTTGGGCCTCATTGCCCAAGCCCACAGGTACCAGGTCTCCAGCAAGCCTCTGGAAATTGTCCAGGCACCAAGACACTGAGCTGGCATCCTAATATCCTGCAAGGATCAGTGTATCCCACAGGTCTCCAGACATCTCACAGATACCAGGATATCCTGAAGGCAACAGGGCCTCCTACAGTTTTCCAGACAGCCCAAAGACACCAGAACATCACACAGACAACAGGGAATCCTGCAGGCTCCAAGACATGGTACATATACCTGGGCATTATGCAAGCACCAGGGCATCACATAGGCACTGGGAGAACATGCATGTATCCAGAAATCTCTCAGTACCCAGAGAGCCTGCAGATACCAAGGCCTCCTACAGGCTCCTGGATATTCTGCCGGTACAATGGCATCTCAAAGGTGCCTGGACCTCCCACAGTCACCAGGATATCGTGCAGACACCAGAGCATACTGCAGACACCAGGACTTCCCAAAATGAGTTATCTTTTCATAGCAAGTTAAATGTGACTTTTTAAGAAATTCATCTATATTTCATACGATGCATATATATTTTTTCATAAAATAAATAAAAATAATTTAACTTATAATCAGGCTAAGTAACTATTGTAGATATATACAAATGCATTTCATGACCAAGAAAAATCAGTTTCTGTTTTTTAGAGATTTATTTCAAAAAATTATCTTCCAATTATCATAATCTGTCATTATTTAAAAATAAAATTATAGCTAATGAATTGTCTTTATATGATATTTGAAACTACAATCAAAAGAGCACTCAAGTCCTTTATATTTTCTCCTAGCTAGTATTAATCAATGGGATGTATAGTCACATGCAGTATTACAGCAGAAAATCTACTCTGTGATTTGATATCAAATGGGTCAAATCCAAACTAATAAGATCTCAAATATTAGTAATAGAAAATCTCTGTATAAAAAAAAAAGCTTAATAGTTTCTCTTGACTTTCTCATATTTGGAAGTACTATCACTAAGTAAATGTGATAATATAGTGTTATGCTTCTGATATTACTTTAAAATTAAAAGTAATATTTGCATGTTGAAATTTTAAGGGAAAGTAGCTGTGAAAAGTAGATACTTCATAGGCTATGTCAATTAGTATAAAATCTATAGCAAAATTTCACAAATATATTTGGTCTATCTTTTTTCATAAATTTAATTATATTATCTATTAAGGGAGATCAAAACATGAAAGGAAGTCTAATTATGCTTTAGTGGCATATTTTCTGTTGATTATTCAGAAGATCACTTCTACTGACACAAAAATCTCCCCAAAAAGCTGTATCTTTATACAGAGACATTTACAACTACCTGTATTAGTAAACAGTGGATAGACTCTGAGGATTATCCACTTAATATCTTCCAGGTCACCTAGGAAAGATTTCCTATATTATGGAGTCTGGTACAAGGCCCAGTAGAAATGGTCATAGCCACCTATTAATTGAGAGACACTATCTGCATAGCATGCTAAACTTTGTTGCCACATGGCTCATCTGCCAGTTTTACATGGTTTGTTTCTACTCCTCAACATCTCTGCAGCCTACATCCCATCCTTTCACTTCTATGTAAGGCTAAAATACAGTGTAGTTTTTCTAAATGTCTCATAATTGTTAAATGGCTTATTTACTGTTTGTACATTGATATATTTAAATGTTTTCCCATTTTCTGTATAAAATTCTTAGTTCAGAGACTTCTGATGGAAGAGAGTAAGTTGTCATCGTTAGGCTGTTATGTTGTCTCAGCAAGGATGGCAAGAATGCATTCTCATAGGCGCATACTCTGCCAGACTTTGGCAGAAGGAACCACCATTCTGGCCACCATCTAACTGGACAGTGGAACCCTGAGCATCTGAGCTCAGGTGTTTTTATTGATTCTGAACTCCTCAGGTGGTCTGCTGTTAGCATATGTAGATCATTAGCAATCAAACATACACACATAAATCCAACACATGCAAACAACAGAAAATGTCAAGACCCAATTAGACCCTCACTCAACAGTGTATAATACGATTATTTTATACATAGCTAAAAATAAACTTCCACAACAGTAAATTTAAAATTTCACTGATCAAATAGCAATTATAGGTGGGAATCAGTTCATTGTTATGAATTTATCTTTAAAGTGTTAAATAGGTAAAGGACTTTATTCAGTTTGGGGGGATCTCATTTATAGTAATTGTAAATGCTGCTCACAAGGAATTAAATATGTTCTCTAGCACATAACAGGATGATATCATTTCATGTTATTGACACTTTATGTGGCCACATGGTATAGTCTACCAATAAACACTATGTATTTGGCCATAGCTTTAAGATTGATTACATCTCTCAGTTTCTCTTTACAACAATGGTCATTAGTGGATCACACAATGATTATCACTCATAGTATATCTCTTAAGGATCATAATGAATACAAAAAAGCATAAATAATAACATTGCTGTTTTATATTATTATGCCTTTTTTTAACTGCAAGATTTTAGGAATTTTTTATTTTTGGCTTGTTTGTTTTGTTTTTTATTTTTTTGATTTTTGTTTTTGTTTTTCCAGTTGGTATGATAAAATAACTTGATAAAGTCAACTTCAAGGGGTAAATGGGGTTATTTTTGTCTGTTTCATAGTACTCACCACCATGATAGGGAAATCAAAGAGCCAGGAAAATTCACCATTAAGAAATAGAAAGCATTGAATACATATCTTTTAAGCTCAGTTTCTCATTAAGCACTTTAGAATCTCAGCCCAGGGAAAGATGACCCATGATAAGTGGGTATTTCCTTCTCAATTAATTTAATCAATATAATCCTCCACAGACATATTCAAAGTGCATCTTCTTTAATTACAAATCTCACCAAGTTGGTTATTGAGATTAACCATCATTGCCTATTTTATGTTACCTAGTTCCACTCAGTACAGACAATGTGTTGCTATGGTTTAGCTAAGACTAAAGATGTCACTGGTCAGTTCCTTTAATCTCAGCACTCAGGAGGCAGAGGCAGGCAGATCTCTGTGAATTTGGTACTACCTAAGTCTTCAAAGTGAGTTCCAGGACAGCCAGAATTACAACAGTAAAACATGCTGTCTTGAAAACAAAAAAACAAAACAAAAGATTTAAAATGTCTTTTCCAATACTCATTACTCATGAAATTTGAAATCTAGTTCTTAGTGTGAATATTTAAGATGGTAGAAGAATTAATATGTGAGGCTTGGTGGGAATCACAGGTCCTGGCTTCTAAATATTTTCAAGTAGTCTTCATAAGACTCTCAATGGGATCTCCTGAGATATTTGCCATAAAAGAAGCAGCGGTAGGAGCAGAGCAAATTAGCAAAGAGCTAGTGCTGAGCCACTAATCCTTGAGATCTGTAAACTAAATAATCACCTGCTTTTCCTAAGTACCCTACCTCAAGTATTTCATTGTCATAACAAAGTACTAATTAGTACATATTTCACATTGCTTTTTCCTCAGATGATGTTATTTTTCAGAAGCAATTGATAAACATTTATTATATATAATATTTTTATCATTTATATCAAATCTGAAATGTGTTACAATAATGCTCATTTCATTCTTTAATGCATTTTAGAATATATTTTATATTGAAATGTTGCCTTACCGTGATGAGTTATTGTGACAAAGAACATGATTTTTATTAAAGATTAAAATTATACAACAAATCCCTTAGGCTAAACCTTCAATAGTGATGATAACAAAAGGTAATGCATCTGAATTCTATTGGAAAACAGAGCATCTCCTTAAAAAATAAGAATAAAAATGTGAATGTTCAGAGACCACCACAGGTCCAATCCTGAAAGACTCATAGATATAAATTTATATTTAGTTCTCCATAAGCATAAGAGTATTGGTGTGAAATTAGAGGGGGATAGCTTCACTTATTTTTTGAGTTTAATATCACTAGATAATGACTTGTAAGTGGTATTGATGATTTCAGTAGTTTGAGCATGTGAATATGGGAAAATTAAGAAGAAATTGTTGGATTTGGGTATATTTTGAAAAGAAATTCATAACACTTATTCACAGCTTGAATATGGAATGAAAGCATATCACATTTATGTAAACCTTATTCTGGGGAGCTCTTCTTTGTAAATTAATTATTTGTTCTTAAAATATATTTTGCTTTCCTACAAATATAAACAAAATATTCCTTATACTGAATTAAAGATATTTTTGAAAGAAAATAAAGTTGAAGATTTTCATTAAGTGGGAATGTTTAACTAAATATAATGGAAGATAAATGATATTGTCTATAAAAATGTATTTTGAAATATCTTCAAAACATAAGTGTCTGCTAGGTCAATATCTTAAACATAGGTGAAGCTTATTTAAGGATAGCCTCTGATATTCTCTGGAGGGTTGAACTTCAATGTGTGAAATGTAACCCTCAGTATAATCACAGTCCATACCTACTTTACAGAACACATCACTAAGGCCTCAAAGCATTCTTGATCCAGACACAGAGTTCATTCATAGACAACTTTTTTTTAGCATTCATGAGGCATGATTAAATCCCATCCTCATTACCAGAGGATAAAGGAATTCTCTCAATGGTTGTCTCAGGGACTAGGCCACCTTCCTTCATGACTGACTTTACTATGTTAAACCAATTATTTTACAAGAATCTCTGGCATTTATGGCTAAGAGATTTCATTTTAGGCCCTGTAATTTTGTTTTCTATTTATTTTTATTGTTTCCAGTTAACTCTTATCTTATAGTGCAACATATAAATTAATGAATAAGCAAGCTTTCTTGTGTATGAACAAGAAACAAGCATGTGTTTATACGTAAATAAGTTCTATCACAGATTTATCTAATGTAAACAAAGTGTTGCACATATAAAAGGTCTATGTGTAGAACAATGAGGAAAATGTCACTGAGCAAAGAAGTCAACATTAATATGAATTTTAAATAATACTGATGAAACATGAATTCTGATATATTGAAGAACAAAAGATAAATTACTAGTGACATGTTGCAGTAACTTGAAATTTTTTATAAAACATCTTAAAATATTTCATGTTGTTTGATGCAATAGTCTTTATTTCCCTGGTTCTGGACTTTTACCTATAGAAATTGCAGACAAAACACATAAGAAGTTCACTGCAGGCAGTCAGTGAGCACACTATAATATAAAAGTAGAGTTCAAATCAATCATGGATATCTGGCAGAAGTATCTAAACAAAACCAGTATAAAGAAAAACTGCTTCAGCTGTATCAGAGAGATAATATGGCAATGAAGTCCTATGGGCACACCAGCTTCCACATTTATAATGACTCATGTTCAACTCTCTGAGAGAGCCAGAACACAGTGATTTTGATACATTTGACAACAAGCTTTCTAAGTAGAGAAAATAAAATTCCCTTTCTTCTCTGAATGCTAAAACATTACTAAGCTTTAATATGTATGAGAATTCAGACTGTGTTACATATCTTAGAGAAAACCCTTTGACAGTTATTAAACTAGAGAAGACAATTATTCTACATGGAAAATTGACTTCTTACTCACGGAGCAATCATGTACTTTTTTGCCTTTTTAGAACTATACTCAGTATAAAACAATATTTCTAAAGAAAGAGAAAAACAATGCTAAGTGTATTTCTTGTTCTGTTGGAATGAGAAAAATCATCTTGAAGGTATTATAGCAATCTTTAATTGCTTTTACTTTTGTTGGTGCCTGCAAGGTATGCAGTGATAACATTTTACTAAATTAGAAATAGAATATTTTTCAATGTCACTCACCCCGGTGAATAAACAAAATAGAATAAACAATATTTGTTTGTGTATCTCAGAGACATTTAATATGTTTACAACAAAAACATTTAAGTCACTGACAAGTCTGAAATTGCTCAAAATGTTAGATACATGCTATGAAAGCAATCCATGGCCTATAAAAATAACATTGTTTTACTAAATAAAAGTAATGAGCTAGGCATAAAGGGACTTATCTGCAACCCCAGAATTGTGCAGGAAATAAATCAGAGGATAGCTAAAGATTTGATGCCTGCTGGTCTATACAGGGATATTCTCTTTAAAAAACAAACAAAACACAAATGAATAAACAAAAAGAATAACAGAGATTACTGGTGCTATATTAAATAGTAAATAAGGAAAATGCAATTAGTAAAATAGCTAACATATCTCCAAAGACAAGATTCATTAAGTAAACAAAAATTAGATTAATAATTTCAAAAAACTGATGCCTGTTTTTGAAAGACTTCAGTCTTTTGTAATTTGACTTATACTACTACATGATAGAATATGTTTTCAGAGCTCATGTTCTGGTATCAAATTCCTCAGATCTTAGTTTGTCTAGTAATTATCTACATGATCCAAAGATACTTAAAGTTAGTCTTCTTATCTGAAAAAAAAATCACAACTATTAGAATCTAGCTCAAACAAGGGGTTTGGCAATCATTTAGATTCATGGTTCTTAACCAGTGGTTTGCGACATCTTTGTGACCCTTTCACAGGGGTTGACTGAGACCACCTGTATACCTGGTATTTACAGTAAGTGTCATAACAGTAACAAAATTACAGTTATGAAGTAACAACAAAAGTAATTGTATGGCTGGGGATCACCACAAAATGAGGAACTGTTTTAAAGGGTCACAACACTTAGGAAGGTTGAGAACCACTGACTACAAGGTATAAGGAGTGGGGAAGCCATTATCCAAATAAATTGTATACATTAGGAAAGTTGGAAACAGCTAGTTTAAAGGATTTGCATGAAGAATAAGGCAAACCATCCTCAATGCCAACAATGATTAACCACCTTAATTGTATGATAACTGATGAAAAAATCACAATAGTATTAAACAAATAAAAGATAAAATTCAGGAATATATACAAGCATATAAATTGTAACCTACACTAGAAGTTTTTTTTGTTATAGGATAGTCATTCAATTTTATTTGCTGACTATACTTTCTTCCCAAATTTTACAATGTATAGCAATGTGTTTTATAAAATAAAATTTATAATGTAAATATGTTGACTAACAGACACCTGTTTTCTTTAAGAAAATTTCAACAATATCCACAGAAATATTTTAAAAGGAACAACTTTAGTGAGACATAAATAACAGGACATAAATCTTCTGTTTAATAGTATGTGTAATGCTTTCTTTACTGCCTTCAGCAGTATATGTACATGCATCTCTTACAATTTTTAATTTCTATAATATTTTCTTTAATCTAAAGATGAAAAATTCCTTAAACAATCTAGCATTTTACCTTTTTGGTGGTGGTGTAGATGATTTTTAAAATTAATAAAAAAGCTATCTATTTCTCATTTTAATTTAAAAGTCATCAAATTATAAAATTATAAATTTTACTTTATTTTTCTTAATCCATCTCACTATATAATTATTTTACATTTGGACATTATGCATGTGTATAAATCCATGGGCCATAAATGATGTTTTTATGAATATATAATATTGCTGTAATGTATTGGAGAACCCAGTTCTAATGTTTGGAAACCACCCATCATGGGCATCAGGAACAAGATACCTGACCACCAGATTCAGCTCTACACAATGTATAAAACAAATATTGAAAAGAAAAAATAAAATAAAAATATTTCTGTATAAGAAAGTTGAATGACTTAAAATAATTGAAAGCATTATCCATAGTGTCTGAACCACATTCAATTTGATCTCACCAAAATTCTATGTCTGCTCACTCTTCCATAATAGAGACACCCATTTTGAAAGGTGATAATCAATCATACCAAGTACTAATTTACCCTTGCAAGTAGTACGATTAGACAACAGTTCACAGCCAGAGAAAATAAAGTATATTAAGAAGCAGTACTTCAAAAAGAATCTATAGTCCTTCTCATCCATATACCATACTCTGTTCTGCCATCCAGCAATAAAAGAAATTGTAATTTGGCACATCAAGCTATTTGTATTCTAGAAACACAATGCAATGGAAAGTTTCTGTGAGTATTCAGCAGCCTTGAAATGCTATGCATTTGATTGATGAAAGCTCTCATTGTTGAACCACTGAAGCTAAGCAGATGCAGAAGCATGGTTGACAGTGACTAACACAATATGCAAAACTCATTTGCTACCATATCATGACACTTTAACAGAGTGAACTGCTCAATTCTTGTATACAAATACATTTTGAATGCTAAGACTTGGATTTCAGAAAATAATATGTACTTTATAAGCATGTTAACTGGAATCTATTGAAGAACATGCAAGTAAATTGTACAGTTTCTTTTATGTAGCATTTGAACTTGTCATATAGATTTGTACAAATATAGTTCACTTAAATTTTTTAGTTAGCATAAAAATAAAACGTGTTATTACTATACGTAAATATGTATCTATCCATGTCCTTTTCTCATACCCAGTCCCTCCATTTTTCTTCTTTCCCTTCCCTCATCCTTTGCAATGGTTGTATTTCTCACCCCAAAGATTCTACTTTTAATTTCATGTTCGATTTTCTTATGTAGTCTAGTTTGGCTCAAATGATGCTGGATTTGGAAATAATAATTATGACATGGGCTGTTAACATTTATTTCAATATTCAGTGATTGACATTACCAATGTGTAATTTCATTATACTGCAAACATTTTACTTGTTACTATTGTGTGTGTAATGCATGAAGGAGGGGGAATATTCATGTCATGGCATAGATGTGGAATTCGATGGACAAATCTGTTGTATAGGTCCTCTCTTTCCAGCTTTGACTGGGTTTGTGGCTCCAGCTCAGGTCATCAGTTGGGTGGGGAGTGCTTTACCCACTTAATCATCTTGTCATCATATAATTTTGTTATTGTTATGTTTTAAAATATCAGCTATATGTATGAATATGTTGAAGGTAACTTGTGACATTGAAGAATAAATATTTTTGAGGCTCATGGACTATGAAAATACGAAGATTTATAGAAAAGAAAGTCCACAACAATTAAAACATAGATATAGAAACTGTAAGATTTTGATTGTTCTGATGGCACATTCTGTAATGGAGGACAAGAAGGATGACTAGTCACAAACAAACAAAAACAAGTTTATCGCCTTGTCATGAGGAGATATTTCCCATCATAAGTCAATTGAATGGTGGTAAAATCTATACACTGACTTTTACATTTCTCTGTGACCACCATTAATTTATTCACATTATATGAGGAATTGAATAATGAGAAATAAAATTTCATAGACTTCAGTACGCAAAATGATTTCTACTAATTAGAGTTTGACTGCATTAGGGATGAGTAAATATTTCTCAAAAAATAAGTGATAATATCAAAATAAATTTATTTTATGAAAACATAAGCCAAGTACGTTGCACTGTGTTATTCTACAAATGACTCTTCAAAGTTCAAAGCAATGTTAAAATATTTACAACATTTGATATTACTGTAGATATATTAGCTTTTAAAAAATACAAACTATGTAATTCCTAATTTAAAACTATTTTTGAGATTTTAATACAGGTGTACAACTAAATTTAAAACAATAATAGAAAATGTTAGCAAAATTCATGTTAACTTAATACAGTTAAAATATGTGAATATTAAAATGATGGAAATTTTTGATAAAAGAAATTATGTTTATAACCATATAGTTAATCTTAAATTTATTTTCTGAAACCTTTACTGCCATTAGATTTAAGAAGTTGCTTATAGACAGAGAAGCATCAATCGTTTGTATTGAAAGCTCTGAAATGCGTTGAAACCTGGGTATTAAATAATTACTGGAAACTGATACATAAAACTATCAAGTACAATCTTTCATATGATTAATGAAGAAAGTCCAGAAATAACTTTGAATAATATTTGTTTAAGCATTTCAAATGATATATTTTCATTTACTTAATTTGAAAATAATTTTAAATAAATGTTTACAACATTCAGCTGCATTTGCCATCTACTATGTTCCTTTCTTCATTTTATATGCATATTTACATATATAGGTACACAAATTTAAATATATGAATATATTTATATTCACATATATAAACATATGCAAACACATCTCCCAGCATTATAAAATTCATTATATTTCAATTTTTAAAAATAACATTTAAAATTATATTTTAATATAATATAAAATATTTTAATATAATATAAAAATATATTTAAATTATATTTCTGACTTAGTGAGAGGCCATTGAGATGGACCTTCCTTGTAAGTCAATGAATATCTCTATATAAGAGAATATGTGTACTCATGTATAAGTTCATTTGTGGACCTCATGTTTAGGACTAGATTTTGTAAACTGAAACTGTACAAATTTTGATAATAACATTGACAGCTTGGTCATTTAATCGTATTCAGTTTTCTATTTTGTATAAGAGCAATAGCATTGGTTGATTTACTCTTCTATGCTGACAAATATGAGTATCTCTTTTGCCCATTTTCTAAGACACTATGAACCAAAAGGTCTCTATGTAGCTAGGGATTTTTCCCATTACTCAGTATAATAGTGTAATTACTCCATTTCCCTTCAGAAAAAAGAAGACCTTCAAGAAACAACAAAGCATGACAACATAAGATACAACAAGACAAGGCAAAAGCCCTCCAATAGGAGGAAAATGTAGCCATAGATGTAGCTATTGATTCATCAGATGTAGACATTGACTCTGGGTAGAAGACAGTTTATTCTTTTGTCTAATTAAATCACTGGTTGTTGTACAGTGCCCTGGATCCCTGGAGCCCTAGAGCACTTTGTCCTCTTTACAATCTATTCTTAAGCTTTAGAACTGGAAGGTTTCAGCCTACATACAGTCTAGAATATTTAAACTGCTGGAGCTTAGAAGGTTTCAGCCTTTCTTTGAGATCTACTGCTCACTTAGCCACTCCTACTAGCTCCTTAACTCTGACTCCGCTGGTTCAATTTAACTCAACTCACTGTTCTGGCTTCTTCTGCCAAGCTCTGCTGTGTTTCAGTGTCTCTCTCTTTGAGTTCTCACTGCCCCATCCTGCCTCTGTAACTGATTGCTATAACTGACTCTTCTGTAACTGACTCCTTTGTGACTGACACTGTAACTCTCCTTCAGCCTGCTTCTGTACATGACTCTGTAACTGACTGACTGTTAACGGATTGAGTCTTTAACTTCCTCTGAGCTGAGAAGGTGCTTTCTGAGAGAAAGCTTAGAGAGCTGAGAGTGGGGCATGTCCTTACTCTGACTTATTTTCCTAACTCTTCCTCTGATTTGTCACTTTTCCTGTCAGTCAGTCTGACTCATCTCAAACATCACTTCCTTTTTGACACTGACTCCTGAGCTCTTTCTCCTTCATCTTCTTCCACATTTCTTTTCTGTCTTAGGCTATTAAAGGCAATAAAGCACCACTGCTTTCTGAATGCTGTGGTTAGAGGTGTTTCTACATTCCATCTAGATCACACAGGCCTCTGAATGTAGAGCCCTGGAATATAGACCTTTCCTAGCTTTCACACAAGCCTATTCCTATATAGGAAACAAGTCCCAAGAACAGACAAAAGGAATCATAAATACACCTGCTGCCACTAGTAGGAGCCTATGAACTGAAATACTATTGACCAATTCCAGTAAAACACATTTTGCATTTTAGTGTTTTGAATTTTCTTATTTGTAATTACACATGTCTCTAAACTCAATAAAAGTGTCATTTTACAAAGGTATATGCAGATTTCTAATATCTTAAGGAGACTGATATTTAAATAGGGAAAAATGATGAGGTATTAAATTAATAAATACTGTGCTTATTATGATTGAATCATGTATATATAAAGCTTAAAAGCTAATATCCACATTCGAAATAACAATATTTTCCATTTTTGGATCTTGGTTATCTAACTCAGGATTATTGCTTCTAGTATCATTCTGTAAATTTCATTTTTACATAATTTCATTTTGCTTAAAAGCTCAATAATATCACATTATGTAAATGTACCTCACTTTCATTAGCCATTTATTAATTGATAGACGACTATGCTGTTTCTTGTTTCTGACTATTATGAATAGAAGAGCAATAAACATGGAACATTTTAGCTCTTTGGTAAGATGTACAGTTCTTTGTACAGATGACTAAGAACTGGATATAGGGGTGGGTAGATAGATTTTCAGCTATTTGAGGAATCTTCACATTGACTGTTATAGTGGCCACACAGGTTTTCATTCCTAACAGTAATGGAATCACCATTGCCATCACTTACTGTCACATATTTTATTGATCTTGGCTATTCTGACTTGTGCAAATAAAAGTATTGGGCTTCATTCTTTTCTATTTTAACCTTTTGATCTCTGTAGTGGTCCATTTGTTCTATCTAAGATATCAAGCATTCCACAGATATGGAACAAGTAGACAACTTTGCCTTTTCCTTGCGTTAATTAAAATGCTTTGAATTTTCCCCCTGCTCAGGATGATTTTGGCTGTGAGCTTGCTGTAAGTTCCCTTTGTTAGATAACTAGTAGGAACTATGAAGTTGGAGAAGGTCTTCCATACAATGTTAAATATATTATAAATAGATAAGAAACCAAGAATAGGAGCATTAAAGTGTAAAGGAGCTGGGGCGACAGGTAAAGAAGGGAATATGATGAAGTACAGTTAACACTAAAGACTTTCAAATTGGTATACCAACTTTCTAATATATATATATATTATAAAGTTGGTATATATTATACACATATATGTATATATATGCATGTATTTATATTTATATACATATATATGTATAAATGCATAGATATACATATATGTATATAATTTTAAGTGTGCATGATTGTGTAAAAGAAATGTAAATGGCATCACCATTTAATAGGGGAAACAGTACCCTGACTAGACAACATATACCACTGACTAAAATCTCCAGGACCATGCATGAGTTATATTTTTTTGACTCATTGTCAAAGGGGTGCCATATACCTCCTCAAAAGTAGCAGAGTACTGTCAAGGCTATTGGTTATCTTCTACAACTTAATAGTAAGGTACCTATTGGTGAAGAAACAATGCACTTACATCATCAAACATGAAGAAATCGAACTGGTACCCAACTGGAAGCCTGAAACCTATAGGAAACATGCTATCAGAGGAGAAATGTAGTCTTCAATATCAACATCAAACATACAACAGCATCCTACCTTCATGATATATGGATGCAATAGTTGCAAATGTGTTACAAAAGTAAACATCTCCTTTTTATCTGGATTTGTGCCCCACTCCATGAGATGAAACCCAAACATGACACTGCTAATGTGATCAAGAATCTGAGACTAGATAGCTCAGTGGCCGGCCCTTGGGGAAAACCTTCTTTTATTATTCTGCTAAAGAAATAAAACAATAAAATGACTACTAATGACATATTGCAATAGTCATAGATCAGAGTCTTGCTCAGTTCTCATTAGAAAAGCTTCTTCTTGAAGTAGATGGTAATTAATACTGAAGAAAAACTGGAAAATATGCAGAGTGAGAAACTTTAGAGCATTCAGCCCTAAATGTGATGTCTTTACTGAACCTCTCCCTTCAAGGCTCAGGAGTCTACATGGAAGTGAAAGTAGAAAGACTATATGAGCCAGAGGTTGCAGATGACACTAAAGACAGTACTTTCAGTCACAACAGGGCCAATATACATATGAACTCACAGAGTCTGTGGCTGGAAAGAGAAGACCTATATAAGCTCAAAGCAGACAAAATCTCAGCATGGAGCAGGGGAATTAGAAAGTACCACCTTGCTGCTAGAAGCTATTTGAAACTGATACCTGCTGGGAAAGGTAAAATCCTTTTTCTCTAATGGAGTAACACAAAGTATATCAAGTACATTTCTACACAAGACTCGTCCTAAATAGTAGATCACTAACAGAAACTGGAGTCTATCATTTTTTGCTTGCTTTTTGTTTTGTTATGTTTTTTATAATACTGGACTTGATCATTTTGATTATGGTTATTTTTCTGGAGTGGGATTGAGAGAATAAGAATGAAAGAACATGAAGTTTGGTGGGTAGGGATTTGGGAAGTGACCTGAAATAGTTTAAGAAGTGGAAAGAATATGAACAATATATATTGTGCATAATTTAAATAACAAAATAAAACACTACTGGTCAACTCAGTAGAACTTTACATTTTAGTTCCTTATCATTTGACAGCATGGCTACTATTCTATCTATATTTCAGCTATTAATACCTATCTATTGTCTACCTATTCATCTCTATATATGTATGTTTATCCAGGTCTCTCTAAAACTATAATGAAAATGTCACCAATCCTTTCTTCAGATTTTAATTCACATTCTCTATAAGTAAGGCACTGCTTATGCTTTATCTCTTTGCTGTTCCTGTAGAATGACAGGCTGCCAGGAAAAAAAAAAAAAGATCAACTACTAGATTCTTAGCTAAACATTTTGTGTCACCATTACTGTATAATTTGCTTCTCAGAAACATACTGGTATTTTTATCACTTTTTCTTTTAACAATGATTTTATACTTTACATATAAACAAAAGAAAATTGACCTACTCCAGTTTGTTGGAAGCAGAAGTAGCTTTTATTCAAAACACTATATATGAAAAATGTGTAATATTTGAGTACCATTTCTAAATCCTTTGGTTATGAACTAATAGAGCTTATCTAATTAAAGTTTTAGTTAAATGTATAATGATAATAAAATATTAATTTAAAATTAATCCTCTTCTCAAGGTTAATAGTGCAAATTTATTTTTAAATGAAAATATTCAAAGAAATTGCTCAGAGCAATATTATTCTTAGTCATAATGCAGGCTAGTTATTTTATAGAATGTACTTAAGCTACTTTTTATATTTTATATCCTTCTCAATATTTTTTAGATTTCTGAGAGTATATTTTGCTAATCCTTCTGGGTTTTTAATTAAATTAAAATAACAGAGATTTAAAAAGTCAAAACAATTGTTCTTATTATAATTACAAAACTCACAGTATTTTACAAGACTCCTTTTCTCTTGATAACTTTTTATTCTACCAAATTTTCTACTTATAGTTTTCTACTTATAATTTCTCTGCTTATACTTTAATCTTCAAAAAGTATTATAAAGAGCTAGCCAGACATAAAAATAAAAATAACATTAAAGAATAGACATCTTTTTTTGATGATTTTTTTCTTTATTTTAGCTATATTGCATGGCTGTTGTATGTAGTAGCTTCACAATATTAAGATAGGCTTTTAAGGGTTAGACTATTTTGAGTTATTTATGCCCCATGACTCCAAAACATGGTGACTTTACTAATGTTATAACATCAAGTTACGGAGATTAACCTGTCCTGCTTTGACAGAGTCTATAGGATCTGACCAATCAATGACTCAAGTGGAAGCAACCTAGTCCTTGTCCTTTTTCTTTTCTTTTTTCTTTTTTTAAATACCCTATGAGAACTGGGAAAGGAATTATTGTTCCATATTTTGTCTCCTTTAAATTAGCCTTCAAAATGCCTAATGTATGCTACTATAGGATAGGAGTCATCAACAGTTTTATCCAACTGTTAGCTCTGAAAGCTACAATAATGAATGATAACCAGTCATAATATGCTCATTGGTGCAAAATGGAATGATTTTTTTTAATAATTAACAATTTATTGATTTGATTTAAAGTCCAATCCATAAAATTTGTCTCATGCTGGAACTTTAAACAGGACCAAGAAACCTGGATAGATTTGGTCATAAGATAGAGGGGTTAACTTACTGCTGTTATTCAACTAAATGTGTTCCATACAAAACTATACCCTTGTTACTAAAATTTATTTCCCTGGGGAGATATAAATATTGTCTATACTTTTCTCCAACAGTCCCAACCACAAAGGTCAACTCAATAATTTTCAGTATGGGGAACAAATGAGTTAGTTCCCCATGGGGAACCAAGTATCAGACTTACTTGCAGAGATATGGGTGAATGGTTTGAGGCAGGAACATGAAGAATTTTGTAACCTCTAAAACTGAAAGGTGTACACTGAGCATGAACGATGATTCCTCTATGATTGTGAATACAGGAGTCTCCTTCCCTAATCCTTCACTCTCTATGTTTTTTGGCTATTCCAAAGGAATTAAAAACCATCTGCACTTAATGCAGATTTCCATTCAACTGACTGGGAAAATTGGCTGTATATTTCTGTACAACAACCCAAATACTTACATTAAAAACAAAAAACAAAAACAAAAAACAATATATTGTAAAGTAGAGCAGGAAAGAATATAGATATTCACCTCTCCTTTCTCTCCTTCATGTTCAATTCCCTAGTTCTGAAGCAAACCAAGGACGACAAACTTGCTTTTCTTTCTGCGTCCTTCTCAAGCAGATCACATTGATCTGCTTCTCCAAACTTCCTCCCCACTCATCCGATTCTTCTAGAACTCAACTCCAGAAAGGCATTTCCTGGAAACCTGCCAGCTAAGCATGTCAGCAAAGCAGATAGGTTTGAGTTTGAGACATTCAGTCTCTTTTCATTCCTCTAAATCAGTTTTCCAAGTTCTTAATTAGAGTTACTAATGTTGTGATGAAACTCCACAAGCCAGAGCAAGTTGAGGAGTAAAGGGTTTACTTGGCTTATACTTCCATTTCACAGTTCACCATGAAAGTCAAACAGGTCATGAACCTAGAGGCATGAGCTGATTCAGGATCCTTAGTGGGTTGCTTCTTGCTGGCTTAGTCCTCATGGCTTGCTCAGCCTGCTTTCTCATAGAACCCATGATCACCAGACTAGGAATGTCACCACCTACAATGAGCTTCATGATCCCCATTCAATCACTATTTAAAAATGCTCTACAGGCTTGTCTAGAGGTTGATCTTATAGAGACATTTTCTTAATTGACGTTTTTGTCACTCAGATGACTTTAGCGTATGTCACATTGAGATAATACTATCCAAAACACCCAGTTTCATTTCTCAATATGGCTACTAATTGATATGGCTTTTTGTCACTCTCTATCCTCAATCTCAGGGGACTACCCAGATCTAGTGGAATACCTTGCTTTCCTCCTCACTGCGGACCACTGCAGCTCCCTTTGTCCCTTACAACTCATCCTCATTCCTAAATTTCAGCTTCCAATACCTAGAAAATCATTCTACCAGGAACCTCAGTGGCCAAAACTGTCAGGATCCCAGAAATATTCTACCAGGCAATGATCAGATCACAGCTTCCTAAAGAGCAGAGAGGGTAACAGAAATCAAAGAAGAAAACTCTTATCCAAAAACGATAGGACCTGATGTCCCCTCTTAGAATTACAATCATTCCAAACTCAAATGTCTAGACATCAGCTTAAAAACAAAATCAATATTACCTAGGACAAAATGTCTCCACTGGAGCTCAGAAACTCTATTACAGAATGTTCTAAGAAATAAAGTATGGCTGAAGCATAATGCAAGGTCCTTAAAATAGTCTTCCTGTAAAAGATAAAGTTCCTTAAAGGGAAAATAAACAAAGCACTTAAAGAAACCTATGAAAACATAAACAAACAGTGGGTGGAAATTAACAAAGCAGTTCAAGAGCTCAATGTGGTAATATCATCAATAAAGAAAAACAAAATGGACAGAAATCTGGAAACGAAAAATTTAGAAACTTGAACAGAATCCTCAGAAACAAGTTTCACCAACAGAATACAAGAGAAGAAAGAAAGAATCTCAGGCATTGAAGATGAGAAGAAATGGATACCATGGTATTAAATCTTAAAGTTTCCAGACACAAAGCAATCAGAAAATCTTGGATATTAAGAAAAGACCAAATTTATGAATAATAGGAATAGAGGAAGGAGAAGAAACCCAAGTGAAAGGCCCAGAAAACAGTTTCAACAAAATCATAGAAGAAAATTTCCATAACCAGTGAAGGAGATATCTATCAAGGTACATGAAGTATGCAAAATCGAATTGACTAGACCAGAACTGAAATTGCCCTTAGCACATAATGATCACAACATTAAAGTTAAATGACAAAGAAAGTATATTAAAAATGGCAAGGAAAAAAACAATGTAATATTTAAGAGTGGACCTATTAGAATAATAACTGACTTGGTGTAGATTCTAAAAGCCACAAGACCTGCACAGATATTTTACAGACTCTAAGAGACCATAGATATCACACCAGACAACTATATCCAGAAAATTGTTCAATCATAATAGATGGGGGGAAAGGAGACATTCAATCAAATTTAGGCATCATCTATCTACAAATCTAGCCATATAGGAAGTGTTAGGAAGAAAATTACAACATGAAAATGTGAACTCCACTCACTAAACACAGGTATAAATAATCCCAGATCATCAAATAAAAAAGACAAAATCAAATAAAACAAACACAAATACACAAACCATCAGCAAAATAATAGGAATTAACAATATGATTTTTTGATAACTCTCAACATCAGAGATCAAATTCCCCAATGAAATGACCTACTTAAAAAATGGATACAAGATCTACCTTTCTTTTTTTTTTCTTTTCTTTTTCATTTTCTTTTTCTTTTTCCAGACAGGGTTGCTCTGGCTATCCTGGAACTCAGTCTGTAGAAGAGGCTGGCCTTGAACTCATAGAGATCCACCTGCCTCTGCCACCTGAGTGCTGGGATTAAAGGCATGTACCACAATCGCCACTTAAGATCCAGCTTTCTGCTGCATCCAAGATACACATTTTAGCAGCAACGATGGACATTTCTCTAGATTCAGAAAAGGTCTTTGGCAAAATACAACACCCTTCATGATAAAAAAAAAAAAAAAATCTTTAGAGATTAAGGGATACAAGGACCTGCCTAAAGGTAATAAAAGCAGTTTACAGTAAGCCTATAGCCAACATCAAGTTAAATGGAAAGAATCTCAAAGCAACTCTACTAAAATAAGGATCAGGACAAGGTTGCCCACTCTCTCCATACTGATTCAATATAGTACTTGAAGTCTTAGCTTGAGCAAAAGATCACTGAAAACAGATTGAGAAAGGAATCAGGGAAACAACACAGGCCCAAATAATATAAAATATCTTGAGCTAACTCTAATCAAGCAGCTAAAACTTGTATGATAAAAACATCAAGACACTGAAGAAAGAAATTGAAGAATATATCAGAAGATTGAAATATTTCCTATTATCATATAGAATTCATACAGTAAAAATGGGTATCCTACCAAAATCAATTTAGAGAGTCAAGGTAATCTCCAACAAAATTCAATACAGTTCTACACAGATCTTGAAAGGACAATTTTCAGCTTCATGTGGAGACAAAAAAAGCCAGGATACCTAAGACAACCTTGAATGATAAAATAACTGTGGAATATATTTCCATCCCAGATTTCAAGTTGTACTACAGAACTACAGGAATACAAAGAACATTGTGTTGGTATAAAAAACAGACAAGTTGATCAATGGGATAGAAATAAACACTCTGACATAGAAGCTCACATACCTATGGGAATACCCTTGAATTCATCTATAGAAGAGAAGACTTCAAGAACAGAATACCAATAACACTTATTTTTAGCTGTCATGTCATTCATTTGCATGTGCACACCCAGTATTTTTTAATAACTTGTTTTTTGATATGTTTCTCTAATTATATTTACTTTATATTAGAAAAGTTGGTTCATAATAACAAGGTGGAACATACACTGTGTCCATCAATTTCTCAGGTAGGCACTTAACATTTCATGCCACAAATGTGACATATTGTATCTTCTTTCACTATAACATCTCTAGATCAAAGGTCCAATGATACTTGTCTTAGAAATTTAAGTATTTTATACTTTGTGTTTTTTCAATAAGAACAATAATAAAATAATAATAGAGAAAAAGTTATAAGAAATACATGAATATTAACATTAAGCAGTTATTTTTCTGTTTGTTGGTTTTATTGGCCATAAATATTATTGGCCTACTTATAATTTTATTTTATTTCACTTTTTATATTTTTATGAGAAAAGTAAATGGAAATTCTAGCTAGATGTACAAAAAATTTTTAAAAAATTACTGATTCCTTTTCAAGGGTAATTTGTGGCAAATTTTATCTGTTTAAATTTACAATGTTATAAAACATTGATGTGTTATAAAACTCCTTAAAAAGCAAGCTCCCTAACATTACTCTTATTTGTTCACTGGTGTGTTCATTCTTTTTATTGGATCTGATCTGTATTTCCATACAGACTGTCCCTCCAGCTTATTATTCTCTTATCTCAACTGCCTGAATACTAACTAGGATTAGCATGTGTATCACCGGGGCCTAGCCAACATTTGCTAGTGTCAGTAAAGAAAATAAACTTATTTCATCAGTGAGAATTTGTAAAATGTATTTTGAAAAAAATAACTATTCTCTACTTATTCCCTATGGTGACTGTTTCCAAAGTCAAAGAGAGTAATCTCCACAGTTGACCACTTAATAAATTTTTGTTATAATAAATTAATGAAAAAATAGAAGCATGTTTTTTCTATGTTAGCTGATGAGAATAACCTCCTGGGTTAATTGAATGAATTTCAGTTGTTGTCATTCAGAATCTCATTGAAATAATTCAGAAATATGGAGATTATGTTAGAAGTAAAATTTCTTCCAATGAGCATTCAATTTGAGGAAAATGTATCAGTAGATTCACCCCTTTGATGAACCTGATGTATGATATGCTTAGTGAAATAATTCAAAGTGTGAAAATAGTTCAGCATCTGTTTTGTGTGGAATCTAATGCATCTAATAAGAAAGTATTAGGTGTGATGACAAAAGAAAGTAGTAGTAATGATTCATTAGATAACATCAGGGCAATTGGAGACACTGTTCAAAGCATGTCTTTGGCTTGGTGTTCTTGTGGCACTCCTACAGGCTGAAGTGGGAGGGTCTCTGATCCTTTGCCTGACCTTGGTATCCTTTTCCTCCAGCTGAGTTGCCTAGTGCACCCTTGGTGCAGGGATTAGTGCCTGGTGCTTTTCCATCTTAATGTGCCCTGTTTGAGGAATCACCCCTAGAAGGACTGCTCTTTTATGGGGAGAGGAGGCAGTAGATCTGGGGGAAAAGAGAGACAGGGCAGCTGGGTTGAGTGGAGGGGGCACATAGGGATGTATTTTGTGAAAGAAGATAAATAAATAAATAAATAAATAAATAAATCAATAAATCAATCAATAAATCAATAAATAAAGTGGAAAAATAGTATTCTGTTCACCTATCATGAACTAGACATCACAAATGTGTGGTCCAAAACTTCTAGAAAAGTTTACTTCAAGTATTCATGTTGTTAATAAAACTGTAAGTTGGTGAAGTAAAGGATGTGTTACCTTAATTTCCACACTAAGTTTAAATGGTGTAAGTATATCAAAATATCCCATAGGCATTAAGTTCATATGATTTTATTTTTATTGAAGAGGATACCATGAACTGCCCTGAAGACTTCATTTTTGTAAACATTCTTAGATGATTATTAATTGTGTATTTGAAATATTGTTCATTAAGTACTAGCAGACGCAATAATAAGTACTGTAGCTGACAATCAACCTCTTCCAAAGTATTTGATGTGTCTGGAGATTAGCATGGCTAATGAAAGAACAACAGTGTCTCAAACCATGTTTGCCAGAAGTGAAACTGAAATTTTTATTGACAATAAGTATAATTAAAATAAAAAAATTAAATTTAAAAAAGTGTAATATCATAAAAGATTTGAAGTTTTGTCACATATGCAACATGAAAGGAGTGTTTTATGAATATCTCATTCATATCTAAATAAAATAATACTGAGAAAATAAATCTTTCACTGTGTTGAACACTTTCGTCTCCATCACGACTGCTACTCTACCCAGTCTTCTATGATATTGGGTTGTTTATTGATACTAGGTTGTTCATCCCAGCAGGTGAGTAAAAATGTGATACCAGAATGCCTAGGTTCTTCCTGTTTCTTGTCCACAGTCATTAAAAATCCTTTTTTCAACTTGATTGGACTGAGGAATGGCTAGGAGATAGGTAAAATAAGCCTCTTCACCTGTCCGTGAATGTTTTTCCAGAGAGGAGTAGCACACTGAATGAAAGCAGCACTTTTAATTTCTGAACATGTGGAAGAATTAAAAGAGAAAGAACAGCCTATCAGAATGTGCCTTCTCTCCCTCTCTCTTTCTATCCTTCTCTCTTCCTGGCTGCTACAATAAAAGTTGCATGTCTCTGCAGTGGCCTTCCTGCTAGAATTGACTGAAATGTCTTTATATGATAGCCATAAATACTTTTATAGTTCCCTGATATTGTTTTGCTCCTACCTAACCAAAGACAAAAGAAAAAAGAGGGAAAGAAAAAAATACAAACTTCGTAAGGAGTGCTGTAATAATAAACTTATTTGTGGGTGTTTATTGCTCATACCAATTTTACTTGGATATTCTTAGGTATTGGGTTACTCATTCATTTTCAGTAGTAGATATATTAATTTTCTTTCTCGCAACTATTAGTAAACATTTCCCTTTCTCCACATTGTTACTAGAACTGTAGTCTGCATTTTGGAAAGCAATATTTTTACTTTTATGCTTTTGAAATAGCTTTCTGCTTTGCATTTTTTAGTTCAAGACTTTTCAAGAGATAATTCATGGACAGAATCAGTCGTACAGGGAAATTTATTACAAATGTTAATCCCAACATATGACTAAGAATGTCTTGGGTCAACATGATAACAGAAAGCCCAAGTAGGGACCAACATGTTCTGCACAATTGTCCAGATGAACTTTATTCATTCTAAATTTAGAGAAACCACATTCTTGAGATATGAAAAGTTTTTGTTTTAGCTTTATGTGTTGCACTTAACTCGTGATTTGTACACTTAATTCCCAAAGCAGCCATTTTGAAAAGTGGGACCAAGGGGATTATTGCATTCAGGAGAACTCTCAACATATGAATGGATTATACCTACGATTAAAAAGAGTTTTGATAAGGGGTTTATTCTCTTCTCCTTTCTTCTGTGTGAGGAATTGTGCCATGTACAGAACCAGAGTTCATTTTCTGAACATATATGAATTGATTAATGAAATTTAAGAATAATTTTATAAATGCTATACACCAAAGGAAAAAGATAGACACAGAAGTAAAATTTGTCAATGAACAGTGGCGGATTCTGAAGCTATCTCTTAACTCTCTCTTCTTGGTATTATGTTACAACAGCTGTGATAATGCTTTTGGTGGGAGTGGACTTTTTCTGTTCAACTATGAGGCAATTCTATGCACATGTGAGCTGACCACATCAAACCTTTATATAGGAATATGAGCTGATAGCAAATAATAACAAGAGACCTTAAATCCCACTTTCAGTGAAAATAAATAAAGGGAAGATTCTGGAGTACAAATATACTCAGTCTTAAACTTAATTAAATTGATTGTTTTTATTAACCTTTTTTGGTTTCAGTTACTTTATCTATGTCCTTTATAGTTAATTATGTTGTTTTTTTTATTGTTTTGCTTTCACCTTGATGATCACAAGGAACATTTATCAGCATCATGAATTACTATGTTCAAGTCTGTGTGTCAACCTAGACAATCTATGTAGGACATTTTAATTAAAGCCAATTCTAAGATGACTAAAGTTTACCGGCTTGAATACAATTAAAGAATAATGACAGAACATCTCTATGACCCATCTCTATTGCTAATGTCTTATTTCAAATACTCAGAAACATTATTTTTTCACTCTCTTCATGTGATGATTCATGCTCAAGTTGCATCAACTGTTTTTTGAGAGGTATATTCTATTCCAAAATGTCATATTTCCCATCTATATTCTTTGTCATGTAATTTCATTATTATAACACTCATTCTGAACAAATTGTAATAAAAAATATTCATTGGGTATAAAATAGAGCCATGAATCATTGTATATACTTGTTACAATTTACAAGGCAGTAGGCAGAATTCAGTGTAAGGAACATGGTTGGGTGATTGCCACTGTAGGTGTGGATAACAAAAGGTTATGTCTTTCATCTATGAACTCCAATTGTGATAAATGAAGGCATTAGTAATTTGCATAGTTCACCTTGATTCAATTTGTTGCCTTTGGCTACATCCCTCCAGCCTTTATAGCTCCAAATAGAAATACTGAAAATTATTGTTTTCATTGTTGTGATTTATCCATTCCCTTTTGCTTTTATCTTTTTGAAAGTACCAAAAAATTGAATATTAATTAATTGATAAATATTTGACATTTTTAATGTCACTAATATCTTTTTTTTTCTGTGATCTCTGATCTTATTCTCATTATTTCAGTATGATGTGTGTGTCTGTGTGTGTGTGTGTGTGTGTGTGTGTGTGTGTGTACATATATAACCTGATAAATTTCTGTGAAGTTTGTACACAGGAGCCATTCTATCTCAAATTTCTTCTAAGATTAGGAACTAGGCTTTTTGCAAACGTAGCCCAAGAATTAAGAGCACTTACTGCTTTTCTACAGGACTAGAGTTTGTTTCTCAGCATCCACATGTATCAGCTCACAGCTGTCTGTAATTCTAGGTCCAGGAAATCCAATGTTCTCTTCTAGTCTCCTTGGGCACTTGCACCAACTTTAAGACAAACACACACACACACACACACACACACACACACACACGCACACACACACATGCACTTAAGTTAAAATTTAAAAAAATACTCAAGAGAAGATTATTTACTAAGAAGGATCAATTCATAATTAAACTATTCCTGTGTTCTTAGTGCAAGACTTAAAGAAATCTAAACTGAAGGGGATGAACTTGAGAATTAGTTATGATTTGGACTCAAAATGGACATGTGACTAATGGTGTAGGTTATAAGCATAAAAGTAACAATACTGACATGTAAATTTCTATAATTTATTTTGTAACACTTAGGTTGGAGATTTCTTTGAATAAAGAGTCAGGAATAAGGATGCTCTTGAAATAAAGGGCTTACTACAGACCTTTATTTATCTTTCACAATCACAATAATGAGAAAAATAATATATAAATGTTTTATTTTACAATTTTGTCATTGAAAATTTATTATGAGTTCAGTGTAGAAATTTACTGAGACAAAGATATTTCAGATTTAATACATAAAACTATTTTTTAATATATTAGATGATAGTGACTGCCCTCAGTGCCAAACTATCAGATAACAAATGCAAAATATACTTTCATATGACTTACACCATTTTTTATAAATTCCAACTTTACATTACTAACCATTATACACACACACACACACACACACACACGTCTAATACATATAATACATGTGTGTGTGTTTGCACATGTAGAGACTAGAGGTCCACAATGGCTGTTTTTGCCATTCTTTTGCACTATCCTCCATATTTTTTTAGATAAGATTTCACAGTGAACCTGGAATATCTTTATTTTGGCCGATTGTTTTGCCAGCAGTCCTAAGAGATTTTCCCTTTCTGTCCAAACAGTTCTGTGATTATGCCATGCCTGGCTTTATATGTGGGTATAGGAAATTTGAACCCTGATAATCATATTTTTGCAACAACTACTTTTCTGACTAATACGTGTAGCCAGTCTATAAGAGTACTTATTTATAAATATTGCAATTACCAACACTGGACAGTGGATGGTGAATCAAACTATTGTCATATGCAGGGAATCATTATTCAAAGGTATACAGCTAGAGCAAATAGCATAAATCTCTCCACAAAGCTGGTTTAGAATTACAGATAATTTGTTAGAATTCATAGCTTGTTCCTTTGTCAGTGTTCTCCAGATACAATTAGCCCTTTACAATAGGAGCTGTGACTAGCACTTTTTTAACTCTTGCTTAAAATGCTTAAATTTAATAGAACAGCTATTGTGACAAGTAACAATAATCTAACATTAAAGCTAATGAATCTTTTGACCATGAGATCGTAAATGTAAATCCAGAGCATGTTACCCTAATTGCAAGACAACTATTCAATTGCCTATGTTTGGTTTCACTCTAATAGTTATGGACATAGATACCTTGTCTATAACACCTTTGAATGTAGACTAGGACTCAGAAAGTACTGTGGTTAATAGTGTAATCCTAATGTCTAGATTACAGTGACAATGGTAACTATTATTTCCAGAAATTGTTTAAAACTTGTTTAAATTTAAAAATTTAAAAATTCATAATCTATTATGAATGTTACATAAATGTACCTATTGCCTGGTCCATAGTTTTTATATCATGGAAAAATAAAAGCTATGCCATTTGGAAAATAGTATAAGATCTTAGTATTAGGTTTAACAGGTTATAAATTAAAAACCCTCCTTGTCATTACTTTATGATATAGACAATGATTCAGGGCAAAAAACAGTTTATGTTTTGGCTAATTCAATCTTAGAAGGACTTAGAAGGTTTATGTCTCTGTACAATGTAATCTTCAAGATACAAGCCCAGACCTAGAAGACTTCATCCTCAGCCTCTGAGACTAACTCACTCTGGCTAGCTCCTTCTGAACTCAGAGCTTTACTGAACTCAACTGGCTTTTCTGATTGGCTGATTCAACTCACTTGGTGTTCTGGCTCAAACTCTTTTCCAAGTTGCTGGTTCAAATGGACTTTCTGAGATGGTCATCTGTTTCTCTTCGGACTGGCAGATTCTGGCTGTCTCTTGCATTTCTCTGACTGAACCGCTCTGCTCAGATTCAAGTTGACTCACTCCTTTCATCTGAATCTGACTTCTATTGAATTGCCTCTGTGTCTCTTTCTCAGATTATTCAGACTGCTCCAGAGTGATCCAGGCAGCCTCTGTGATTTATCCCTTAATGCCTTTGTCTGCCCCAGTCAGACTGCTTCTGCTGCCTCAGTCTCATATCTTTTACTGCCTTTCTATACTTAGAGTTAGGCATGTTCTCAATATGCCTCACTTTACCAAATCTTCCTCTGATTTATCACTTTGTCGTGCCTTCACTCTGACTCATCTCAGATGTCACTTCCTGTCTGACATTGACTACTTCTGATTTCTGCTTCCTGTCTCTGCTTCTGTCTTATAGATTAAAGGCATGTGCTAAAAGTGCCTTGTGAATACTAGGGTTAATGGTATGTACAAACAATCTTTCTACATTCCGTCTGGACCACACAGGCCTCTGAATGTGATCCCTTCTTATAGACCTCTGGATGTGACCTCTTCATATAAAATCTTCCTTCCTAGCTATCACACAGGCCTTTCAATGTGATCCTTTGCTAAAGCAACTATGATGCTGGACTAAATGATTAAATATTCCTCTATGTATGAATGAATTTAATATATTATTTTGTCCTTTTATATATGTTGAAAAGAATAAAAAAGAATAAAGATGCTGATATTCTATTAATATCTCAAGTGAAGCTTCCTGGATCATCAAATACTTCCTTTGTCATCCTATATAGTTTCAGTTTTTGAAAATATGTTGCTTTTTTTTAAATTAGTGACTAGGGTCTGTAGACATGCTTCAGTGTCTAAGAATGCTTGCTGCTTAAATAAAGGTCCTGATTGTAATTCCAAGTACACATGTCAGACAGTTTAAAACTTACTGTAACTCTGGCTCTAGAATGTCTTACTTCATTCTAAATCTTATCTTTAAAATTGCAGAAAAGTGTAGATATCACCCCTCATCAAAAATCCTCTATCAATAGCAAAAGAAGAAAATAACGTAAAACTACAACTGGACACAAGATAAAATCAACAACTCATGGAAAACCTCACTCCAACATATGCATTTACATTAGAGCTCTTGCAACAATTAGTTCAGAGAACCTTACAAAAGAGGGAGTATAAATATTATAAGAACCAGAATACTAGGAAATCTACTGTGAAACAATCTTTTCAAGAAATGGCTGTATAAAAATTACCATAAAATGGAAATATCAATGTAAATGTTAATGTGGGAGTGGGAAATTTTTTAGTGTCCCACCACTAGAGAAAGAACTACAGACAAGTAATAACTCCTTGGAAAGGAATAATTAGATTCTCCAAGGAATGAGCCTTGCCATTGGTTGTCTAATTCAGAGTCCAGAGTGACCAGCTGTGAAGCCATACACATACCACCACCACCAAAATGCAAAACAAAACAAAACAAAAAACAAAAAATGAACTCCATAGAATATATGGAGGACACAGAAAGAGTTAGACCAGTAGTTCTCAACCTTCCTAATGTGTGGACTTTCATATAGTTCCTCATATTGTGGTAATCCCCAACCATAAAAGTATTTTTTTTTTGGTACTTCATAACTGGAATTTGCTACTGCTATGAACTGTAATATAAATATCTGATATGCAGTATGATGTTAGGTGACCCTTGTGAAAGTCATTAGACCCCAAAACGGGTTGTGACCGTCAGTTTGTGAATTGCTGGGTTAGAGGAAGGGTAACTGGGTGAAGCTAGAGGAAGAAAAGGGAGAGGGAGAACATAATGCAAATCTTCTTCAATAAAAACA
The DNA here is from genome assembly GCA_026225945.1 of Cricetomys ansorgei. Classification (NCBI taxonomy): domain Eukaryota; kingdom Metazoa; phylum Chordata; class Mammalia; order Rodentia; family Nesomyidae; genus Cricetomys; species Cricetomys ansorgei. Next base: position 9,817,437 of record JAMJFZ010000107.1, read on the forward strand.
TATTTAAAAATTTAAATTGGGAAAAAGATTTAATTCTACTGTGTCAAATGATTCACAAAATAGGAAATTACATATATTAAAAGAAGAAGAAATAACCTTTTGGAGTAATTACCACATTAAAAATGTTTTGGTGAAAAGTCTCTTCAATTGTTTAATATATATACACTGATATGTTTGATTTATTTTTATGTTTTCTATATTCTAGAATATATTTACTTTTGCTTTTATATGTCCTTTACATATTCTGCATCTGTGTGTTTTATAAAAATAAATCAATCTGTATACAAGATGCTAAATTAATAAAAGATAATTAAAAGAATTATTGATCCCTCCAACTTCTTAATTTGAAATAATTTAAGTACAATAAATACTATTATTAATCAATGGGGACACAGCAGGAGAAATTAGCACAATTTCAGCATGATTCGATTTTAAATACAGGTAAATAGACAGATTTTGAATCTCAGTAGGCAATTTGATTTTGTAATATATTTTCAAAGGTGAAATTTAGTCTTTTCATAACTGTGTGCTCACTATTATCAGTAGCGTAGTATGACAAACCTGTAACTTCACTGTCTATGCATCATTCTCTCAGTATGAAGGCAAAGTGTTTTAGAATAAATGCTTTACTAAATAATATGGCTAAAAGAGGTCAAATGTTTCAAGTGTAAATTAATGCCATATGTGGAGTGGTTAAAATTAAACCCTTGTTCCAAATGAAATTAAAATGTTTTGTCATAATTCAGTCATATTTTTAAGAGTACAATAAAATGTAAATTTTGTAAATATTGTTGAAATTCAAATATTCAACATGAATAATACAGATTCCATGTTTTATATGTATATATATATATTATAGACTATAATGTTTAGTCACTAATACTTGCATTTGATATATATTAATAAATAATACATCAGTTAATTAAAATAATGCAGTGTTTCTGGAATGTGTCTTTATAAGTTATAAAATACAGATCAAATCAACATCTTAACAAGGTGTGATGAAATTGGTTTACTGATGAAATATTACTTTTTCAGTCAGTACAGTGGAATACTTTACTTCTGTATTTAGCCATGGATCAGACTGGACTCCTTATGTCATTCAATCAAAACACTGTATTCCTGTCATTCACATATTGTAACAGTAACAAGGAGGAATTGCTAAAGATACTATTGGCAGCAGTGAGGAAATACGTCTGTGGTTTAGAGATGTTTCAGCACAGCAAAATATTCTCTGCAGTTTTTAGATGAACAGATGTGAACTTTGAAAGAGCAGGTTCCATCCTGAATAGAACCTTTTACTAACTAGGTTATATCTTGGGAATCTCATTATTTAATTTTGTGTAGGAGTTTGGAGACTGGCTGCTGAGTGGATATATATAGGCTTGCCCAAGAAGCTCATAAAAATGTGACAGCCTCTGTGGTTTATCACAGTGTGTGGGTGAGGGTTACTGTAATGGCAGGAAAGCTGAAATGAAATAAAATGATCATTTCCTTCAATTAAATCTGTGAGGCAATGTTCACTTGCTACTGGGGGATCATTAATTTATAAAGTCAATAAAAAACAAGGTTTAATACTACACTGTTGTCTTAGCAAAGCACTGCATCAATAAAAATGGATAAAATTTCTTTGCCTAAGTTGAGTGTTTGCAAAGAGTTAACATACATTTTTCACTTCATATTACAAATTACTTTTGAAAGTAATATCCATAGTGCACCTTGAAGGAAGGACTACGTTGTAAACTTTAACGGCTGCCTGAGTTGGCAATCATTTCATAGAGACAAGACACTGCACTCGAAATTGCCCTATAAATAAGATCCCTTACAGAAAAATTAAAATGGAATTCATATTATTGATGTTCACTTGCAGCTTTAAGAAACACAAGGGATCCAAGAAGTAGCACTTGTTTCAAATCGCTCTCCTAGGCACCTGAAGGACATCCTCAAAGTCAGCTCTGATCAATGGCAGTAACTGGCTTGTCCAACATTTGGAATTGACTGTAATGTATTTAGAAATCTTGAGGACTTTAGTTACTGTATAGAAATAATACTGGCATTAGAGACATACAACACTTTTACTTCCTTTTCTGTACTGGCTGCTAATGCATGACAACCTGTATTTTCTATAGAATTAAATTTCTTTCTCATGCTCTCCAGATATACTCTGCAGCCATACTCTTGCTTGTTTATTTATTATTTATTTATTTTCATTCACCTTCTTCCAACACATTTGCTTACAGGGGTCTGAACATTGGACTAGAGCAAGGGAGACCTATATTCTATTATTACATTCTCTCTGTATAAAAATATAAAAGCTTACACCATAAATAAAAAAAAAAACAGGAAATGAAAGGAAAAATCAGGAAGTGGGAGAGGAAAAAGAATGATGACACCAAGAGTTGTGTGTGAGAAAGTGATAAAAAAAAAAAAATCACTAACGATATTGAAAAGGCACAACTTCTGGTAAAGGAAAGTCATCTAGAAATCATCATCTCTGCCAAAGAGCACCTGGAAATTGTAGAAAAGTGAAACTAATTATTAAGAGTAACATAAATAACAAATGTTGTTGGGAGCCGAGTTGAACTGCCATTACAAGATGGCGCCGGTTTCCTGCTTCCGGGTTCTTCTTGCTCACATTTGGAGTAAACAAGTTACAGCACAGGCGCAGGTGAGCAGTCCTTGCCGCCTCTCTCCATGCTAATGAGGGTCTGGATGAGTATCCAATCATTGACGGTCACGTAGCCCTATGCTCTATATAAGCAGGGTGCCTTTTGCAATCAGGGTCTTTCGCTCTCAACACTTAATTGAACTGCTGTCCTCAATAAAGCGTGAACCAGAAGAATCCTGTGTGCAGCGTCTTCCTTGCAGGCGAGGCAGGCGACCACAAAATGTTCTGTCAGAAACTAACGTTAATTGTATCAGAGTCTCTCACAACATTTTCCTCTTTTAAAACCAATAGAAAATCAATTATAACAAAATAAAAATTAATGTGAAATAATGTGTATATTACAGACCTCAGAATCTAGTGCACTTTTCCTTCTTATAAGCTGTTAATGTCTAAAAATCATGCCATGGTTAAACAAATTGGTCAAAGAATTGACCAGTCTGAAAGCTAGAGTTTATATTCCAGTTGTCTATATTAATGGATTGCATTTAGTGGTCCAGATGGAATGTAGAAAGAAGGTTAGGAATGCTGGAAAATCCCTTTAATCCCAGTATTCAGAAAGAAGTGGAAGTCTACAATACTTTTAATCCCAAAGATAGAAATAAAGTGTGGAAGCAGGCACAGGAATCAGAGCTCAGGAGTGTCAAAGTGAAAGTAAGATCTGGGATGAGTCAGAGTGAAGGGCAGGCAAAGTGACTACTCAGAGAAAAAGCAGAGTGATTCAAAGTGAGGACACACTCAGCTCTCACAAAATAAAAGCAGGCCCTCAGCTCACAGAATGTCAGCTACAGTAGAGAGAGTTACAGAAGAGTCAATTACACAAGCAGTATGAGGTGAGCAGACAATACAGAGACAATAAAATGGGCTCACTGAGGATAAGGCAGTGTTGTGGAATGGCCCTGTGTGAAAACTAAGGTCTACATTCTAGGGGCTATATTCAGGGGGCTGTGTGGTCTGGATGGAATGTAGACACACCTTTAATCCCAGTATTCAGAAGGCAGTGGTGGTTCATGCCTTTAATCCCTAGAAAAACCAATGGAAGCAGATACAGGAAACAGAAGTCAGAAGGAGTCAGTGTCATACAGGAAGTGACATCTGAGATGAGCCAGAGTGAATAACAGACAAAGTGACTAATCAGAAAGAATTAGTTGAATAAGGACATCCCCAACTCTCACAAGAAAAGGCAGGCTCTCAGTTCAGTTAAAGAGAGTTACATAGGATTTATGGTCAGTTACAGTGGAGGAGTCAGTTAACAGAGTAAGTTGCAGAGGAGTTACAGAAGCTGAGGCTAGAGTGACTTACAGAGCAGTTAGTTAAGCAGTCAGTTACAAAGGCAGGAAGGAGCAGTGAGAGCTTAAGGAGAGATGCAGAGATACACCAGCGCTTGGAGGAAGAAGCCCAGAACAGAGAATGAGTCTAGCCAGAAGAGTAAGAGTTCAAAGGAGCTAGTCAGAAGGGGCTTTCTTAGCAATAGGTCTCAGAATGCTAAGGCAGAAGCCTTCCACTTCAAGGATTAAGAGTAGATTGTAAAAGGGAAAAACACTATAAGGCTCCAGGGCTCCTAGCTAGGACCAGTGATTTAATTAGACAAAAGAATAAACTGTCCTCTGCCCTGAATCAACATTTACCTATATATTCACAGCTATGATTACAAGGCACAGAGGCTGATTGAGGCAGTATGGACCAGTGAGTCTGAAGCGACAGACTAGGGAGAGACAAAGAGGCAGTTTGGCAGAAATCAGTATCAGACAGGAAGAGTGATTTAGTTTGAAGCCCAGCAGAGCAGTTCAGTCTGAGGTAGTCAGAGAGTCAGCCAGAGTCTGCCAGAGTCTAAAGAGATAGATCAAAAACAGTCAGCCAGCTCAAAAGTTCAGTTTGAGCCAGTAGCTTGGAGAGAGTTTGGGCCAGAATACCAAGTGAGTTGAACTGAATCAAAAGAGTCAGAATTCAGAAGGAGCTAGGCAGAGTGGTTCAGTCAGCAATAAGACTCAAAGACGGATTAGATTGTATAGAGGTTTAAGTGTTCTAGATTGTATTGAGGTTATGGCTGAAGACTTACAATTCTAGGCTTAAGAGTAGATTCTAAAGAATGCTTCATGTCTCCAGGACTAGGACTAGTGATTCAATTAGGTAAATAAATGAATAAACATCTTTGAATCCAACTCTAAGGCTACACAAATCTTCTAGAAAGAATCCATACATACTTTGAATACTATATCAGGTCTGATTGATTTAAAACTTGGTGTCCTTGGAGATGTTAAATGTTCCAGATTGAGAGTCAAATTGTATTGGACTATCTTAACCTCTTTTGAGTACCCATAGATGCCCACCTCCATATATGACCTACCAATTTTGTGCCAAACAGCTAAGATTTGGGGTCTGTATGGAAATATTCATTAATTTCCATCAATCCAAAAGTTCAGAAAGTGGGTCAGTCAACATCTGAATTCTATAGGAGGAATTTCTGGTGTAAGCTGCCCACCTGAGGATTACACCAATACATTTAAAAACAGATTGATTTATAACTTTATTCTATTACTGTAAAAATATCAAGAAACTGTCTCTACAGAGGTATATGAAATTTGGAATAACGTATATCAGTGTTCCTGGGCAAAGGACATTCATATTTCGCTTTAGAATTTATCTCCTATTCCCTTTAAAGTAAGAGTCATGTTTGCTGTTTTTTTTCTTCATTTTTTCCTTGTCCATTGACACCATGGCAAACATATAAATTTAAGAAACTGTATGTTAATTCTGCAATGCAATATTTTAACTTAGTAATTTTTATTAGTATTAATGACATAATTTAAATTCTAGTAGATTTTAAGTTAGGACTAAATTCCATTATAAAGGTTAGAAGATTAAAGATTAGAAGAGACTGAATTTATAACAGAAGTATTCTTTAATAGAGAATTCAGTTATCACAAGAATCATGTGGTATATGATTTCTGAGGACAATAGATACATAATCTAATTCGTACTCATATACTAATCTTCAAAATAATATTGAAACTATCCTCAGTATATGATGAAATGAATAGCAGGCTCTAAAATATAGAAAGATACAAAGAACTTATGTTTTCCTAAAAAAAAAAAAACCACAAATATGTACAAATTTATACCAGTGACACTGTTCTCATAGTCTCCTACACACCCATCAAGTATTCTATAGCTGCATCACAGCCCCAACTCTATAAATCAGAGTTTGTTTCAAGAATCATAAACTTTACCACCACAGGACTGTAAAAGTATGTTAAATATAAATCAGGGATCACAATCAATGAACGAGAGAGCTTCATGGCTTAATTCTATGGATCTTTAGGCATCTATTTAGCCTGATATAATTATGTAACAAATTTTATTTGTCCCATAAGCTCCCCTGTCCACAAGTTTGTATGTGTTTGTGTGTGATATGTATGGTATGTGTGTGTGTGTGTGTGTGTGTGTGTGTGTGCATATGGTATGTATTTATATGTTTGTTTATGTGTGGATGCATACATAAGTTTGAATTCATTAATAAAAATCTCAAAGTAAGGAATAATGTGTTAATGTTGTATTAAGGAAAGAAATCAAAGCAGTTCCTCTCTGTGTCAATTAAACAAAAGACCAGATTTGAATTATCTAATTCTCTGTCCTTGTGTCTTCCATCTTTCTTATCTGTCTGTTATAGAGTTTTAAATCTGTGCTGAACTTAAGTCTGCCTAGTAAATCTGTCCCTGTCTCTGTGTCTGTCCCTCTGTGTTTGTTCCTAACAAGGGACTCTGGTCTCTTTTATTGACATGAACAGAAAGCATCACATGGGGAAGGGTTGAAGGATGCTTTATATAAAACTTTGGTAGTTTTATAAGGTGTTAAGTCACTGATTCCAACTGAGCCAGATAACAAAGAGTACCCCAAACACTACTGTTTATCAATCAATATCTGTATGTAACATTCAACATTTATAATGAATATTCATTTTATAAGGTTACTTTAAACAAATATTTAGTCTCTTCTGGGAATGATTTTCATAAGACACATATATGTACTACCCCTGATTCAAAGGAATGGAATAGTTCATAATTTATGATTATAACTATGCATTAGTCTAGATTGTAAATGTTGATTACTTGCAAAATCCCAGTCAAATAAGGTTGTGTGTTACTTGTTCTTTTAAAGATGGGGTAAGTAAATAAGCTTAGTACACACTAGGGTAGCAGGTTTATGTCTTAGATGTCCTTAAATTTTAATAGTAATTCTGGCTCTGATTTCTGGAAAAGTTCCAGTCCCTTAGATTATAATAGGTATTTTTAATCATAATACATGGCTACATTTCTCTTTCCCTCTCTCTCTTTCTTCCTCTCTCCCTCTCTCTCTCTTAAACTTCTGAATTATCAGGACAATCATTTTGAACAATTTTACCTGACACTATTTGTTTACCTCAGGGAAGACAAAAGGTAGTCTTTCCCTTAGACTTCAAGTCAACTTAGATCTTAACAAAGCCATATTTGAAAGACATATTTTCCTCCTTATTCATTGATTTCTCATCTAGAAGAAGTCATAGTTACTCTTCTTCAATTCTGATATTTATCTTACTCCCTATGCGTAGTCACAGGTATAATGTAGCATGAAAACTAAAAATGCATCATTTTTTTTGTTTACCTTATTTCAGTAACAAGTGTTGTCTTAGAGTTGTACAGCACTAACTAGACTCAGTGGTACACACACACACACACACACACACACACATACACACACACACACACACACACACACATACACACAAACACACACATACACACACACTAAAACAGAATATAAAGTTTATGCTAAGATGTTGGGGTTAAGGAGAGCTGGAGTTAAATATGGAAAGTAGCGGTAGATCTTTTCAACACAAATTGAAAATATGTATAAAATGTTGAATTAATAAATAAAATCTTATTAAAAAACAAAACAGCATTTTAAAATATATCTACCTAATACATGTTGAAAATTAAAAGAATATACAAGCCATTTTTTTAGATGGCATAAACTGAAGAAATATAATTTTGTTTCTATAAAACTCAAAATGTTTAACTTGAACTAGTCTCTAAACTTAGGTGGAATTTATATGATATTGTTGGATCAGTCTTAGGTCTGTGTTGCCTCTTACTACATTGAGAATTATGTATATTTGATTGAGTATCAATATATTGAAGAAATAAGAAATTTAACAAAAATTCCACTATATGTAATTATAAATATAGGCATATGACTATTTTATGATATAGTTATAGAATAGGAAAAACCATTTATATAAAAATGTATCCACTGTCTTAAATTTACATTGTCTGGGGAATTTTGAATTCCAGAATTTTCCATTATAGAAATAATTTTTAAATCTTTTGTAGATTTATTTAACTCTTTTCTTATGGGCAGTCTCAGTCCTGGGTATTTTATTTGGCAGTATATGATGTCTAGTTGGGGTATTGCCCTCTACTGTAGGGTAACTCCATTTCACTCCTTTTAATGGTATATTCTCTCTTTCCTTGAAAGATCCCCTTCTCTTCCATAGCCCCCTATTAGTGACCTAACCTCTGTGGTAAATAGGTAACCCCTTTTTGAATCATTGGACAGTATGATTCATAGATCCATGAATATTAAAGGCAATTACCAGTGCTCTGGTTACTCCCCAGACCTTGACAAAGACCCTATTTAAGGAGATACCATGTACTTGAGATAGAGAACATTGATTGATAAATCTAGCTGCTACTCAGTTTGATGTTTCATCTCTACTGGATATCTTTCATAGTTCTGGAAGGTGCTCTGAATGCTACTACAGGAGAAAAGTAATCATTACCCTTACCTAGTTGTGGACCTTCAGAGCTGCAGTAATGTCCAGCCTGTCAAGAAGCACTCACTGGTATCATAGTGGAACAAATGTTATGAGAGTTTATTGATTAGATTTTTTGTCAACCTTATACAAGCTGGAGTTATCTGAGAAGAAAAAATGGCAGGTGATTGTTGGCTTCCATCATATTGTGCTATAGTTGTAGACGATTAGGCCTGTGTGAAAGCCAGGAAAGGGTCTATATTCCAGGGGGTCTATATAAAGGAATAACTTTCAGAGGCCTGTGTGATCTGGATGGAATGTAGAAAGTATGTTAAGAATGTTGGTACACAGTTTTAATCCCAGTATTCAGAAAGCAGTCATAGCATACACCTTGAATCCTAGTATTCAGAAGGCAGAGGCAGTGCTGGTACATACCTTTAGTCCCAGCATTTGGAGAAAAGAATCTAGGAGTCAGTGTCACATAGGAACCGATGTCTGAGATGAGTCAGATTGAAGGACAGGCAAAATGACTAATCAAAAGAAGAGTTAGCAGAATGAGTCAGAGTGAAGAGTTATTCAACTCTCACAATAGAAAAGTGGGCTCTCAGCTCAGAAGATCCATTAGAGAAGGAAGTACGAGGCAAGCAGTCTGAAGCAGACAGATGGAGGACAAGATACAGAGACAATGAAGCGCTCTGACTGAGGAACAGAAAGGCTGAGACAGTATGAAACAATGAGAGCTCAGGGAGAGACACAGAGGCAACTCAGCAAAAGAAGTCAATATGACATGGGAAGAGTGAGTCAGTTTGAAACTGAGCAGAGCAGTTCAATCTGAGGCAGTCAGCCAAAGTAAGTCAGAGTCAAAAGATTTTTGTAAGAAACAGGAAACTGACTCAGAAGTTCAGCTTAAACCAATAAGCTTTGAGAAGAATTTGAGCTAGAGCAGGGAGTAAGTTGAATCTGAAAAGTTAGACTTCAGAAAGAGCAGATCAGAGTGGCTTAGTCAGCAATAAGTCCCAGATGCTAATTAGATTTTATGGAGGTTTAAATGTTCTAGATTCTGTGGAGGCTGAGGCTGAAGCCTTCCAGTTCTAGGCTTGAGTACAGTGTAAAGAGGCTGAAATGCTCTGGGCTCCAGGACTAAGAGCCAGTGATTGAATTAGGTAAATGCATAAACAGCCTTTCGCCCTGAATCAACATCTGCATCTGGCATCTAATGTTACATGTAGTCAAATCAGTAGTTCAAATTCATGATTTATGATTGATATGAGAGAACCTAACTCTCTGTGGGCAGTGCCAACCCTGGACAAATGGTCCTGAGCTGTATAGGAAATAGAGCTGAGCAAGTTGAAATGAGAAAGCCATTAAGCAACATTTACCATTGCTTTTTGTTTCAGTTAGTCCATCCAGGTGTCTGCTTTAATTCTTTTTTTCTTTGATCAGTGATGTATTGTGATGGTGAAAGGTAAGCCAAATAGACCCTTTCCTCCTCAAATTGATTTTTTTTATTTGTTATCAGAACAATAAAAAGTAAAGTAGGACAAGGGGCAAGTGGCCACTTTCTGATTAGATTTAAAACCCATTTCTTCAGATGGAACCTAACCCTGATACTGGCAACATGGCTAAGAACATGTGGGTCATGGGCCCCAAAGGAGAAACTACTACCATTATGCTCCTAAATGGGCATAGAATTAAAATAACCCCTAATGACTTATTACAGTACCCATACATTAGTGTGTCTCTCAATCCGAAACTCTTTAGGTAGCAGATATACTTAATAAAGGGCACTATAACTGGCCAACATACAGAGAATAACATGGAATGTTCATCTCTAAATGCGCTGTTTATAGCACACCTACCCTCTCCATAGAAGAGGGAGAAGAAAAATTGTGAGAGACAGAGTTGCTGGAGGACTTCAAGAAAACATGGTGTCTAAGGAACAACAAGGCAGAAGCATGTCTGATCTTACAGCAGTTTTAGAATCATGCACAAGACCTCACAAGCTCTAGCCAGCCATAATCCCATCATGAAGGTAGGAGCAAAACCCCACATGTACATGAGAAACATAGATAACTTGTGGGAGATGAAGAGTCAGTTCTCTGCAAGGGTGTGATATCATAACAACCGTAATCATGGACAAGCCCCACATCCAGAAGTAGTAAGGCAGAACAAACTGGATTAGGTGGTTTTAAATGAAGGGCTAAGGAGAGAAACATGAAATTTTATAGGGAAGAGAGGTGGGGAAGGGTTCAAGAGGACTTGGGGTAGGCGGATGAATGTAATAACTAAACTTTGTTTTTAAGAAAGCTAACAATAGAGGAAAATGCCTGTCATTTACCCGTAGTCTGCATATACATAAGCATGAATGCCACCACACACAAAGATATACGCTTACATACATTCATATTTACATTAACCCCACAAAGTAAGAAATGTCTATTTTATTGGAAATGCAAATAATCTTACACATTAAATATTTGTAATTATACTATATGTATCCATATCTGTTATTCCTTTTTTTTTCTTAGATGTAACATTATTTTTAAAGTAAAATTCTTTAGCCATTAATAATTTTGTCTTTTCAAAGAAAACAAAACACATTACAAATTACTTTTGTGGAGAGTTAATAGTAAGTTAATAGTAAGTAAATGGTAAGTTTAACTAAGACATAAAAGATTAGAAGAAATTGGGGCTAACATAATCCTCTTCCCCAGGGCAGTTCTTGGCTTCACTGTTTTCCAGATATATAAAGAAGGGATTCCAGGTATGTTTTAAAATTAAAATATAATTACATCATCTTCCCCATCATTGTCCTCCCTCCAACCTTTTCCATACCCATATCACCTTTTCAAATTCTTCATCCAATTTGCCTTAATTATCATAGTTACATATACAGAAATGCATAAATATATAATACAAACTGCTGATTTTTAGTGTTGTTTACATATGATACAGGGATGGACACTTGGTACTGGATAAACAGTTAAGGGGCTCATACCTTAGCATGTCTATTGACTTTATTATCCTTCAGATATTGTTTAGGCACCTGTTAATCACTAGCAGAATGATAAGTGTGACTTTCAGAGGTGATTATACCATGGCACAAGCCTTTATTTAGGCTATCAAGGTGTTTATGAAGCAGAGAAATATATTTTATCTTCTCACATGTAAGGCAGCAGGGAGAAGTTGCCATCTATTGGTCATAAAGTGGTCCCTCTTGAGATTCCACACTAGTGCCTTAATCTAAAATTCCTTGTTTTGCTTTTCTCTGAGAAATAAGTTGCCTTTATAACATGATAATTTATAGTATTTTGTAATATGTTATATATTATAAATATTAATGTAATATATACATAAATGTTAATATGTAAAATACACATTATATATAATCTTTGAAATTGACAAAATATAAATTTACAGGATTTCATGTTTTCTTCACTCTCAGATATTTTTTACTATTCTAAGGTATACAGTTGGAAAATGTAAATCTAAGGCCTAAACCTAACTAGATTTTCCATTTTTAAAAATAGACTTGATGCCCAGGAATAGGAGAATATTGATCAAATCCGATTCAATTTAAACACAAAAATATTTATGACTTTAAAATATATTTTCTTACTAGGATTCCAATAGTGTATATTTAAAGTGTGATGCTTATTTTCCAAGTCATCAATTTTAGATGAAATTGGATTCAGTTTTCCTCCCTATAGGATTTTCATCCTGCATTTTCCATTCTTATTGTCAGTTAATCAAATCTGATTTTCTTCAGAGATAGTCATCAAACTTGAATTTGCCATGGATTTTTGCACTGCTACTAAATTTATATGATATTTTTGTACTTTCTTTTTCAGTTTCTTAAATCTTGGATGTAACTTGCAAGTGTCATCTGTACAGAGGACCCCACACCATTTTGTTTTCCTTCAAAATTTAGTCTAAGACTTCATAAGGACTGTCTTTTAAAGTAACTAAAGCAGAATAAATGACATTTTTGGAGTAAACCCACATACAAAAGTACCAACATGTCCTCAGTTGTTATAATCATAGCTCCTTTAGCTATCATAACATAGTAAATAAATAGATCTTTGCTGCTAGATACAATTGTATAATTTTTAAAATAATTTTATCTTTCAGGTTAGGGAAATCATTCTACAACATTATATAGTACTTGAGATCTGTTAAAATAAATAAATTGATGAAATTCTAATTAATTACTGCCATTATTTTTAATACTTTGTATTGCTTCCACCATGTACCTAATCTCAAATTTGTGAGGTGCAGATCCTGAGTACCATGTAGTAGTGGTACAAAAGTTCTACATATAAAAATAAGTCATGCTAATATTAAAGTTTTATTAAAGGTTATCCTGCTGTTTGCCCAAAGGCTAAACTTCCCCGATATCTAAGATTTAATAAGTGGTCATTTGATGGAGGCTGGCCACTAAACTGGAATGTTTCACCTTTACTTCATCCAAGACTTTTCTATAGGATCAGTGACTTCTCATTATAATAAATTGTCTTTATGGGAACATCTGGAAGAAAGAGACTTTAATGTTGGGACTCTGAAATATTATGTAAACATTTCAACCTCATTCAATTCACCTGAGCAGCTCATATGATAGACCCAAAATATAGGGGGTGATGAAGTAGATAATATTTGTCCCAACAGAATTTAGTGGATGCAACTGCAATGTCACATGTTAAGAACAGAATCCCAGGAAGGTACTATTACCATTTGGAGTAGTTTGTGGAACTACAAGATTATTGTCAAGTCAGACAAAATGCATTGAAAATACATGGGTATACATATTTTTATATTAATGACTGTATTTCATACAGGATTGAAAGCTCTAAAATAGAACAATAATCTAAAGTAGAATAATAATCCTAAATTATTATTTCTTTTCTTTTTCTCTCTTTTTTTTCAAGACAGTGTTTCTCTGTTGTAACTCCGGCTGTCTTGGAACTCACTCTGTAGACCAGACTGGCCTGGAACTCATAGAGAGCCACCTACCTCTTCCTCCTGAGACTGATGATCTTTAGATTTTAGAACTTAAAGACTGAAATTTGAGTTTTTTTATAGTTAACCAATATTAGTGAGATGTGCTATGTATTTATTTAAAAATTTCATATAATTTTTCATTAATGCATACTGTACTTAAAATGATTTGAAATTAATCATGAAGAGACAAACATAGTATAAATTTGCAGCATAAATGATAAGTCAATAATTTTGTTGAGCAGAATTTATCCACCTAAATTACAAACATAAAAGTTTTGTATTATTATAAAATGCTAATAGAACTTAAGATTGTATTTTCCTGGTTAGTATTAATATCTTGGTTTGTGAAATAACATAGATGCTCTGATCTTAGGAATGTCATTCATTCTCCATTTTTTTTTCTTTTTAGTATAATTTTTTTTTCTATCAATAGGATCATGCTGTGTCAGTACCAAGCAGAGAAGCAGTACCTTGTATTCTTGCTGAGACCATGCCAGGTTTAATTGGTGGAGCATTCTGTTAAGAATTACTCAACTCTATTCTAGGAACCTGACTTCAAGATGCCCCAGCTAGCTTATTTTATCTTCTGTTAAACTGCCTGCGTATGAAAAATTCCCCCTCTAGCTAACTGATTGTTTCAGTTATTTTAAACTGCTTGCTATGATCTTCTCCCACAACCGCTGAATGAGATAACAGGGTGTGTTTTTTTGTCTTTAAAAACTCCTTACTCTAAACACTTAGTAATAGAGTTAGATCCCAAATACCGAGTGTAGTCCCAGGCAGCTGGAATAAATGAAGACTTTCAGTTGGCTATATCTTGCATCTGAGTGGTCAACTCTGGTAGGCTCCCAGTGACAAGGCAGTACCAAATTTGATCATTATTACATATAGAATATAGAGCAAAACTAAGATTGTGCAACTATAAATCCTTCCAAAAGGCCTGAAGAACAGTCTACCTCTCAGTTTTTAATAGATGTTTTGTCTTTGCATCTGATACTTTACTTCCCCAATTCCCACATATACAGTTCAGAAATAACAGTAAGTTTTTGAAATTTCAAAACATGATATCATCTGCTATTTTAAGCAGCTCTCCCAACCTTACTAGTAGGCTGTCTCTCCAGGAAGATTAAATAGTGCAAACTACCTCAACAAGGACTTGAATGTTGTTGAAAATATAAACAAATATTCAGTACACAGCTCCCTCCCCATCTGTGTTTCTTTTTTACTTTTCTGAAGTAATGTTAGAAACACTGGCTCAAAATATTGTGTGGCAAAAATTTCTGCTATAGTTTTATATTTAGAAAAATTTAGCAAAGCTTGAGTCAAATACACTTCATTTTCTTCAAAGAAAGAAAGATGAATACATTCCATCATATCAATATAGAATATTTACTTCAGATTTAAGTGTGTTTGAATGTGTGTGTTTTCCAAGCTGTTTGGCATTTCTACAAACTTTAATAACACACAAAAAGAAATCAAAGCTTTGAGGACAACAACGTGTTACAGAAAGTCTTAATGCCCTCTCTACAGACTCTTAAAAACACAGGTGTGTGAGCTCTGATTTAGACTCAAACTGTATGAAGAACAGCAAATAATTTCAGAGGGAGATTTAGAGCATTCATTTCTCCAAGCCTTACTAGCACAATTACCATTAGAGTTGTGGGAAAGGGACTTTCATTTACCTCTAGATGGTATAATTTAAAGGGTTTTTCACGTTCATAATATTTCAAGCAAGATGTTTTGTTTATAGACTCTCATATGACAACATTCAGGATAATACAAAATTTTTAAAACATAAAAATACTGTGCAACGTATTCAGTAAAATTGAACAAAATTGAACTACACAACAACTACTCTATTTATTTGACTCTTTAATACACCCTAATTTCCTTCAAATTTTACTTATTCAAGTTAAAACAAACACTTTGGATGGAGATAAATGTAAAGCAGAAAAATATTTTTATTATCTTCCTGTTCCCCAATGACATTTTCAGTTGGACATACAGTATAATTTCAGAAGCTGAAATAGGTAAGGCTAGTTTAGATAGGAACTATATCAAATAGAAATTTTTAATCTGTTTGTGTGTCTGTATGTGTAAGTGGGCACACTCCATTTTGAAAGAATGATGGGAATAAGAAGATCAATATGTTCATTCTACTCAAATACACATATCACTCACACCTTTTATTCTTTATATGTGGTGTGTTTTCTTCATCTTAAATTTAAGAATTATTTAATTTTATATTTGCATACTGCATGAGTACTCTATTTCTTGATAAATACTTCTGTTTTTCTCATATGGCCACATATAAACACACTTACATGCTCACACACATGTGCAGGTGAACATACACAGAATGTATACATTTCTACATGATCCTTTTTATTTTGATTTCTAAAAGACAATATCCAGTTTATAAGACACTGGACTAGTAATCTCATATGAACAAGTTTTGGTACATATAACTGATAATATCAGGACTATAATTATACAAAGGTAAATTTGTTCGAATCCCATCTTTTAATTACATTTTATCCTTACCCTAATGATTTAAAAATAATTTTTATTTGTATATTTTCTCCCATCTACATAATAAAAGGATTAGAATTAAAGTGGAGTAGTAGCATTATCATTTAAATGCTTCTCTCATATCATATGTGGGAAAAAATTTTGAAAACATTGTATATGAGTTCTTATTTTAAATCTTAATGTTGTGCACTGGCTTCTCCAGGTGGAATGTGCCTGTTAAGTATTCCTTAATGTACAAATCTGAGACTCAAAATACATTTACACAAGGAGTGTCAAAATCTGACACTGTGCTTACATTTCTTGATATTGAGCACATGGATCTGTCTAATGATAGGGCTGTTCATTACATACTGCTATTATGAAATTGTCATAGAGTGTGGAAAAAGAGCATAGTCATTTTCTCATTTAAGATGCATTTTCAATTCAATTACAGCTCAAATAATTTCACAAAGGAAATTAAAATAAATTGTTTAAAATATGAGTCATACTTTAGGTTTGGTTATCATTTTACTATGGAACTGTATTTGTTAATATCAGGTAAATAGAAAATAGAATGCAAGAATGTTTGCTAATCAACAGCTCTTATGATGAGAACAGTTGTGGAACCATGTGTAGGTATTTTACAATTTAATTAAATAAAGTTCACATGTGATGATTGGCTTCTATTATTTAACATTTTTCATTGGTTAATTTATAATAGATTTTGGTGAGTTCAAAATCTGTACCTGCTGTCCTTGTAAGATAGCACAGACTGTAGAAGTGAAATAAAATCTAAGGAATCTCAAGAATGTGGAAAAGATTCCTGGGGTAGGTCTTTGCCTTAAATCTTCACAGGCTTCAGGAAGCTGCCAGAACTTTCTTATTGAATTTTCTCTTTCAGATCTGTAAGGTAATACATTTCTTTTGTCCCTATCAGTCGGTCTAATAAGTAATTTGCAAGCATCATGTAGTCTGCGCTAGGCACTTTCAGGAACTTCCTAGTAAATCTAATCCAGAGTAGCAAAAGTAGAGCCTCCTGAAGTGAAGAGTATTTGAAACATAATAGGGGACCAAAGAGAAATGAGTAGAAGAAATCTTAGATAGTATAGTGTGTAAATAAATATGCACTGTTTCATCCCTGGCAGTGGCAGCTTTAGTGTATTTAGGTTGCAAATGACACAGTAAAGGACATAAAATAGTTTCACAAGTGCAGATAAACAAAGCAAGAGGCCATGTTCTTGGTTATATCAGCCACTGACAATTTTAAAGTTCATATGGATGTCATGACAAACGCTTAATTTCACAATAGTTAAGAAATATACTGAGGCATACTGCCTACTTTATTTTCTAGAGAAAATTAACAGGAGCAACTGATTTGGTTATGAATGGAAAGTTGTTTCCATATTCTTTTCCAATGAGTCACATTTGTGCACTCAACTTGGCAGATGACTTGTTGTTTTTAATTGACCATACACAGACAGACCAAGCACCACCAGGCTCGATTGGCAAGTGTTAGTAAAGCATGTGTTCTTATTTTATTCTTTCTATTCTGATGGTTAGAGCATAATTTGTAGTCTGTTTTGTGATGACAAAGTGATTAATTTTGGTCAGTGGTATAAGCATGTTCTCTTGTATTTGATCCAAAGGTAGACTGTGGCTGTTAAACATCTTCTAACCCTTCTGTCTTAGCAAGGACCCAATCATTTCCTTTCTCTGGGAACCAGGGATCTGAGTAAATAGACTAGCCATGCTTTGGTCTCTGAATTGAATATACTTAAATTATATTTAGTGTAACAAATAAGTCCTTAAATGCCAAAAACTTACATATTGGGTTTTTTTTATAAATGAAGGTTAAAAATCCCTTCATTTGGTATAATCAATACAATTATTAAAATATCAATAGCTATGCAATTTATGCAATATTCGGTCTTTTTTTTTAATTGAAAATTTCAAGTGTAGTGTCATTAAGAAAGAATGGTATTGAAGAATGACAAGGGCAATTCAGTGTATCTGTTGAGGAAAGCTAAGTAAACATGGTAGTATTTTCCACATAACATAATCTATCAGGAGATAATGTAGAGAAGGAAACAGAATTATTGTTTTTCATTAAACATAATAAAATACTAGTTTTCACAAAATAGGAAATGAAAACATTCTCAAAATGTTCTACAAATAATCAAAGACTTATAACTGTGATAAGAGGAAGTTATACACAGCACATGGCTGGCACTGTCCAAGGCTTGTCCAATTAGTATATATAAAAAGAGGTAAACAATCGTGTGACTGAGACAGATGAGAAGCACACTGCAGGCAAGGGCAGGCACCATACATCCTCTCAAACAAAAAAAAATCAATCAGTGAAACATATTGAATACTGAAGTTTATAGAAGACTAGCCAACCAGCTCTTTAGGAATAATAAATTGAGATGGGGATAATGCATAACAATGGGAAAAATGGAGTATGATAATGGGAAAGTGCATACCATAATAAATTTTTGGCATAGTTAATCAACATTCGGCAAGCTGAAGTTCTACAGGGAAAAAAATGAGAAATACAACAAATGCTTTAAATAATAAATATTGGCTGTGGTAATTATAGCAGTGGCCTTAGTTCAAGTTTGAATTGACAGTGACTCAGCAAATAGATGCCATGAAAAAGTGTGTTGGACTGCCATGGGACTGAATGGCCATGGAGTGGGTTGAAGCAGTTAAGAAACACCATGCCATCCCAGAAAGTGAGAATGTTATGCGTTCAGCTGCTTCTCACCTTTGGCCCTGGCCAGATCCCAGCTAAATATTAAATATTGCCTGTTTCACAGAAGCAAAAGGAAAGTAACGTGGTAGGTGCTTGTCTGCCCTGTGGTTTATAGGATACCTCCCTCTTTGTCTCTATGAGACCATGCATTGCAAAGAGGTGACCCTGTGTATGCACCTAGCCCCACATGCAAATAAGGATACCCCAATGCCCTTGTCTATCCCAATGGATTTCCCACACTGAGTACCCAGGACCCTCCCCCGCTGTTGGATATATATGTAGCAGATACCCCACATTAAATGGAATGCTGCTTCCATCAGAAGAGACTCCTTGGACTGATTCATTGCGTCTTTTTTGTTATAGCGACGGAATCAGGGTCTGTGTACAGGTCCCAGAACCCTGTCCCCTCCCTCCCCCACTTCCCCACCGCTCCCCCAGCGAGAGTTTCCTGCAGAAAACCCGGCCAAAACCCAGCTAGCTGGCTATGGGCTGGGACAGAACAGAGACCATACTAACAGAAGTGCTAATTTAATGTTGTGGGAACTTCTTTGCTAACTGTGGTTCTGGCAAAATCTCCAGGCAACACTGCAGTGATGCAGATGTGCATAAGGACACTTCCTTACAAAACTCCCTGTTTTACTGATTTTGAGCAATTACTATGGTTGACATTAGTCAGTATGTTATAACTAAATATCTTTTACATTTCTATTTTCTACCCAGTAATGGAGTTTTCCATACTGAGCTCCTTCCCAGCTTTCATCTGCACATCTCTCTGGTTTTATTTAGATCCAGTATTATAATTATTGAAGACAGGAAACTCATTTTATGAAGACCAGAATCTGCAAAGATGCAATGAATGTGTTTAAAAAAGGAATCCTTAAATAAGTTGTTATTCTTTAGGAAAATATAAGGAATGAAAACCAAAACCAAAAGAAACTCCCATAAATATGTGAATTTAATATGTTTCAAGTAAGTGGAATAGAAAGCAATTAAAAGAAGTTGAAGAATAATCATAATCTGTTCTAGCATAATCTGTTCCATGAGACCAAGAGAGTAACAGAACTATAAATATAGTTTACTCATGAGAAACAAAACTGTGATGACCAAAACTGTACAGAAATTCATTGATGGGCTGAGTATTCCTCCATGAGAGATTAAGAAGTGTTAATTAATTGAGTTAGTTAGAGGACAAGTTTCTTTTTAAGCTTGCATAGCTCTTACAATTGGATGTAACTATTTATTTCTAAATGTCAAGCACTAAAGTATACACGTCTTGCTTCACAGAATGGAAATTAATGTCATCAAATCCCTGTTGTCCATGTAAAATTTACAGTTCACAGATTTCCTGAAATGTTGCTTAAACATGTATTACCTGCAAAATTGACATTTGAAAACAAGAATTTTTATGTATTGGCAGGTTGAAGGGCAAGCTGGTTAAATGGAATGCATAGCTGAGGTTTAGGATGGGTCAGTTATCACAATTATAGTGTCAGTTATTTCAAGTATTTCTTTACTTGAAATGCAACATTGTCATAAATAGAAACTCATATAATAAATTCATGAATGCTAAATATTTAATATTACTTTTTCACGGTGTGAAAATGTAATTTCTAATATATAGACATACAATCCTAGCTTTTTATAATAATTCTAAGAGTTAAAAAGGAGAATGATGTTTTAGCCTTTTCCTAGGAAAGGTTGAACTTAAAACCAATGGGATTTACGTAGATATAAAAATACAAATAATACTTTGATATTTATTAATTTTCTAGTTCTGTTTTCTCAAATTAACAGAGGCCCTGAAACTTAATAGATATGTAGAAGAACAGTTGTTTTTAGAAATTCTGACAAATACTGCTTTGTTCAGTTGAATCCTAAGGAGGGTTCTTGAAGTCTAATTTGATTTAATCCCTTTGTTAAACTACAGCATTTATCACAGCAGTGGCTTTAGTCAATGCAGTTGTTAGCTGGAGTTATGTTTCTTTTCATATTGTTCAAGCAGAAGGAGGTAACTCACAATACTTAAGCCCAGTGTTTGATAAGATTTTTCTCATTATAAGACTTTAAAGAAGGTACAGGTTAATTCTCCAGATTTATTACCTTGGTTTCTGTAATCTCTGAAATCTCATCACAGTCTCAGATAGATGAAACATGATAGATAGATAGATGGATAGATAAATAGATAGATGGGTAGATAGGTAGAAGACACATAGATACATACATGGAGAGATAGATGATAGATAGGTAGATAGAATAAAAGACATATAGATAGATAGATGGATAGATAGATGGAGAGTAGATAAATAGATGGATAAATACATAGATAAATGATTATACCTTTTCATTTTTCCACAACTTTCTGTTGTCTCTCCTATTCAGGATCTACTTCCAGTCCCCAAATTAGCCACGTTTCTTTTCAGGATAGGTAAATAGAGTGGTGTCCTCACTTTACCTCTTTACCCTTATAATAATATCTCCCTCTTCTCTCTCTCCTCTCTCTTTCTCTCTCTCTCTCTCTCTTAAACACTCACTCTGTTTCTCTCTCAGGGACTTTCAACTTTCACATTCTAGACACACACATTTAAAACTGGAGCTTTATATTCTATCTATCATCTATCTATATTTATTTTCTAACTATGTATATATGTAAGTATGAATTATTTATGTATGTATGTATATATTTATTTATGTATCTATCTACCTACTTACTTATTGATTGATTGGTTGATTGCTGTTGTTGCTGTGACAAAATACTACCAAAGGCAACTTAGACAGGATCTATTTGGGTTCACAGCATGGGCATAGAATTTCACAGAAGGGAAACCATGTTGATAGGATCTTGAAGCTGATTGACCTGTCATGTTCACAATAGGAGCAGGGAGATGTGGATGCTGCCTCTTGTCTCATTTTCTTTTGTTTTGCATTTAGTCTGGTACTGCTGTACGTTTATTTCTGTTTTATTTATTCTAGTCTATTGGTGTTTGTGCTCTCTGTGTGTATCATTACAATTCTGGTTAGTTATTATTTTTATGTAGTACAATTGGAGATAGGAAGTAGGATGTTTCCAATTTTTTTATTCTTGTGTTTCAGAGTTCTTTGGCTACTTGTAGACTTTTTTTGCCTCAATATGAATCTTACTAATACTTTCTTATTACTCTTAAGAATGTTATTGGAATTTTGACTTAGATTACCCTGAATCATATGATTATTAATTCTGAAAATCTATGAACATGGGAAGTCTTTCCATCTTCTAGTGTCTCGTTGAATTTTTTAATCATTTTAAAGCTTCTTTTTTTTTTTTGGTAGAACATCATTTACTTTCTTAGTTATGATTAATCCTAAGCTTATTTACTTTATGGTAAAGTATATTTTTCCTGATTTCATATTTGAAATTTTGCTATTGATATATGGAAAACCTATAGAGCTTTCCATATGAAGTTTATATTATACTAATATGATAAAAGTGTTTATAAGGTTTAACATTTTTTTCATGGAGAGTAGTTTGTATATGTGCATATGCATAGGATCATGAGAGGTAAATAGAATTTGATTCTTATTTCTACCTCATTTATTTCTTTCTTTTGTCATTGTTCTAATAATGCTCCTGTTCTCTTCTTGTTTTTTGTTTGTTTTTGTTTTCATGAAAGGATGTAAAACTCTTGTTAAAGTTCTTTCTGACTTGTGATAAGATCATATGATTTCTGTCCTAAGTCTACATTGCTGTGGAAGTTTATTTTTAGTTATGAACAAAATAATTGTTTTATGCAATGTTGGGTGAGGGGCTACCCTAGGACTTGGTGTTGATGGTTTCCACTGCTGAGGTCTGGCAGAGATTACACATAAGAAAATGCCTGTCTCTCTTGTTGAGCCACCACAGCAGCATAACTATTAGAAATGGCATACCAAAGTAGGGAGACAATGTGGAGACAAGGAAGAAGAGAAAGAAATTCCAGACCTCACAGAGTCCAGTAAGGTACATTCTTGGAAGTTACCTGAAGATAGATAGAGTTTAAGGTATTAACTGAAGGATCCTGAAGGAAGATGAGAGAGAGAGAGAAAGAAAATAAGCTTCTTTGAAGTGAAAAGGCTATGAAATTAATAAATAAATGAGAAAGAAGATCTTAGTTGAGTGGCATGTTTCAGAAAAGTGTTTTGGATGAATTTTCATGGAGAAAACAGAGTTCAGCTGGGAGCAGGGAAAAAACCAGGTTCTAATTGCTGTTCCTGATCATGGAGTTGATGCTCCCTCCTGCTGCAGGTGGTAGTTAGGGCACAGGAAATGGAAACAAGAGCATAGTCTTCCACAAAATTAGCTTTCTGATAGCTGTGTTGTATATGTGTGAAGGTCAAGATGTTGTGTTTGAGATCTATGGAAGGGGTTGTGTGTTTTCCCTTAGCAGTAGTGAGAAAAAAATGCCAAACTGCAAGCATGTTTCAACCCGAAATTCTTCTCACCAGCCCAGGACCCCTTCCTGTTGTAGAAGCTTTTGGAACCAAAAGGCCACTTAGTTAAACTGAACAGTTTATTTATTTTCTTTCTACAAACCTGACTACAAGCAATCCAGATCCTGGTGATTATGATGAGAACTCCACCCATTAGGAAACCCTTCCTGCAAACAAGGTGACCTGTTATTTTTCCTGCAAACCATGTTTCTATCTTCAGATCTGGAATGTGTTTCCTCAGGGTCAGCACACAAAAGCTGTCTTCCAGAACTGCCTGAAGTTGTATCTTGTGCTGGCAGCTGAACTTGGTACTGGAAGAGTCACCCAGGTGGTGTTAGGTTTGAAGACATGAAGTGATCATGGAGAGCAATTGAGGCTTGACATTATGAGAGACCAGGAAAGGCCATTGGTAAAAGTGTAAGCCTCAGCAGCCACTGAAGGCCTGGATTGAAGGGATCATGCAGAGAAGTTGAGGCTTGGCACCATGAAGAGAGGCCAGGAGAGGGTATTAATGAAGCTGTAGCCTCAGTGGCAGTTGTAGGTTCAGATTGAAGACGTCATGTAAAGATGTTGCATCTTGGCACCATGAAGAGAGCTCAGGAGAGGTTATTGGTGAAAGTACAGTCCAGCTGTAGCAAGGGACCCCAGCAGTTTTGGAGATGCCAGTACCATGGAACAACCACCAAGAAAAGCAGCTGCAGTGAAGTGAACAGAGCTAGTTCCTGGAGTACAAGCTGTGTTAGCTGTAGAAGTCAGAGCCAGACCCAAGTCCTTTGGAGAAGCCCAGAGTTCATGAGTGAATTCCAGATAATTGGGCATTGGTAATGTTTTCTGTTCTCCAAAGACATTGTGTAAAAGCTTCATAGATGTTTGATTTCGTTTGTCCTACGTATTAACAAGCCTCGTGATTGTTACTCTTGTAAATACTTTTGCTGGTGTAGTTTTAAATTGTTTTGTAAAGGTAAAGCATTTTTTAATACAGAAAAGGGAAATATTGTGGACAAAATAATTGTTTATGCGTCGTTTGAGGGACTGTCCTAGGTCTTTGTGTTTTGTATTTTTTGCAGGTGTTGTATTTATGTGGGGTTCCATTGTCCACTATGGTGCTCATCATTGTGATGATTCCCTCTGCAGTAGTCTGGCAGAATTTGCATCTGTGAAAAATGCCACCCTGTGTCCTTGCTGAGCTGCCACAGCCGCCTAACAACTATACTATGTACAGTTAGAAATTATGCTGGTTTAGGAAGGTAGAATAATAAGTTTTCTTCAAAGATCCAGGGCCTTGCTAGTCACAAATATTGGTCCATTTTTGTATTAAGAACTTTTTGGTTTACTATATTGACCATGATTGATTTTGTTCCTCTGCTTTCCTTATTTCTACCATTTCTCTCATGAAATTTTTTGATTGTTTTTCTTTTACTTCTGTGAATAGTATTGTTTATGACTCTTATATTTGCAGGAGTGGCTTCCTTATAATGAATTTTGTTTGCTTATGATTTTTCATGAACTACTAATATTTTTCTGTTAATTTTAAATGATGCCATTGCTGAACAGTAAAAACTTGATTGGCAGTTATTTACTTCCATAGCTTGGAATATGTTGTTTGACGTTTTCTTGATTTTTTAAGATTTCTGATAAAAGATGTGATATATTCACCATTGTAACTGAGTTGACCCTTTTATCTTAGAATTTTTATGCATATTGTTACATTTATGTATAATATGTTTATGGTTGAGAACCTTGGCACACATGAATATTACCCTTTTCACCAGGCAAATTCCAGGGTTCATACTAAGGTCATCACACTTAGTTTAAAGTGCTTTTATCTGTGAAATATCTTTTATTGACTCTTTGCGTGTGTGTGTGTGTGTGTGTGTGTGTGTGTGTGTGACTGAGTATGTGTGTGTATGTTTTCTTTGTGGTTTTGTGATTTGATATGTTGACAGCAGTATGTTTTGGAGAGGACCTCTCTCATCATTTGCATTAATGGTTCTTTTGAGTGTTATTTTTTATAATTGTTTTGAAATAATAATATAATTACATTATCCCCTTACTTCTTTCTTTGCTGTCTCAATTCACTCCTTTATACCCACTTTACTTTTTTTAAATTTATGACTTCATTTTCTTAAACTTTTGTTACATATGTGTGTATGAGTGCATATGTATGTTTTCTACTACTCTGCATGTTGATAAGTTATGGTTTTCTGTAAAGATCTTTGTCTGTTGAAAACAGAAGTTTTCTTGATGAAGGGTAAGTACCACACTTAACTGTGCATTTGAGGATACACATTTGCATATTGAATGTAGTAAGGGATTGTATTGGTTTAATAAAACAGCAGTAGGAGGTTCTCAATCAGGATCCCTGATTTCACTAGTCCTGAGTATTTGGCCAGATCTTTTGCACTAGGGATGCTTACCTTCTTGTCGATCATGCCTAAGTGTACTTAGAAACTGTTGGTTACCTACAAATTCTGCACACCATTATGTAGCCTTAGGGTTATCTAAGCATGCTGGTTGTTTTTGTTCTCAGCAATCAGATCTGGGTACAAAATGGGGACAACAGATGTGACATAGTATAAAGGAAAGAAGACAGGAGAAGAATCAGAACTTTCCTGTTTCCTTGTGGGTTCAGGACATCCCTGAGACATTTTTGCAATGCGAGTGCAGGCTTTTATCACATTAAAATTTAAATGATTTTTCTTGGGCTCACTTTTACCATTTTCATGTAGAATACACAGCTGTCTTCAAGGACAATGATTTGTTTAGTTTTTTGAGTTTCTATTTCATTTCTAATTCTATCCCATTGTATTTTTTAAAGAGATATTGTCTGTATATATTGTTGTCTTGCAGCATCTAAAATGAAATTATAGCTCAGAGGAAGCACATTCATAACTCTAAGAAGAATAACAAATGTTTAGCAAGCTAAACATTGCTTACTGTCAATAGGCAATGGGAATGTTGGAATACATTGTGGGCTCTGTATTATGCATAGATGAGGGATCAGCTCTCATCCATAATCTCAGTGCTGGAGAGAGAGACTCTTCAGAGTTAAGGTGAGCTAATGCTGTAGGCTGTGGTTTGAGCAAGCTTTTCTCATAGAAGAATCTGCAAGACTGTCACAGAGATTGTTTACAGCTTGTTCTTGATCTGGATTCCAGTATGAAGACAAAACATTCTTGGTAATGCAACTGCTTTCTCCTACTTGCCTGTATACAAATTACTCATGAAAACTAGATGATATCCTTATAATCTGACCTGAGATTCCTGCTTAAGTGAAGGCAGCATGCCAAATATTCTATTTTTTAAGGCAAAAATTAACACACACACACACATACACAGACACACACACACACATACACACACAATTTTCATATTTCACACACCTAAAGGAACAGATTATTATTTTGAACAAAGGAAAAATCTGTATTCGTAAATGATATAGTTATTAAACTTAATTGTAATCTTTCATCCCCTTCAGTGTCTATAAAAGAAAAGGTAAAAGGATTCAAGGCACTCTTGCCACAAAAATAATAATGTAGGGCCAGTAGAGAGGAAATCTGGACTCATTTATTGATATTTATATTTTTTAAAGCTGTGGGCTTTGGTAGAAGTGCACATTTATTCCAGTTGCTCAACATTAAACTGAATCATTGCATTCACCCTGCAAACAGCAAAGTCCTTTAGTCTTATTTCCAATGTGAAAATGTAACAACACTTTATCTGTTTTGTACGGAGGTTAACCTAGCTGCCTCCATGGCTGCTACATTTGAAAAGCTTGGACTAGCTAATTGTACATAAAAAGCTTCTTCACTCATCAATTTTCTTTCTAACTGGGTCACAATCAATCACTGTGAAGGTTAAATTTCTCTGAGTCACTTAGATGAGGTTGAGGCAAATGTATTACCCTGAAAGACTGTTCTTATTTGTCATTGAAATTAACTTAACCTGAAGCTTTGCTAAAGTTTACCTGTATTAAAATAACCTGTATGTCTGGAACCAACAGATTATTTCTAGATTTCAGCTTTAATTTTTAACATTGCTTTTATGAGGAAAAGCTGGTACAGGTTAATACATATAATTAATATCTGCGACTTTCTTTCCTGCTTTAGACATTGGAAATATCTCTGAAATCAACCACTGCTTGCTCTTTTTCACATAATGAAAATCCTGCCTTGTTTGCAACTGTAGCCACTTTTCTCTCTTAGTATTTTATCTGTGTTACATAAACGGGAGGAAAAGTACAGTGGGAAGAGAAAGCCTTGAAAATACTTTGAAAAAGAAGTTTATACATTTATATAGGTTAATTACTCTTTCTGTAAAGGTATCTGTTAGAAGCAAAGACAGATGACAGAGTCAATAGACTGACACCCTTGGGAGTTCCACAGAGGCTGAAGCAGCAGACACAGAACCTGCAGGTTCTCCTAGATATGTCATATGGTTGTCTGGATTGGTGTTCTTGAAGAGAACCTACAGGCTAGAGTGTATCTGGGAAGTCTCTGACACTTTTGTCTGTCCTTGGGACCATTTCCTCCTACTGGGTTGCCTAGTCCACCCTTGATGTAGGGATTAGTGCCCAGCCTTGTTCCATTTTATTGTGCCCTGTTAGAGCAGTAACCCTAGGAGGATTGTTCTCTTCTATGGGGAGAAGTAGATTAGGAGGAGAGAGAAGATGGGTGGACCTGGGAGGAATGAAAAGAATGTAGGAGGGGTGTCAAGATGTAGTATATGAGAGAAAATAAATAATTAAATAATGAATAAGTAAATAAATAAAATATTAGTTTTGATTCCTAATATGTTATCTTTTAGATAGAGAAAACAAAGAAAGAGAAAGTCAGTATGAACTCCTGATATGGCTCCACGGTTAAGAACTCATACTGCCATTCCAGTCAACCTGAAGTCAGCTCTAACATTCATTATTGGTAACTCACAATAAACTGTAACTCTGGATCCATATGACTTTACACACTTATCTGGCCTCCATGGACACCTGAACACATGGGTCTTACATTTACACAGAAACTGAAACACGAGCACAAGTGAAAACACAGTTATTTTGAAAATCCATGTAGTATATAGATATTATCATTTTACTTGTAATATATTTTTTTCACCTATAACAACTTATTATCAGTTGACTAGTATGTTTCTTATACAATAAAAAGAAAGATAAAAGATTTACATGCTAATGAAAATTTAGAACCCATAAAAATCAAAATTTTCATCATTTATTATTAATTATGATGTGATGCTTCAAAGTAAATTTGCTATCTTTAATTGCTCCTTAATTATGCTTTTAATACTTAAAATATTAATGAGAATAAAGTTCCAAATAGATCTGTGGTTTATTTAAATCATTACAACAGTATAACACGGAATCTTTATTTAGTATTTAACTACTTTTTAAAATTTTACAAATTAGAATATTCCAATACCACAACAACTGGAAAATTTTACAATTCCCACACATACTTAATAAATTAATAAAGAAATTTTAAATGATTCATGAGTAAGTATATATTTAAACATTTCTTTTATATAATTTCATCATATTCTTAGCACTAAATAATAATTCGCAATCCTAAAAAGCCGTTTTATAAATAGGCTATAAACAGCATTTGATAGTACCTGACAGAAAGTAATTTTTACATTCATGTCCAAGTTCTATATAAACATGAAAACTAAGACTCTCAAATAAGGACTTTAAATATCATAATATAACTTAAGAACAGAAAAAATGTAGGATTCATTTCTTTTCTAAAACATGTTGAATTATTAATAATTTACATTAATATTTAACACTCAGTATGTACTAATTAAGCCCAACAGAAGACATAACATCCTGCTATTAACTATCCCCACACTTGGCCTCTATAATAAGCCATAACTTTCATATATCAAATTCTGTTGTATTAAGCCTTTCTTTTCTGAATTCTGGTCACCTTTGTTGTTCACAAAAGCTTCACTTATCCATTTAACATTCTCTCAGTGTGTTGTCTTAAACTGAATATATTTGATGATGAACAAATATTACAAGTAAGAAAAAAGTTTAAGAAATGAAATGTGATAATATATAGAATAAAATGGTCTGGAGTAGGCAGATGCTCATATGCATATCTTTGTTTAGTTTTTGTAAGGAAAGCAATTCTATTGTCATCAATGCAATAATGCACACTTTGTCTGATATACATAGTTGCAATGGGGTCATTTTCAATGTATTGCATCATATAACACCTCTATTCTTTTTTCTTTGATGGGCACAGTAACTATATAAAAGACAAAGAATAAAAGGACAAATTACAACCACAGTTTCTGCTTCTATGATCATATTTATTAATAATTAGAAACAATTCCAACAGAACATGTTTGGGTGTCATGCAACTCTGAGATCCTGATTTATCACAATAAGATAGGTTTGCTTATCTATATTTCCAGCTGAAGAAAGGAATGAATTTAAATTTATTTCATAGGCATTGAATAAAGATGATATTTGCATTGATCCCAATGAGATATCAAGACTTATTTTTGTGAGATATCAAGATTTATTTTTGTACTTAACCTGAGTAAATCAGTATCATTAGCATATCTTAAAAAATTATTGATAGGGCAAATCTGCCATGTATGTGTTTACTGAAGGAAAACTAGATTTAACATGTAGTAATGTTGGATATTTTTTCATAATGGACTACGTTATGTGTATGTCTATTAGGCATTCACATAACTAAGAATATTTTTGGTCCTGTCATTAAACGGTGTTCACAGTAGGCATTCCATAGGTAAAGCTATTGGGGTGAATTTAATTTAGATGCATACATTGCAATAGAGAAGGTGTCAAATAGGGAACAGTCCTCAACCTCACTAAAGAAGAGATGGTAGGCTCATATAGAGTAGAGTGTGTCAGGAAAGAGAGCAGCCAGAGGGAAGGAGCCTTGGATTGATTCCTACATTGTGTAAATGATGCTTTATTAAATGGAAAATGAAGATCCCTCTTTTCACCCCAAGAAATTCTGGAGCAAGAATGAACTTGCAGCCACTGAAATTGAGTTCCTATTCACCCTGGAGCTGAGGTGGCCAAGTTTCTCCATGAATGCATCATGATTATATTGATAGTCAAAGAATTTGAAATAGTATTCAATAATAAACTTTTGGTATCCATTTGAATACCTGAAAATATGTCTGGGGCTTATTAAATCTGTGAATGTAAGTTATACAACAAAACAAAACAAAAACAAAGATAAGCCAAAAAAAACAAAACAAAACATATCATTAAGCTGAAACCTTCTGCAAGACAGAATAAACTGATTAGATCTTTAATGATCATTAAGAGATTGGAATTCTGTGAGTCCACAGTTAAACTCCAATTTATCGTGGGCTATTGTGAAACCCCTAACCAGCCATTTCTTCCCCACCTACATGTAGAACCCTGTATACTATGACCGACAGAAAAAAACAAAACAAAACAAAAAAAAAAACATTTGGGATATATTTGCTTAACTGACTACTAATTTCTCACAATCCTAAAGCTAAGAATGTCATCAGTTAGTAGCTGTAGAGGAAGACTGGATCCTTGTTCTGGCAGCATGGCTGCTCTAGGAAAAGCTCTTCAAGGGCCTTTGTGATAGACATTTGATCTCTGATCTGGCAGTGTGGTTGCTCTAGGGTAAGAAGAATATTAGTCATTCTGTTCTGTCCTCTGTTCGGACTAATGCTAAATGATATGGGATTCTGTGTTTCCTCTTCAGTGACTAACATTGAGAGACGAGGAACACCCATTGTTTCTCAGTGTGATCTTTGCTTAGTGGCAGTAAGGTTGACTGTCTTGGTGTTTGAGAAGTGAATTATAGCATTTTCCTTTTGAATGAAAAATAAGACTTTGTATCAGAAGGCAATGTAGCACATATCTTAGAGTTAGCTAACTCAGAAGGCAACATAACATATGCCTTTACTTAACCCACCCCAGAAGGCAATGTAGCACATGTCTTTAATCCCAATTCTCATAAAATAGGAGAAGCTGAGGAACTGAGAGAAGAAGCAGGAAAAACAAGGTAGAAGCAGAGGCAGGAGACTGAAGAAGCAGGCATGTAGAGAAGGCAGCTAGTGAGAGCTTAGTTCAGTCTTAGAGGCTAAGACCCACTAGGTCCAGGCTTGCATCTTGAAGATTGTATCTTGTTCTTTCTTGAATACCCCAGAAATAAAAATATTTTTACAAGCAGCTGCTGGCCTCAGCTGAGATTTCTAAGCTTTCCAGTCACGTGCCTGTGTCTCTGGTACATCCTTGTTTGAAAAATACTTGAAAAATAAATTGACTCATTACTTTCTGTTTAATTACGATAAAAATTTATGAAACTCCTTTGAAATTGGAGCATAGAACTTTGGGTATCTTAAATACGTGTTTGCTGGCCATTCTCACTCATATTTGGTTCCAGAAAAAACTATTGCTCACATCCTTTGAGGTGAGAGTTGTGTTTTTGCATGGACAAACATTCCAACAATGCATGTGATACAAATTTGCAAACCATGCACAAGTTGAACAAATTAAGATGATAAACCCAAGACTCTCAGCTTATTTTTGATTTATCAACCTTAGATAAGTAGATATCTTTTAATATTTAAGCATTTTAATGTGTGTGTGTGGGGGGGAGGTTCTAGGAGCCCCTGTTGTAGTCTGTGTGTGAAGCTCAGAGAACTAATTTCAGGAAGTTTAGTGTCTTCCTTTCATTGTAGGTTCAAATCAACATTGAGAACAATGATAAGAGTATGCTATCTTAAAAATATACTTTATTTATTAAATATCTCAAATGTGAACATGAATATCATTCCACCACAACTGTCTTATACATGTTCTTTACTCCCCATGTTTCTGTGTTGTTTATATTTAATGCAACACAGCTGCATCACTTTAATTTGAACTATTGTAGCAATTTAAAAATTGGAAAGCTTTGGCTTATAAATTTCCCTTCCCTACATCCCATGAAAGATTCACTCCACTCCTATGTTCCTGAACATATTGTTTCTACCAGTGTTGAATATCCAATGTATGCCACAAAGGTTCTTCACGCAGAACAGGACATACATTAAACTAAAGGACAAAGCATTCATTATAATTCTTCAAAAGAATAACTAGACACTGTACAAACTTACACTGAGTGATGAAGAATAGGGTAAACATTGGATTTAGTTCTAGAAACAGAGTAAAGGACGTTTCATGCTATCTTCCCCACCTCAACACTTTACTTTCAAAATTTACTGGGAAGAAAATGAAGCCATTTATGTCACCACTTTCTTCCAGTTTGGCAGGGAAAGAAAGTATGATTTATTGAATTAGATTTGTGGCAATGTTTACAACGAAGATTTTACCTCGGGACATAGACTTACTTTGGGGACATTTGAAATTTATAAAATATTTACCTGGTATTTTGCTCAAGGGAAAAATAAATAATATACTGCTTTTGTTGACTAGTTAGTTCTTATAAATTAGGTCACATAGAGGATGATATAGTTTCTGAAATGTTTTTCAATTTTGATCCCAGCCATTATGATTTTGGCAGAAACAATAAGAGAAAGAATAAACTCTTCATACATCTTTGTGC
The DNA here is from genome assembly GCA_026225945.1 of Cricetomys ansorgei. NCBI lineage: Eukaryota > Metazoa > Chordata > Mammalia > Rodentia > Nesomyidae > Cricetomys > Cricetomys ansorgei. The sequence continues at coordinate 9,850,187 of JAMJFZ010000107.1, forward strand.
CATGTTATTTCTTATGGGGGTTGTTCCCCTTAGCAAGCTTCTTGACTAGCACAGGATGTTGTTTTCCATTCATAAGCTAGAGTACATTTGATTGGATTTAAGTTTTTCACCTAAGTGTTTTGAGCAAAAACAGAGTAATCAAGAAACAAACATATAACCACGTGTTAGTTTACAATGGGAATGATTATTGAGAACTAGTTAACAGCTGGTTTCATCACTGTCTAATCTAAGCAGCATAATAGTATACAACATTTGATACCATTAAGACAAGTAGCAGTTTACAAATGTGTGAGACTGTTGCCAGCACTTCCCTTTAACCATTACAGTTGCTTTTTAAAAGGAGATTAAAGAATTTAATTGTCTAAAAAGTATAACATAAAAACACAATCACCACATATATAAAATATCAACTATTTTATATAGTTATATGTACACACACACACACACATGTAAACACAGGCACATTCATACAATTAGACACACATAGACATACATGCCTGGAAGTGAATTAAGATCGTGTTCAACAACGTCAATCTAAACATGAAATTAATGTACTATGACATGACATTAAGGTTGATAGAAGAACACTACATCCTAGGACATTTTCAGCTTCTTTATAGTTCTTTTGGCACAACTGTTATACATGTCATTTGTAATTAGTGTAGTGACAACATTAAACAGACTATATATTACATTTCAGTTTTCTGAGTTAAAATTTTATGATAGAGCAATATGTTTATAGTCAAGAGATATTAAGATCAATACATCTTATATCATGCTTTATAATTTTTTTAACAAGAATGTCGTGCAATAAATAACTTCCATTGAAACAGTTGATAGTTTTGCTTTGTTTTATATTAGATTTCTTTAAGAAATGGAGTCCCTATTTACTTCAGGCTTTTCTAAGTGCTGAGATTTTAGATAAAGACCATCATGTCTACATTTTTGATTTCTGCTTTCCTTATTTTTCTGATGTGCTATTGCAATAACTTTCTTTTATTGCCAATTATCAAAGAGTTAGAACTTAAAGATTATGAGTCCACAAGATGCTGCTTAGACCAAGAAACTGAGACCAGATAGGCCAGGGACCTAGGGGAAATAGAAGTTGCTCTCAACTTGAGGGTCATGACCCTTTGGAGGAGTCAAATTACCCTTTCAAAGGGGTCACCTAATAATGGGCTCTCCTAGAGCTAAAGAGGAGGTTGATACATGATTGGAACCCCTGAACTTTCACTGAGAGCAGAAGGTGGTTTGCCACTCCCCCACTCTGACAAACCACAGCTATGCTGTTTGCTTTCACAGCAGGTCACCACCTCTTCATAGGCACTACCCCCTCAAAAGTATGCGATCCAGCTGTGAAGGGACAGAAGAGACTCCATTTTAGGCCCCAGACTTCATCTCAAGCTTCAGTTATGAAGCACCACCAAAAAATAATTTCATGGTTGGGGGTCACTACAACATGAGGTACTGTATTAAAGGGTTGTAGCAAATTAAGAAAGTTGAGAAACACTTCAGTAACTAAAGGAAAATATCAATAAAATGAGTCTTAGTGACATTCTGCAGTACTCATAGATCATTGCCTCGCTCAGCTATCATCAGAGAAGCTTTCTCCTGCAACAGATGGGAAGAAATGCAGTGACTCATAGCCAAACAATGTGTAGAGAGTGAGAGACGTTAGAACATTCAGTCCTAAATGGGATGTGTCCATCAAATCCCTTCCTTCAGGGATCAGGGAACCCTGATGGAGAGGAGGCAGAAAGGGTGTAACAGCCAGAACATATGGAGGACACCATGGACACAGGGCCTTCTAAACACATCAAGACCCATGCACATAGGAGCTCATAGTGACTGAGGCAACTTGAGCAGGGCTGCATAAGACTGCACTAGATGGTTCCCTCAATCTGAAAGGAGAAGTGGACACAAGCCCTCATCCCTAAGAAGCTATCTCAAATTGATAACCACTTACACATGGAAAAATCAATTTCTACAAAGGAATCTAACTGGGGGAAACTACTCTTCAGGGTTGGCCACAGGCCTAGTAATAGTGGAGGGTCAACAGAAAATGAACTCAGTGACATCTTTGGAGGTTCTTTGTCTCATATGTTTTATCAGGGCCTTTCCTCCCCTTCGTTCTTTTTTGAATTTAATTTATTTTTATTATCTATTTTTTTAGCATAAAGTTTCTTTGCTTATAAATTGTAGCTTCTGTTTGTTTTTTATTTTTTATTTTTAAGGGATTTTTGAGTTTTTGAACTAGACAGTTTCTATATCTATGTTTATTTCTGGTGCCTTTTCTCAGGCATTTTTCCTCCTTTTGATGTTTTGTTTTACTCTGATTCGTTTGATTTGGTTTTGTTTTTTAAAATTTTATTATGTCTGTTTTCTATAGAGAGCAGAAGGGGGTGAATGTGGATGGGAGGGAGGAAACTAGGAGGAATAAAAGGAAGATAAACTATAATCAGAGTATAAAAATCTATTTTAAATAAAAGAAATAAAAAGGAGTATGAGTCAAACATAGAAATTTTCTTATTCACTTTTGTAGTTATTGTTACCATTGTAAAGTTGTTGATTTATCTGTCATCTAGGTAAGTTGTGGTTGAAAACTTGTGACATTCAAAAGAAATGAATGGTTAAAGGAGATTTGATTTTATTTTTTTTTGTTCGAGTATAAAACATCATTTGGTCCCATATATTTTAAATGAGGTAAGTTTTTATATATTTTTCATTCTTCTGTGCATATATTTACATATGACATCCAACAATATTTGAAATACTTGCGAAACAGCATCTTTACATTACTAGTTAAGTATTTTGTTATTGTCATATAATATTATTATTTTTGCAATAGATAATTTTACTGGAAGCAAGGAAAATAATTTGCTACCAGAAGAAAAGTGCTATCTACTTACATAAAACTATTATTTATATAAACTGATCAAGTGCCCTAAATTTCCCAAGAATATACCATTGGTTGGCTAATATGCAAGTTACATCTCAGAAAATGTTCGTGAAAAAAAAAATCAGAGATATGGCCTTCTTCACTGTAGTAACATATGACTCCTTTCCATTTAGTTTATAGAAGACAAAAATATTAAAGTCAGCTGTCATGAGCATTTACTATAATTATAAAGCAAAAGTAAGAATGATGTTATAAAAAATGTTATAAAAATTTCAGGGTGAAATCTTTTTGTTATTTATGTGTAGAATTCACATTTAACTATATATATGTCCATAGAATTCAGACAAATCTATAATTTTTATGGGCATTACAATGAAGAATTAATGATAAAATAAATTATCATATAGATTTCTTTCCATTATGCCATACACACACACACACACACACACACACACACACACACACACACACATATATATATACCTTTCTAGCTTATTTTGCAGTTTATAGTCTGAACTGACATTTATCTATGAAATGACTTTAATTATTCTAAATTATGGATTAATAATACATGATAGAAAAAGGCACACATTCAGCTAAATATTTATCATTATAGTTGTAACTATCAATTAATTTTAAATAAATGAAAAAGATACTCTATTAGACACTTAATAATTTTGTAAATTAAGTGGGATATATATGTTGTATATGCATGTGTACTTTTCATACATGTATGTATGTGCACTATTTGTGTGCTTGATGCCCATGTACATTAGAAGAGAGCATTAGACCCCCTAGAACTATAGATACAGATAATGAGAGTCACCATGCTTGTATGGGAATAGAATCCAGGAGCACTGCAAAAGCAAGAGGTTTTCTTAACCACTTCACTGAACCATCTCCTCAACCTGAATTTAGTTTTTGTTTGTTTGTTTGTTTTTGGTTTTTTAAGACAGGGTTTATCTGTTGTAACTCTGGTTGGCCTGGAACCCACTCTGTATACCAGGCTGGCCTGGAACTTACAGAGATCCACCTGCCTCTGACTCTCAAGTGCTGGGATTAAAGGCATGCATCCCTACCACCTGGCCAAATTTAGTTTTTTAATTAAAACTTTTATTTAGTTTTCATACATGCATTTAATGATTGGGTCTAAATTGCTGCTTCTCAGTCTTCTCCCACAATTTTTCCCTCCTTCTTCCTGTCACTTTACCTTAGCAAGTGCAGATACTCTATATAATTTTTTAAAATAATACCTACTGCATGTACATGGGTTGGAAACTATATACTGGACCATGAGTATGAGAGTCTGCATCACTCAATAAAACAGATTCTTCCTGATTCAGTAGCCATTGAGTCAAATACTTCGTCAGATGGGTGTTGCCCTAAATGATCTCCTTCCCAAAATATGCTGTGATTGTGGCTGGCTTGATCTTATCAAAAAGTATCATGCATTCAACATCCCCTGTTGTGATTTCATGTGTGCACATGAGCTCCCATGTGTAGCAAACACTGTTTCACTGCAGACATCTACTCTCTCTGTCTCTTACAATCTCTTACAATCTTTTTCCTCATCTCAGTCAATTAACTATGACTCAGTCAATCAGGTGCTCATGGAGAATCTTAGCTTCTGACTCTTGTCTCTTATTTCTACCTTCCTCACAGCCCGTTTTGCTTCAATTGCACATGGCCATACCCACACACAGCCTTGCTGACAATCTCTAATGACCTGTTCTCAAGATGCGTGGGTGCTGGAAGAGAGATCATGTCACTAGTGGCTACTTCTTATATTCACTTCCTGTTAGCACCATGATGCAATTGGATGCAAGCTGACTTGTTGCCTTGTAGAAAAAAGTAATCCATCTAGACATAGTTCTTTCTTTTCATCCATCTTTTTGTATAGTGGGAAAAGATTGTATTGCTTTTAATAGTTAATCTAGTCATCAAACATACTTGTGCAAAGGTAGTTTATAAACCGTGAATTTACCAGGAAGTCAAAAATATTTCTTCTTTCACCTGTTGTCAGGCAGTAAGGTTGATTCCACATCTTAGTTACTGTTATAAATGCCAAAATAACACGACAAAAAAAATGTCTTATACTGAGTTCATTACCTTTGAGTGTACCTAGCACTGGCATAGGTGAATGACAGACAAGTTCCAACTATAAGTATTTAAAGAACTGCCACTGTGCTTCATGGGAGCTATATGTATTTACTTCACCACAAATACAACAGAAGGTTTCTTTCTTCACATACCCTCTAATACATGGTATCACTGCTATGAAAACTAGCCATTCTATCTAAGAAAAGAGGATGGTTCGATGTAGTTTTGATTTGTACATAACAAATTCATGACCCTCAGTTCTCCCTATATTTATTGGGCAAGTCTACTTTTTTCATAAATGTTTATTCATATCAGTTGCTCTTGACTGGAATTGTGGTTTTTGTTGATTCTTTTATGGAATTATGTTACATTCTTAGTATTAACCTACTATAAACCCGATGTTATAGGACTACCAGGCAAATCTTTTCTTAGTCTCAAGGTTACTTTGTTTCTTTATGCTTCTTTCTTCTGCCATGAAAAAGCTTTTAAATCTAATGTAATACAATTTGTGATTTTTTTAAAGTTTATTGTACTTTGGGAATTTTAGATGTAAAAAATGTATGAGAAACACTGAAATTAATTCATCTGCCTTTCCTTAGAGAATTAAAATTTGGGATTACATTAGGTTTTTGGTCAATTCTCCTTGTATTTCAGAATAAAAGACAAGAAGCTGGTCACAACACTCTATAGGTGGCCATTAAATAACATACTATATAAACATCTCTAATATAAGAAAGCCAAACATTTGACTTTTGTTTTCCTATTTATCTTACATTTTAGTGTACAATGTTTCAGACATGTACTATAGTTAAAATGGTAAATAAACTAAAAGCTTTACAAAGACAAAGAAATCACCCAAGTATCATTGGCTGCTTTATGTTCCTAGCACTGAGCAGAATAAGGCAAGAACATTACTATGAGTTCAAAATCAGCTTTGGCTGCGTGGTGAGTATATATATGTATAGCAAGAACATTTCTTCCCATTACAGGAGACCAATCAAAACACAGAGCTGTGGAACCCAGTCCCAATAAATACATATACAAAACCATTAAAGATTCTAAAAATCAGGGAACATTTTGGAAGAGGGGGCAAAAAGATTGGAAGATCAGGAGTTTGCTGTGAGAGAGTTTCTCCTAGTAAATGAGAAATCTCACTAACATGATTGCCTAAACATGAGCTAAATAAGGACAAAATAGTTATGTCATGATAGTTAAATACATTGCAAACACATCTTTTATTTGATTCCTTGTACACCATCATGTCAATTTGTGCACATAGTATGGAAGTATAGCAATGTTTCATAATGGTTACTGATAGTAACTGTCACGAGTCATACACCATTTAGCAGTTTCGTATTCTGACAGTTGTCAAATCCTACCAACTATTCATCCTTTATTGGCCTGGGTTGGGAAAATAATATTAATAAATAAATTTCTGGGTGAAATGAAAATACTTTAGGCAAGCAAACTGTAGCAAGTGCAAGGGATTTTTATTAATTACAAGTTCAGATCCATGAAGTACTTGCAAAGTTTCACTTCTTGTCCTGATCTCTCCAGTGAATTTAGTAACTTTTTGTAAAGTAGTGTTGTGCTTCTGCAAAAGGCTCACTTGTATATTATATGTGTTGTTATTCCCTCACTGGTATTACATCACAAATTAATATATGAACTAAATTATTTTGAGAATTCATCTTGCCTTTGTGCATTGACAGCTCATATTGGCTTGAACATTCATTTTTGCTATATCTATTCTCCAGATTTTATTCACAAAATTGTTAATGATGAAGGTTAAATTTTAGCAGTGTCTTGTCTATAGTTCTCAGTTAAAAAGTACTATAATATTTCAGAAAATGATGTTGATTACCCTAGAATCAACAAGTGAAAAAGTGACGCATATTTTGTTATTTTAATTTGTGATATTTAAATTTAAGTAATATGAAATGACATCTATTATGCAATCATGTACACATTTATAGTATTCAAGTATTTATAAAGTCTTACAAGCTGTCAAAGATGATTAATATACCTGCCAAAGTTACATGTGTAACTTGTGAGAGAATTATGCTTTCTGTGATTTCTTTTCATAGATGAACTTGTTTCTCCCCCATTTATCAGAGTCCTACCACCACCTGGGTTACTTGTATGGAGCAGAAGAAAGGAGTGGCAATTTTTGTCAGTTGTATAATCATGAGTGAGTCTACTAGCCTCCAATACACAGCTTCAAACTCATTGAAGGGCCTGGGTTAAGCACAATGTGTCTTAGAACAAAACAAAAACATAAACATGGAAAATAACCTTTAGGAAAAAATTACTCATAGAAATCGGAGGGCGACAAAGAAAGGCAGTAAGTGAGAGTAATCAGTAATCAGAACATATCATATGATGTATGTAAATGTCAATGAATTGAATGAAATTAGAACAGTTTCTTTACCTAACTATGAATAAGTGGAATGGGAGGAATAAAACCCTAATATGAAAATCACATAGTATTTTTTCTATTCTCAAAGTTTTATTAACATTATTTATCATATTTCATTACTGAAATGGTATCACTAGATTTAGTTTTACTCAGAAGGCAGTTTATAAAGCATGTGAATACTAAAAGGCAAGAATCAATGAAAACAAATTACAAAAAGCTGTCTTTCCAGGGCTGATCCTTTTCATACAAGTTTATGAAGACCTTTAATTGCAATCTGGGTTCAAAAAGTCCAATGCCAACTAGAATACTACTCTACCTTTTCGCTGTTCTCATGATTCTTGGAACCATTATTTGGATATTTTCCTAGTTCATAAATACTCAATTAGAGAATTTATAGACAGCACCAGAGACAGAAATTAATGCTAAATTTTCTAAACTGAGGATTAAGGGTTATCTTGGCAAGAAGGTCAAGGAAAATCTTCTAAAATGTCTCCCAAAAAGATCATCTAATGTGACTCTCAAGTTCATGAAGAATTTCAGAGAGTAGTCAAAAGAACAAGATAAAAAAAATAAATCAGATATGACCACAGTCATGTCAGCAGTTAGAAGTGTGTGTGGCAAAAATGGGGTAACTGGGATTGTTAGAAGAGGACTACAGGACATGGTAATCCTGTTAAAGAAACATGTCATCGTAGTATCTTTTCAAGGTAAAGTTAACACTGTTCCTGACATTTTTTGAATTCCAATTGTATGATGAATGTTTTCTTCTCAGTTCTTATTAATTGGGAAGGTGAGAATCAGTTTGAACCAGAGGAGTTAGTAAAGGTTTGCTATTTTGATTCTTGCTCAATGTTGCCTCTCTTGTTCCCTGTCATAATATAGAATACAGTGACCTTTATATTTTGACATTCTAGTCATCCACACTTCTTTTATGTTGGTGACTAGTTACAACATATAATTGAAACAATTGGCTATGAAAGTAGATGAATATGTTTTCCTAATAAAGCTTATTTATTAAAGAAATTAAAATTATATATCATGAAAATTTTGGGACTACTAAATGGAGACCTGGATTTTTTCTTCTTCTTTTTCAATACGTCTAATAATATGGGTATCCAACAAAATCTACTCAAGTGTTCAGGGCAAAAGTGCTGACTAAATCTTCTGTGATTTAAAGGAGTTATAGACAAAGTGAGACCTGGTTGAAGTTCACAAAACAGTATTTATCACACCTGTGAATATGTATGACTTATTGTTGAAAATTTCTCAATAGAATCAATGTCTTATTGAGCCCTGAGAAACACAAAATTTCACTCGAATTTTGAGGGCTTTTCATCTTGTCTCATTTATTCCATAATTGTAATGATTCTGCATATATCTCTAACAAGCTTAATAAATTGTATAAACTATTTCTCAAGCTGTAATAGGAAAGTTTTAAACCCTTTCTCAAAGGTTTTATCCAAGGCAATGTTTTCTGTGGCAGAAAATATTTTTCATCTACAAAAAATAGGTTTTTTTCTGCTGTGCTACTATGTTCAGTAAAAACTGAAAGACTGATCATTAGATAGCAAAAAGTCTATCATGAGTTTTATAATAGAGAAACAACAAGGCATGACAGAAAGTGGGTTAACCAACTACTGCTTACATATTAAAATTGGTGCATTTGTGATTGTAAGCAAAAAGACATATAGGCATATTAGCATCCTATAAATGACAGAGTCATATATCTATCACCTTGTCACTAACTTCTGCCACACAAATCTCTCCTCACTAACTTGGATCTATAATTTTATGGGTATTTTGTCTTATTCCACAGATAAGAAAATAATCTGTGATAGAATTTGGAGACATATTTCAACAGGCCTGATTTCAGTCATATGAACAACCATGCATTTAATTGTATATAGTGATTGGTGAAGGATGCCCTGGATAGGACTGGTGGGAAACAAACAGATGTGGGTAGTTGTTCCTTTTCACTATTTAAGTCAACATAGATGGAACATGAGTATTTTCTGTGATGTTTCCCATGAAATTTTCTACTTATCTGCTAAGTCCTGATATCAAGGATGTGGTCAGCTGCCTTCCTAAGAGTCAATATACAGTCTATTTACAATTTTCTTTCCTTTCTGGTAATGATTCTATTTGTCCTATAACCATAATATCATCAGAAGTTTGTAATCTTCCAATCTTTTTACTCATAGATCAGAAGTCTAATGAAGTGCTTTGTTTTTAAAACAAGTTCAACTGAAGTTACTGCAAGGCTCCATTTCTTTCTCTGAGTTCAAGAGAAGAGTCCAGTCCACTATTACTTCCTGAGGCTGTTGAATGACTCCTCTTTTTTTGATGGTCCAAATATAGGTCTTTGTTTTCTTGGTACCATGAAATGATGATTGTTCCATATACATATTCTTTGATTGTTTATTTGTTGTTTTGTTTTAAATGTCATTTCATTTTTTTGAGTTTTTAAAAATTTATTTTCCATCTTTTGTATAATACTTATCAACACCCTCCTACTATCTCTCCATTCATCCCAGCTCTCCCCATCCTCCCTTTCCTCCTAAGATATGTCCTTCCCAACCCCACCCACTACATCACCCCCTACCTCGCTTCTCCCCTCAGAAGAGCGCTGTCCTCCCAGGGTCACCGCTCAAACAGGGGACAACGCCCGGCACTAGTCCCACATCAAGGGCAGACCTGGCAACACAGCAGGAGGAAACGAGTCCCAAAGCCTTCAAAGGCATTAGAGATCCTCCACATACACTCTACCCAGTAGACTTTTTCCAAGAACCCCAAGCCAGACAACCACATATCATTCCTAGGAGACCCTTCAAGTTCCCTGTCTCCTGCTTCAGGCTGAGGGATGCCAAGAGTGCTGGTCCACTGATTCTGTGTGGAGCCTGCTCTCATGATGTCCCCAACTCCTCTGGTCCCCAAGTTTTCCAGAGCTGGTCATGACGTGTAGCTCCGGGCCTCTGCATCTGTTCCTATCAGCTGTTGGCAGAACTCTCTCTGATGGAGACTGGACTAGGATCTATGTGTAGATCTATGAGACTGGATCTATGAGTAGAACAGGATATCATTAGATATTGTCTCCTGGCTATTTGGTCTCTAGTTCTTGACCTACCTTGCAGAATGAGCCATAGGTTCACTTCTTTGGCATAGGGTTCTGGCCTTCCATTGTCCAAATGAGTCCAGTAAGGAGGATGGGTTTTAGGTCAAAGGTTTTGTGGTTAGGGTGGTGTCTCAGTCCCTATCCCAGGAGCCTTCCTGGCTACCCAAGATGGCCTGTTCAGGTTCCCCAACCCCATCGCTAGAGGTCTTTGCCAAGGTTTCAATCATTTGCTCCAGTGAGTTTCCATTGCCCTTAGTCTCCAGATCCTCCCCTCACTGTACCTCAGTTCCAGCTGTCCCTCCATATTCTCTCCCTCCATTCCTCTCCCCACACCTGGCCTCCCATTTTCCCATACCCATCCTCCTCCAGCCCACTCATACAGTCTCTTCCACTCCCCCACCCCCCCACCCCAGACTAGGGAGATCCCAATATCACAACCAAGCCCCTCCTTGTTCAATCTGTCTTGGTCTGTGGATTGTGGCAACTTTATCCTTTGCTTAACAGTTAATAACCAACTTAGAAGTGAGTACATGCCGAGTCTGTCTTTCTGGGACTGGTTTACCTCACTCAGAATGATTTTTTTCAGGTTCCATACATTTCCCTTCAAAACTGATGTAGTCATTTTTTAATAGCTGCATAGTATTCTGTTTTGTAAATGTACCACAATTTATTTGACCATTTTTCATTTGAGGGGCATCTAGGCTGCTTCCAGTTTCTGGCTATTATGAAGAAAGCTGCTATGAACATAGTTGAGCAAGTTTCCTTCTGGTAGGATGGAATGTCTTTGGGGTATATGCCCAGGAATGGTATAATTGGGTCTTGAGGTAGATCAATTTCCAATTTCCTGAGGAGTTACCATATTGATTTCCATAATGGCTGTACAAGTTTGCACTCTGACCAGCAATGAAGTCATGTTCCTCTTGCTCTACAATCTTGCTAGCATGAGCTGTCATTTGTGTTATTGATCTTAGCCATTCTGACATGTGTAAGAAGGAATCTCAGAGTAATTTTGATTTGTATTTCCATGGTGGCTAAGAATGTTGAAAATTTGTTTAAGTGTTTCTCAGTCATTAGAGATTCCTCTTTTTAGAATTCTTTGTTTAGATCTGTGCCCCATTTTTTGACTGTGTTATTTGGTTTGCTGATGTCTAGTTTCTTGAGTTCTTTATGTATCTTGGATATTCTCCCTCTATCAAAAGTAGAGTTGATTAAAATGTTTTCCCATTCTGTAGGATGCTGTTTTGTCTTATGCCTTACAAAAGATTTACAATTTCATGAGGTCCCATTTGTTAATTGTTGACCTTAGTGCCTGAGCTATTGGTGTTCTGTTCAGGACGTTATCTACTATGCCAATGTGTTGAAAGCTATTCCCTACTATCTTTTCTATCAGGTTCAGTGTATGTGGTTTTATGTTGAGTTCTTTAATCCATTTGGATTTACTTGGAGTTTTGTGCAGGGTGACAAATATGGTTCTATATGCATTTGTCTACATACAGACATGTAGTTTGACCAGCACCATTTGTTGAAGATGTTGTCTTTTTTCCTGTGTGTATTTCTGGCTTCTTTATCAAAGATCAGGTGTCCATAATTGTGTAGGTTTATAATTGCATCTTTGATTTGGTTTCATTGATCAATATGTCTATTTTTATGCCAATACCATGCTTTTTTTGTTTGTTTGTTTGTTTTTTACTATAACTCTGTAGTGCAACTTGAGATCAGGAATGGTGATACTTTGGAAGTCCTTTTATTACTCAGTCATATATTAGCTATCCTGGGTTTTTTATTTTTCCATATGAAATTTAGTATTGTCCTTTCAAGATCTGTAAAGAATTGTATTGGTATATTGATAGGGATTGAATGGGTTGAATCTGTAGATTGTTTTTGGTAAAATGACAATTTTTAATATGTAATCCTACTGATACAGGAGCATTGGTGATCTTTCTGTCTTCTGAGGTCTTCTTCAATTTCTTTCTTCAAAGACTTAAAGTTTTTGTCAACCAAGTCTTTCACTTGCTTGATTAGAGTCACTCCAAATATTTTATGTTATTTGTGGCTATTGTGCAGGCTGCTATTTCTCTGATTTCTTTCTCATTCCATTTGTCTTTTTTGTTTTGAGGAGGGATACTAATATTTTTTTAGTTGATTTTGTAGCCAGCTAGTTTGTTGAAGCAGTTTATCAGCTGTAGGAGTTCTGTGGTTAACTCTTTTGGGTTGCTTATATACACTATCATATCATCTGTGAATAAGGATATTCTGACTGCTTCTTTTCTAATCTGTATCCCCTTGATGTCCTCCTGTTGTCTTATTGCTCTGGCTAAAACATCAAGTACTATATTAAATAGGTAAGAAGAGAGAGGACAACCTTGCCTTGTTCCTGATTTTGGTGGGAATCCTTTGTTTCTCTCCATTTAATTTGATGTTTGGAGTAGAATTTCTGTAGATTGCTTTTATTATGTTTAGGTATGTCCCTTGCACCCCTAATCTCTCCAAAATGTTTATTGTGAAGAGGTGTTGGATTTTGTCCAAAAGCTTTCTCAACGTCTTGTGAGATGATCATATGGTTTTTCTCTTTCAGTTTGTTTATATGGTGGATTACATTGACTTATTTTCCTATATTGAACCATCCCCTGCATCTTTGAGATGAAACCTACTTGATCATAGTGGGTGATTTTTTTGATGTTTTCTTGGAATCCGTTTGCAATTATTTTACTGAGTGTTTTTGCATCTATATTAATGAAGAAAATTGGTCTGTAATTCTTTTTCACTGTTGAAACTTTGTGTGGTTTGGGTATCAGCAGGACTGTGGCTTCATAAAATGAGTTTGGTAGTGTTCCTTCTGCTTCTATTTTGTGAAATAATTTAAGGTGAATTGGCATAACTCTTCTTTGAAAGTCTGGTAGAATTCTGTGCTAAAGCCATCTGACCCTGGACTTTTCTTGATTGGGAAGCTTTTAATGACCTATTCTATTTCCTTGGGGATATAGCTCTGTTTAAATTGCTTATCTGTTCTTAATTTAATGTTGGTAGGTGGTATCTACCAAGAAGAATTATAGATTTATTTTAGATTTTTCAATTTTGTGGAGTACAGGTTTTTAAAGTATGACCTAATGATTCTTTGATTTCCTTGTTGTCTGGTTATATCCCCCTTTTCATTACTGATTTAATTGATTTGGATATTCTCTCTTTCTTTTAATTAGTTTGGATAAGGGTTTGTCTATCTTGTTCTTTGTATTAAAGAACCAACTCTTTGTTTTATTGATTGTTTGTATTGTTCCCTTTGTTTCTATTTTATTGTTTTCAGCCATCAGTTTGATTATTCCTGCCATCTATTCCTCTTGAATGTGCTTACTTCTTTTTGTTCTCGGGCTATCAAAAGTGCTGTTAATTTGCTAGCATATGAGCTCTCCATTCTTTTAAGTATGCAATTTGTGCTACGATTTTTCTCCTTAGCACAACTTTCATTGTGCCCCATAAATTTGGGTATGGTGTAAATTCATTTTCATTGAATTCTAGAAAGCCTTTATAATTTCTTTTTTTATTTCAGTCTTGACCCAGTCATCATTCAGAAAACAGTTGTTCAATTTCTAAGAATTTGTGTGCCTTCTGTTGTTACAGTTGTTGTTGAATTGCAGCTTTAATCTTTCGTGGTCTGATAAGATGCAGGGGGTATTTCAATTTTCTTGTATCTATTCAGACTTGGTTTATGTCCAAGTATTTGGTCAATTTTGGAGAAGGTTCTATGAGGTGGTGAGAAGAAAGTATATTCTTTTGTATATGGGTGAAATATTCCGTAGATACCTGTTAGGTCCATTTGGTTTATAACGTCTGTTAGCTCAAGCATTTCTCTGTTTAGTTTTTGTCTGGATGACCTGTCAGTTGTTGAAAGTAGGGTGGTGAAATTACCTACTATCAATGTGTGTGAATCAATATGTGTTTTAAGCTTTAGCAATGCTTCTGTTACAAACATGGGAGCCCTTGTGTTGGGGGCATAGATGTTAAGAATTGAAATGTTCTTAATGGCTTATTCCTTTGATGAGTATGAAGTGTACTTCCCTCTTTGGATTAATTTTGGTTTCAAGTCTATTTTGTTGGATACTAGAACGGCTATACCAGCTTGATTTTTAGGTCCATTTGCTTGATAAATCTTTTTCCAGTAAATGGATTTGATGCTTTCTTTTACTGATGTATCTACTATTTACTGATGTACCTTTATTCTGAGGTAATGTTTATCATTGAGGTTGATATGTGTTTCTTTTATGCAACAGAAGGCTTGGGGGCGGGCAGTGACGGAGGTAGTTTTGGGCTTTGGGGTTGGGCTGGGCAGGTGTAGTGGGAGGTGTCAGCCGGTAGGATTCCCACCTGATCTCTTGGCTTGCTCTGTCTACTCCAGGGAAGGAGCTATCTGTTGGAGTTAGTCCTTGGAAATAAGAAGCAATGTCCATAAGCGGTAGGGAGTGGGGGTTGAGGGGCAGAATGGAGGTAGTTTTGGGCTTTGGGGCTGAGTTGGGCAGAGGGATCAGGGAGCAGGACTCTAATCTGATCTCCTGGGGCTGGCTTGCTCTGCCTGAACCAGGAGAAGGACTGTCTGCCAGAGTTGGTCCCTGGCACTCAGAAGCAGTTGCTGGAATTATGTGTGGGGGAGGAGACAGTGGAGATAGTTTTAGACTTTAGGGCTGGACTGGACAGGTGTTGAGGGAGGGATCAGCAAGCAGGACTCCTACCTGATCTCCTGGGGCTGGCTTGCTTTGTGTGCTCCAGGGCAGGAGCTGTCTGTTGGAGTTGGTCCCTGGAACTCAGAAGCAGTGTCCAGAAGGGCGAGCCCACAATATATTCTTAAGCCCCACCTTTCCTCATTCAAAAATAGCAAAAGCTGGTGTCTAGTCTCTCCTAAATTGGGACTCTCTACTCCTTCATCTCATCTCATTTTCAGAGATCAAATAATTCAGGTTAACTGTTCTACTTTGACTTCATAGTATGAATGTGTCAATGATCCATTTGACACATAGGCTAGGGCATTACACTTTCTAGTGATTTCACAATGGATGCTTTGGCAAGAAATTGTTAATTCTGTTTTTATGCATACTTTTAAATGTTTCAGAATTCACACAGGAGAAATCGCTGTTTAGATGACAACTCTCAAAATACAAAAGATACCAATTGGATTAGTGTAAAATTTCTTAGTGTTTTATCGTTCTAATAACACGTAAGCAAATCACCTGGTAGGATACTGGATCAGCTCCTGTAGATGGTTTAGGATCAAACCTAAAGAAAACATCTTTGCATTGTTACAATGGCTTCTGAGAATCAGGCTATTCACCACTAATATTTAGCAGTGTAATCCCCAATGCTTCAGTGTCTGCACCATATACTGAGTTTAGAGATTCATTTCTATAATTTTTATTTTCTGTTTTAGCTTCCTTTGCTTCTCTCATATTCTAAGAGTTGATTAATGTCTCCTCATATTCTTAAATAAGGGCTATATATCTTATGAAAGCAATATTACTACTGATTCTTAATAATTGGAAATTATTTTTGTTATAAACAATAGCTTAGCCCATTTTTCAATTCTGTTTGACAAGTTTATTCTCTATATAGGAGTGCTGTGAAAATTACTACAAGGCTACTTCTGGAATTGTAAAAATTAGAAGTAAATGTCTCTGAATTCAACAACAACCACAACACACACACACACACAAAGAAATAAACAAAAACCTAAGTTCTAAGTATTGTGAGTGATGTACAGGTTCTAGCTGGCTTCTAGATAGATAACCTCTGGAGATTTATGGTGACACCTTCAAGATATTATTTTTTTGAGATATTCTGATCAATGTGAAGAAAAATGACTGAAACTAGTGTGTAATTTGTTCTTTGTCCACACACCCTCATCTAAGTTCTTGTCAAATGGTTGTTTCATAATGATTTTCTGGTTAAAAATCCAATGAGATTCAGTGGCAAAGAACACTTATTGCAAAGATATATTGAGAAAGAATTCCTATTGCTTAGCTCCTGTTTTTTCACATTTTTTTTTTAGTGACTTTGCCTCTTCTTTTCATCACTTTACTTCTTTGAGATTGTTTGACGCTGGATCATTACTACAACAAAAATTTTACATCAAAGTTTTCATCTTTCTAGGAAATAAAATAATAATAACTCATATTAGAAGATGGTCCAAGAATGGAGTTCTGTGAGATTTCTGAATGCTTGTGAGAAAACTCCAAGAAATTAAGACAAGAGTCTTGTTACCACACTTTCTTTAGTTCTGTATTATTCTTTCATGCCCTTTACAATGTGGCAGATTGGAGTGAGTTTACTTCAGATTATTAATTACAACTGGCCATTGTTGTTTGTTTATATACTTTTATGGCAAAATATGTTCTTGTTACTTGTAGCTTCCCTGCCACACACAGATTGTCTGCAATGTATGGTTTTTTTGTACTTTTTTGCACATTTTTCTCACATGACTCTTCTCAAACATTAGAGTATAAACTGTTTGAAACACTGAATAAAAATGGCTATTGCATGAAACTTTAGTTTGCCTCATTTGCTGTCTTTATTCTCCTACGTCCCATTGCCTCAAGAGCTTGTCTACCGAGATTTCCTGACATGATGACAGATGTCTTGTTTTTATAGGTATTAAACTACTATTTTCATAGTCAATTGAATATTAATTTAAGAGCTGATTCACTTTGCCAATATATATTCAAGATTTTGGCTTGAAAATATAAAAGTTAGGTCTTTCCCCTTTTCTTTCCTTTCTTTCTTTTGTTCCTTCTTTTCTGCCAACCTATCATTCATTTATTTTTCATGCTGTGAAACTCAAGTTTAATTTAAATCAGCAATTCAAATGTAACTAATCAGATATAATTCAGATATTCAATGGACAAATATATTAAAATTTTTGTAGCTATCTCTCTGGTTCATAAGACATTGCCAGAGCCAAAATAGTCTTGCAAAAACAAACAAACAAACAGCAACAACAACAAAAAGAATAGGCTTGTGAGGTTGCTGAAATTGAGGAGAATGGAATACACTCTGAAAATTAATAATGAACTCTGAAAAGCATCATGAAGCTCTCAGGAGCTGCACTAACTTGAAGAACTGGAGCCATTCATCAAATCACAGAGGAAATGAGCTCCTAAGTACACCAATGTGGTAGTCAATATCTCTTACGTTCACCTTAACATGATTAAAACTGATCCAGATATGTTGAGAATATTAATAATCAGTGTTTCCTTTTTTGTTTCCTGGGAAATATTGATTGCTTTATTGTAATATTTCTAATAACAAAACCTTATGTTCACTGAGGATCTTCATGTAGGGCAGAGGGGTTTTCAGAGACATTTTATAGATGACTTACAAAATCAAAAAGTTAATAATAATAATTAGCCAATGTTTTATACATTCAAAGTAGAAAATTTGGTCTATTTTGATATTCCAAAGACTGCTGATAGTTTTTTTAGCAATATTTGTGGTTTAAATTTTAAATTTCAGTTAAATATCAGACTAAAAAAGATTTCTATCTGTACTAACAACTGATACCCTGTATTTCACTTTTCTTTGATGATGAATTGAATTTTTCCATCTTTCTCTTGATAGTATAAAATAACAAAAGAAAATCCCAAAGTATTTTTAAAATAACAAAATATATTTTGTAGCTTTATAAATCTTTGATAGCTTCATACATGCATATAATATATTTTTATTACTCTCTTCCCTCACCCTTTCTTCTTTCCTTCCCAACACTGTAATCCCTGTCTCTCTCACAATTAGTTTCTCAGATTCACAACTTTTGGGCTGTTTGCGACATGTTCATTTTAACCAGATTTCTCTGACCAATAAATTGGAAGTATCCTTTGTAGTTTGGTGGAATCACCAGTACATACAAAAAAGATGGCAATGACTCTCCTTCCTGAATCATGAATAGAGTTAGTTCATGAATTAGGGATAGGAACCTGAGTGACCCTCCCATTCATGTCTAACAGTTGACTGGATCATTCTCCAGATCCAAAGCTGCCATCCACAGCTATTGTGAATTCATGTTTGTAATGGCTGATTCTTCCTCAAAAGTTGGCAATTCACAGACACTTAACCCTATCCTCTGGCTCCTACTTTGTTTTGCTCTCCAACCAGAAAGGTATGCCTTGTTTTATCTTGTGTAGGACTGAGCACTCCTCTGTTTTTTATTCTCAGACTGGTCAACAATGAGTCTTTAAAATAGCAGAATTTGGTATCTGACCTTTTTTGTCAAGAATGTTATACCCAGATTTTACAAAATAAATCATGTCTTCAGGTGATTTTACTATCATATAAGCACTGCATTGTGAGCAGTGTGAACTAATATTGGTATCATTACAGGTTAAAGGAGATACATTTTATGATGATTTTTCTAAAATGTCAAACTTTGACTATTACTTTTATTGTATCAAATATTTGCTGAAATCTTCCTTATTTGTAGACAGCCTATAGTAATGTACCAGTCTAATGATCTTTAATTGTAAAGCTGAAATGGAACTAATTTAAAGCTTTGACATTAGGAGCTAAGATACTGTAACTAGATATTAGCATATTGAAAGGCTAGTATGTACTGAGGTCCACTCTAAAGAGCTTCTTGTTGTGACAGGTAATCTGTGGGTTCTAGATGATGCCAAGTGAGTCACTGTTTATAAATTGCAAACATTTTTATGTATATTTGGCTTTATGAGCCAGAAAAACAACTTATTTTATGAAACAGACAATTGTTATTCCCAGGAAAACATAATCAAATCAGTAGTTCAAATGTTTTATGTTGTGTATGGATTCATAATTAGCTCGCTATGTGGTTTTATTTGTATGTTATAAAATATTGTGCATTCATTTCACTATAGTAATAATGTCATTTAATAATTCCAGATAATTAAATCAGTTTAGTGTCAACATAAAACTTGAAATCTCATCTTGTATTTAATTTTTATACACAATGAGTTTGGTGATTAGGTGGCGAGAATTTGATGACAAATTCCACCTATTATGCATTTTTCTTAGAATAGTGTAGGTTTTTAGAATTGTTTTATGGCTATTTTATCTATGTGCTCTACTTTTCATTTAATGTCATTAAATATTGTCTAACCTTTCATAGTCTATATTATCTTACTTGCTTTATTTTTCTGAATGGTGTTGTAAAGAATCATATACACTTTGTGAGTCCATTCAGGAATAAGTCTTTACTACAGAATATCTTCTTTTTAGTACATAATTAAATTTTTATTGAATTTCTGTTGAAGCCTTGTTTTTCTGAATACATGAAATAGAAATATCCTTCATCTAAGGAGCTTTATTTAACCAGGGATATAATATACAGTGCTGATAGTAAGAATGAGTCTTCTATGTGCCAAAACATTACATGAACAGTTCTTATTAAGAAGATTACTCATTCAGAAAAACGTTTTCTTTTACAGTGCTTGCTTGTGACAGTGTAATTGCTAGAAATGCTATAAAAAATAAAAGAATAATAAGAAACGTGCTTGAAAAAAACTACTACTGTAAAACAAAGAAATACTTTAAAAGAAAAGCATTTAGAATAGCATGCCCGGCCATACATGGTTGTGGACAGATCGATTGGTTTACTGTAAACATTTTATTATATGAACCAAATGAATAGAAGAGCAGAAGAAAGGCATAAAAAGAAAATGAATGAAATGAAAGAAAGTGTCAGAGGATCCTAAAAACTATGTTTGCACTAAAGAAGTGATAAAACCACAACCTGGGGAGTTGGGGTAGATAGAGATGGAGAGAGATAAAAAAGAGGGGGGAGGGAATGAGATGGAAGGATAGTCCTAAGTGAGAGAGATCCTTCAAGTATCAGATCTAACCAGCAACAGGAATTATACAAATATTCTGAATGAACTCAGTAGCTACAGAAAATCAACTTGATAGAACTGGTGCTTAGAGGAAAGAATTACAGTCCAGGATTGCTGATTTTTTGTAACATTTGAAAACCTGATATATCATAACTTTAACTTTAAAATAAAGTTTAGTTCAATGTAAATCATCTTTGCATGGGTGAGTCCATTGAAATCTAAAGCATCTAGCAATCTCATTTAGATTGTTAAAAAAAAATGGGTATGTTAATTTTGATAAAACCATAAGATTTATATACATATATGTACATTTATTTTTATTCCAATAAAGATGATGAATAAAAGAATATGTGTGTATTATGTTTTTAGAATGCAATTTGGTTTCTTGGAGTGAAATATGGAGTGTGAATGTATTAACTCTATAACATAACACTTTTTTCTATTAAGCAGAATCTATCTTGTTACTCATTCTCTTTTTCTCAGATTAAAGCATATTCTGAAAAGACTACAGATGTTAATTGTTGGTGCTATTATGATTTTGGCTAATTTCAATGAGCTTACTACACATTAGGTTTTAAAAAGTTCTCCTTGGATGTTGGCATCAATTGCTCATGGGCATACCTTGAGTATCTGGCATAGCATGAGTTCAGCCAAGGAAAGGTTTCTCCTAATTAGAGATTTGTTCTGCTTTCAGATATAAATACAACATAAAATCAATGAAGTATAAAGCAGTTGTACTGTGGTAATATTTGGAATCATGATAAATTTAGGTATTTTAAAGTCTAAAAAGGAAAGAGAGAGAAGAGAGTAGTGACCAGGGAAGGCATAATTGAGGAGAATTTTAAGAAAATTTTTAAAAAGTAAGATTACAATTATTAATACATGTTGCAAAAGATTATTCTAAATTTTCACCATATTTTATTGGTTTATTACTCTTTTAGGAACAGTTTTGAATAAATTATTCCTGTGTTGAACCACATGCAACAAACAGGAATGAAGAAGTGAAGCAAAGGAAAATTTTAATCTCATTTATTTTTCATTAAAATATAATTATACCACCTCTATTTTCTCCTTCCGTCCACTCCTATGTTTTCCCCACAACTGACTGTCAGATGCCAGGCCCAATTTTTATATCTACAGTACAACTGTTTTACCTAAAGCTCATAGAACATTAGAAAAGAAGTCAGGAAAGATTGTAAAAGTCAGAGAAGCATGAAACTGCAAGATTGTGGCTTCTTGTTATGACAAGCAAGCTACCCACATGAAAGACCAACAATATGACTAACTAAACAAGACCTGGACAATGACAGCACCAACTGACATGCCAATATGCTTGAGAAAAATTTATCAGATCTTACAACTAGATGAAGAGCTACAAGCAATTACAAACTGCTGAAGAGGAACAATTTACTTTCTCAAGGATAAGCTTCCAATTAATTATCCAATTCAAAGTGTTCAAATCAAAATACATATACACAAGAAACACTAAATGGACTCAGAAGGTTGAATTTGCAAATGTATACATATGTGTGTATGCATAAATTACTAAGTAATTGTATATATATATGCATATTTAAAATTAAGAATAAAAATTTAATAAGTAGGTTTAACTATAAGGAACACTAATATGCATATAGATATGCATAAAATGCAAATAACTATATATAGTTGAAGAGTAAGATTTTAATATGCAGGTTTGAATATCGGGAATACAAATATTTGCCAAATCTGGAACAGTTTCCTAGTAATCAATTTTTGCTGCCTTGATAATAACATTACCCAGGTAAGAATTAATGGTTTAGACTTACTTAATATCAATTTGATAAAACTATTGTTATGTACTATGTACATATGTCAGACCACCACCATATTGACAGCAGGAATCACAGAATAATGAGGAAGCAGGGAAAGAAGGAGGGAGACACATAATTGCAGACGAAATTGGAAGAAAAGTCAGCAGAAGGCCTACACTGCAGGCTACTGTGTAAACACTACAGCCTGAATGAAGATTCCCTGCATTAGTTGGGGAAGGAGAAATCATGGTCAAACTGTATCATATTAAAAAAAAGAACTATTTTAAATGAAAGAGAAAAAATTTTAGAAGTCAGCTTGACATCTATATCTATGTATCTATAAATCCATGTATGTAAACACATAGATGTATAGTGATAAATAGATATATACATACAGGTTCATTTCTAAATAAAGGATGCATAATAGTAAAAAAGAAAAGTTGCTGGTTGTGACAGTATACACTTGTACATCTACCTGGGAGACAAAGATGAGAATAAACATTAAGTGTAATGACTAGCTTGGCTAGTCAGTCTGTAAATTACAGTTTCAGTGAGAGTTATAGTATCAAAAAAGTAGGTGGCCTGCTATTGAGGAAAACACCTGATATTGCTCCTTGCTGTCCACAAGCACATGTGTAGAATAAGTATGCAGGCCTGCTCATAAATGTGCACAAATCTGCAATGCATGTAAATCAAACACATACAGAATGGGGGGGGGGGGAGTGAGAGAGAAACAGACAGAGACAGAGAATCAGAGAGACAGAGATACAGAAAAAATGAGAGAGAATATGAACATACCTTGAGGTATACAGTTCATGGTATCCATGTAAAGCAAATTTTGTATCTAATATGTATCGTGCTGAGTGAGACCAAGATAGAATAAAGAAACCAGCTAAACATTTCGCGTTTGGGACCAGGATTCAGTTGGATAAAGTGGGTGACTAGAATGGGATAGTGAGAGAATAAGAGAGAGTAGAGGAATTATTGTTGTCATGATATGTCATGAACATGAATAAAAATAATTTCAATTTAATAATTTGCATATAATTGAATTTTATCTTCATGCTTAATGAATTACTACAAAATTATTAATTATTAAAACTTAAAAATGAATTCTTAAATTATACATCATGTTTTAGGGTAGAAATGAATAAACTTTCCTTTATACTAAGCTTATTATTTGTTAAAAGAGGTATCTGCTATTCTACAATGCATCTACCACTTCTATGTAATATTATACTCATGGAACATCAAAGCAAGCATATTCTATGGACACCAATGAACTTTTCCATGTTCATCATAGCTTTATTTCCCATCCTGCATGTTTGCTGTCTAATTCATCAATATCTTTTGAAGCACTATTGAGAAGAGTGAAGTTATAGAAACACCTAGGAGTCAGACAGCACAGCGCAGTAACCATAAAGGAAAACAAGATTATATTATTTGGAGAAAAATGGGTGCAATTGGACATAATTATGTTAAGCAAATTTAGCTAATCTCTGAATGACAACTAAAATGTCCTCTACTTTGTGGATTATAAATTTTCATAGGTACATGAAAATATGAGTTCATGAAAATATGAAATAAAAGTAGTAGCAAAGTGCCTTAGGAGAAAATGACACTAAAAGAAAGGAGAAATAGGAAGTATGAGATATGGGTAGACATGTTTAATATATGATATTCAATGAAAATTGGAAAAGGAAAAAAATGTTGCTCAGTCACAAATATCAGAAAATTACCCATAATTGCATTTATAGTTCTTATTAAATTTATAAAACAAGCATATCCTCTTGTTCTCCTCCTCATATATAATATACATACGTATATGTATATATATATGTGTGTGTATGTGTGAATGTTTATACTTGTATATATGTGTGTGTATATATATATATATATATATATATATATATATATATATATATATAAAATATGTATGTAGACTTCAAAATTTTTGCTAATGTTTGGCTAATTTTCTAACCAATTAAAAATAATTACCTGTGGATGCTCTTGAGTGTTGAATCTAGAAGTCAGAAAAAGCAATAGAGCAGAAATCTGATAAAACAGAGTGTATGAGGCAAGCAAGCCCATGTCATTATTTCCTCACTGTATGTTTTTCCAAAACTATCTTGTTATCTCAAAATTGAAGATGATAAAGCTATTTCTCAAGGTATGGAGCAAGTAAAAAAAAAACATATTCAATCAAGCTGTCAAAGAATTGTAGAGCTTAGAGCAAAATTTATATTAGAAAATATAGTTTCCGTTGCTATCTGATAAGACTGTGTCAAGATTTATAATTAAATTTGTGTCTTGTAAACTCAATGAAGTCCAAAAATTAGAATTTCAATAGTGTTTTGACCAAGATGTATAATTATTTCCAGTTGTGACAAAACAGAGTAAGAATGTGCTAATCATATAACAAGTAATTCATAGTAACTGGGAAAGTTAATATGGTGATTTGTAGATTTTGATTTCCAATATGAGAAATATTTATTTTAATAACATGGACCTCCAATATTTAATCATGTTCAAGTGAAAGGTGAATTTTATTATGTACTTAATAGAGCATATTTTCTACTTAGAGTTGTCCAAATATTGGAAGAATTTTAAAATGCACTGTGTGTATGTGAAGAAAAAGTTAGAAAGGTATGGAAACAGCAGCATTGTATTAATAAACTCTATGATTTTCAAGGATTTTTATACTATTTAATCAAGTACCAATTCAAAATGTATTTGCATTTCTCAAAGACACTTCTTTATAAAAGATAAAACTTCAAGGAGTAAATTTATTAGTGTGTGATTATCAAACCTTGATAATAAAAACTACTCTGCATAGTTAAAACAGACTGAAAATGTTTATCTGTAAACAGAAAATTGAGTCTAGACTATTTGATGAATCACATTCATATACATGTAGCAATTCTTCTGTCATTTCTATATTTCTCCTCTGGGCTTAATATGTTTGTGAGTCTGAGATCACATCCCTTTCATTTTGAAATCTGTGTCACAATTGTTAATTGATATTTTCCTGATATTATTTTTTTCAGAAACAATATCAAGTTTGCACTAATCTAAGTGACTATGAATAAACTCATACATGTTTCCTTATGATTACTCAAAAGAAAAATGTTTCTCTCTTTCCTATTGTACTGAAAAATTATAGATGAATAATATTAATCGTGTTGTACTGTATTGTCACTGGACTCCAGACTCCAGAATTACCACTCAGTAAATTTTATTTATTTTATTTACCAAATTGCACTATGACCATTGAAGATTATTTATATATTTAGTGGACCTGGAAAAGAAAAAATATAATGAAAGTCTTGAAGGAAAAATTAAAACAATCATTATGAGGCAATGAAAGCATATTAGAAACAAATGAAAACAATTGAAGGTGAGTATTACTCAATAATGCAAAATTATTAGCAGAGTCACCTTATATCTGGTAATCTAGATATTAAGGGAACCAAGTCCCTTTGAAGCCTCTGTCCTTTTAGTTGATGACTCTGATTTCCTTTATTATCTCTTTTTTGTTTAAATCTGTATCATTTCTTTTCATTGTATGATATCATACTGTCCATAAATAGTAACTGCTTAAAACTATGCTAGCACATAACTTGGTTTTCACATGAGCAAAACGATATCTGCCGTATGATGATTGATTTCATGAGCATGAATTAAATGATACCCAGTGCTTAGTATAACATTATTTTCAATAAATAGAATAACTATTTTTCATGTTTTTATAGTGATTGTGCACACCTCTTGTCTTCTGGAGGTATGGCACCTCAGAAAGCCTGAGATGTTTCCAGAGTGTCTGTCAAGTTGTCTCTGAGGAAGATTCGCATGAGGCAGTTCACTGAATGAAGACAATCTACCACACTGAGGCACAAAACTTTCAATCCAGTGAAGACTGAGGACATGGATGGAATAAAAGGCAGGAAAAATCTTCCCCCAGCCCACCTGCAATGCTTTTTCTATTTCCTCTTTACCAGAAAATCCATGTGGCCTCACAGAAGGTACCAGGTGGAGAGAGAGGGATGGAGAGAGAGAATAAATGGAGATAAGACCAGAATTGGAGGACATTTAGGAGGTGATTGGGAGAAACAGTGCAATGGAAAGTCATTGGAATCTACAAGGGAGACCCTAGTGAGGACCACTAGTAATGAGGCATAGAGAGCCATCTCCTGTAACCAGGCAAGGCTTCCAGTGATGAGACTGGGATACCGTTCCAGCCACAAAACCTTCAACATATAACCTCCCTACAGGATCTGCTGGGACAATGGAGGGCAGAATCACATGCCAAAGTGGGGAGCCAATGCCTGATACTTTAGGTCAGGTCAGGAAGTAGAGACTGGATAGCCCAGAGAGGATTTCTAGCTCTGCTCATATATCAGTGTCTAGCCCAATCTTCATCAGAGAGGCTTCCTCCAGCAGCTGATGTGGGTAGATAGAGGCCCAGCACCCGACCAGGTGTGGAGCTAGGGAGACACCTTGGAAGAGTGGAAGGAGGGATTGCAAAGACCAGAGGGATTGATGACATCAGGAGAACAAGTCCCATAGAGTCAACTGACTATAATTCTTAGGGGCTCACAGAGACTGGAGAGGCATATATGGAGCCTACAAAGTCCCCTAAATATATCTTATGGTTGTCTGGCTTGGTGTTCTTGCAGAACTCCTACAAGTTGGAGTCTGGGAGTCTCTGATCCATTTACCTGCTCTTAGGAAACATTTCCCCCTTCTGGCTACCTAGCACATCCTGATGTAGATATTAGTGCCCAGCCTTGTTCCATCTTTTTACGCCCTGTTAGTGTTAACCCTGGGAGGACTACTCTTATATGGGGATAGGGTGGGGAGATCTGGAAAAGATGAAAGATGAGGGGAGCTGGGAGGAATAGAGTGAGGGGAGAAAGGAAGTTGGGATATATTATGCAAGAGAATAAAAATAAATAAAAGTATTTTTCAAAAGAAAAAATTGCCAGAGGAAGAAGTCAAGTCCATAGTTATCCTTCTGTATCCTTTCTTTTCCGACTATTCAGTGTGAAAATTCTTAAGTTAAAAGGAGTTACTAAACTTACAAACCAGCCCTGCTATCTACACTAGTATCTCCAGTTTGGGTCATTGAATTGGGAGATAAACTGTAATGTTATTTGTTTCTGATGCCTTAAGACTGTTGTTGATCCACACTACTTTGCTAACATGGGTCTTCAGTATACATATGGCCTATTATGCATCTCTCTGCCTCCAGAATGGAGCAAACCAGTTCCCCTATTTATTCCTTTCTTGTGACTCATTTCTGTCACTTTTTCATGTCTCCATGTATATATTCATATACACACATTCAGGAACTCACACATACATATTTCACATAAATGTAGATAAATTTCCTTATTGTTGCATTATACATGTAGGCAATAGATGAAAACTAGATGGATAAATATTAAGTAGATAGATGGCAGATATCAGCTAGATATAGATATATAGATATGTTGCAACAATCACACCTAGGACAGCTATTGAAGTTATATGGTGATTCTAATATGTTGTCAGCAACTAACATGAGCTGGGAGCAAATGAATGTTTTCTTCAGTAGCTTTATCTGAGGGTTTCATGTGGTACACAAAGGAGAAGCCTTAGATGCTACTTGGGCAGTCCTTGATATTAGTTGCTATATGTGAAATATTATCCTACAGTTAAGCTTTCTGTGGTGTCTCATCTTCCATATATCCATAACCAGTGAAAACTAACTCCAATATTAATATTTAACAAAAGTGACACATTGGTTGATTTAGTCAAAGAAAACAAGCAAGCAAACAAAACATTCTCTTCTAATCAAGCATACTGTATTATCAGGGAGATCAGAACCTACATATACATAGCACTGGAAGAATATCATTTCTATTTCTGGTGTTTTCATAATGGGGTCTTAATCTCAACACATTCCAATATATTTCTCCAAATAGAGCAGAATATATTCTGGATATAAGAGGTATTTTCACTCATAATATCTACTCTTGGAAAATGCAAATATAAAAAGAGTATTGCTAAGATATTAGTGAGTCTCATGAAATAAACATCCAGATGATATATAAATGAAATTTATATATCTAAATAACTCAATGAAATTTCTATGACTTTATTTCTTAAATATCTTTCATTGTAAAATAATAATTTATTAAAACAAGTCACATGGCAAGTAAAGAACCTTGGCTAGTTTAAATCTGAGCATAGTCATGGATGAGTATTGGGTAAACTTGTCAGTGGGAAGCAAACCAGAAAGTAACAAAGATAATGATATAAAATAATGCCTACAGTCCTGTCATATACTGATGAAGCACCTTTTTGTTACTTTATTGGTCATATGCTCACCTTGACCTACTTGTAAGAACTCAAGGTCATCTGAGTATGTAAAAATATTTTAATTTATTTGCACAGACTTGAGTGGATTAAAGAGGAAAACTCCCTCTGCTAATCTCTTTGAGTGTCAAGTATGAATTTCTGTCAACTGTATCTGTCTGCTTCTTAATATGAATCATCCCTACTGTGATTAAACATCCCTCCACATCTCCAGTCCTCCAAGGAAATAAAGAACTCCTAGTTATCATACTCCTTACCATACTTGAAGCGTGCTGTTAAAATCTCTTTCATTTTATCTGATCTAATAAAAAAAATGTGTATGTCTTGGAATATTTCCTGTATAAGTTGGTTGAAGATCATTAAGAAGTCACATGCTCAAAGAGTTCCTAGAAAGCTATCAAAAGAATACACCAACAAATTAGAAACATTCTTGTGTTCCTTTTAATTCCTGTTATTTATTCATTAGTAGCTTTTAAATAGGCACAGTGTTGTTTTTTAATTTGTTGTAATAGTATTTATGATTCTTTAATTTATTTTTTCTTCTCCCATACAATAAATCTTAACCCCAGCCTCCGATCCTGTCCCTCTTCCCAGCATTCTCATTTTCCTTCTTCCCCAGACACACCCCTGCCCCATGCTTCCCCTCAGAAAAGAGCAGACCTCCCAAGATAACCAATCAAAAAGGGCATAATAAGATGGAACAAGTCTAGACACAAGCCCATACATCAAATCTGGACAAGGTAGCCCAGCAGAAGGAAAAGGAACATAAGGATAGGTAAACAGAGACCCCCAACTTCAACTTTTAGGAGTTCTATAAGAACACAAAGTTAGACAACCATAAGATGTATGTAGGAGACCTAGAACAAACCCATGCAGGTTCTGTGTCTGTTGCCTCAGTCTCTGTGAGCCTTTAAGCATCCTGGTCAGTTACTTCATGAGGCTTGTTCTCCTGATGTCCTTGACCCCCCTAGTCCCTGCAAGCCCTACTCCTCTCTCTCTTAGGGTTCCTGGAGCTCTGCCCAATGTTTGGCCATGGGCTTCTGCATTTGCTCTCATTAGCTTCTGGAGGCAGACTGTCTAATGAAGATTGGGCTAGAGCACTATGAGCACTGTAGGATATCATTAGGAATTAACTCCTAGCTATTCTGTCTTCAGTTCCTGGCCTACTTTACAGTTTCAGGTGTCAGTTCCTTCGCTTCGCATGTGGCTATGCTGGTTCATTGTCCCAACAGAACCTTCAGGCAGGATAGGTTATAGGACAAAATTTTTGTGACTGGGTTGGTGTTCCAGTGCCATTACTGGAAGCCTTGCCTGGTTACAGGAGATGGCTTGTTTCAGATTCACTACACCCCATTCCTAGGAGTCCTCACTATGTTTTTTTTAGGGACTAAATATTTGTACACTTGGAATATTAATACAAAAATGACTGCTTGACATTTTCAACATAATAGAAAATTATAAATCTTTTTCTAACTATGGTATCAATTTCCTTAACTTTCTCCTCTAAGTAGAAGTAGCATGACAATTCAGTATGGTATAGAAGATGATTAAATGATTTACATAGTGATGACTAATTACACCACTTTTTTGTTCTCTGTTAGGATATACATTTAAATCTATTCAGGAAAAGTTTTAATAGCATCTACCAACTCTAGGATATTTGCTCATCACCAGAACATATGTAATTAAACAGTTGACTTATGATTACAAAGGTAACTTAAAAATAAATCCTTTGGATTGATGAAATGCTCAGTATGTAAAAGAATTTGATGCCAAACATGAGATTACCTGAGTTCCATCTCCAGAAACAACACATTGGAGGGAAATATCTGACTCAAACAAGCTGTTCCTCAACAATCCCTGCATTCTGTGATATGCACTCTCACATAGCAGATAAAGGTAAAAATTGTTTTAAAATCACAGAAGCTTGTCTGTGTAAAGGTATTTTGAACAAGCCTTCTATTTTAAAACATGTGGCTATTTCTTTAATAAAACAACATGCTCTATAAACATCACATTTACATTTCCGTTTTAGATTTAAACACTTACTCAAAATGTTTGGTATATTGAAATAGCTAAGAGATTTCTTATCTTAATATCCTCAGGTACTTTTTTACACAATGGAAAAAATCATTATAGTAATTTAAAATTCATCTCCAAAGATAAATCTCAGAAGTTATGAGGGTTAATGGATCTGTTCTTTTAGTTTCTAAATAAAATGTGTCCCTTTAGATGGTGGTTACCATTTCTTAATTAAGAATCCACTAAAGTGCTTTCCAAATGTACATAATTTATTCCCTTTATTTTATTGAACTGGGGATTGTGCCAATGAATAAAACATCTTATTCTCAGAAAAAAATGGAAACTAATATTTTAAAGCTTGATGGAAAATATCATTTCTTGAACTTATTTTAATAATAAATCCATAATGTAAAGAAGAGCAAATAGAGATGATATGAAATTTCACTTTCATTGAAGAACATTGGCTAAAATCTAGGATGATTGCTTCTTAAAGAAAGCAATTTATTATGGGGTATACCTCAGAGAAATACTACTTGTCTAACCTAGCATGATCAAACAAGGACATGATTCCCTGCACTTTTACTGAGACAGAGACAAACACACACACACACACACACACACACACACACACACATACAGAGAGAGCAAGAGAGAGAGACAGACAGACAGAGAAACAGAGAGAGAGACAGAGAGAGACACACACACAGAGAGACTGAATATCAAAGACAGGGATAAATCAGGAGTTATGGCTCTTTACATATGTAAATGTGTACTTGCTCAGTATGTGTTAAACATATTACTATTCCAACTGCTATTCTTTTACAGGGAATCATTTTGCTACTTCCAGGGATAGTTGATTAAGTGAAGTGTGATGATTTACAATGACAGAACAAGTGAGGCATTTTATAAGGGGATGTCTTTTAAATAAATTAATGAGTGACCGGCAGACATATTCTCTGTTGTGTAACAACATGAATTAGCTCAGTGCTTATTTGCTCCTTTGTTTCATGAACTTTTCTTTGAAATGAAGTTCTTTCCATTAAAAAAATAAAACTCTGAAGAGTTAAGTATTTCTCACTTCTTAGAACCAATTGATGTATCACGAACTTGTCTTAACACGGTTAGTTCTGAAGTATAGTGAATCCCAAAGTGCCTTTAACTCACATGAACTACTTTTATGCTTACCTTAGAGTATGCTCATTGTTATTAGAAAAAGAAATGATAGGTAGGGGACAAATAGACAATGAAAGATTTGTCAAGATCTAACTGAAAATAGGACCATTCTATTGGTTCTTAGAGTGAAGCTGTTATATTTTAACACTTTGTTATGAAACAAAATATAAATCACAGAAATAACATTTTCTTATCCATTTTGTAGAGATACAGTAGGTCTACTCATGTATATGCGTGAGCATATTTAATCACAGAGGAAAATAAGGAATATCAGCATGGGAACTGATTTCCTCTAGTAAGAAAGAGAAATTGGATGTTTCAGGATTACTTGAAATTAAAAGTAAGAGCATAGTCCCAATATTCCTGAAATAGTACTTGCTTACCATAAACCAGTCATAGAACAGAGGATAATGCTGACTTTTCTATTGGACTGTTCCTTCTCATTCTAAAGTTCATGTGTGAAATTATTATACAATTAGTATTCAAAGTCACACTTAGTTTAAAAGTTAAATTACACTGAAAATATGGGCTGTAAATGTAGAACTTTACCACAAAGTAAATCCAATACTTCCAAGATAGCAAACATTTCTTAAAAAAATCTTTTGCAATTTTTGAGTTTTTTTCCTAAAAGAATATACAAATTACAGCAATTTCAAGTTTTGATGAAAAATATATTTCATTACGCTTGATATTTCAAGGGGAAATCCTTATTACCAAAAATTTTGAAACCCAGGCACTGGAACATTTACTGCAGAAAGTTTATGTTATCTTCTTACTCTCTTTCACGTTGTATCTTAATGAATTGCTTTACTTGCTTATTTTATTAACAGATTGGAGAATCTCTTCTTCTCTTGTGTTTATCTGAAATTATCCTGACAACTTTATCCTCCCCTTTTCATTGTACTGTGGAATAAAGTTAAAAGAGAGAGATTCTACACGAAACACAAAGGTGTAGCACAGCCATGTGCTATGGATAGTGGATAGCACAGCACTATCCACTGAGAGGGTGTGGTTCCATAGCCCAGTTGGAGAGCAGAAAAGCTGGATTTTCTATTATCATCCACACCAACCTTGTGGACTCTTTTATGTTGTCTCATTTCTTTCTTTGTTGTTTGCAAAAATGAAGGGGTTTATCTAGGAAATTGTAAAATTCTCCAAATATATAACTTAGAAGGCCATTTTCATGTCTTTGGTTAAGTATAAGAAATTTGGTCATTTATCATTTACATTTCAAATGTAATTCAGTAAGCTCTAGTTTCATACTATCTAGATGTGAAAGGAATTCAAATGACAAAAATGCCAGGAGATGGTCTGTAAATAAGCCTACAGGGCATTTTCTTGTTTAATGATTGATATAGAATGGTCCAGTCCATTGTGGATTATGCCATCTCTAAGATAGGGTCTTGACTTTTGTAAGAAAGCAAATTGAGCAAGCCAGGGTGAGAAAAGGAGTAGGCCACCTACCTCTACAACCTTTGCTTCTATTCCTGCCTCCAGGTTCCAGTTTAGAGTTTATGGCCTGATTTTTCTTCGTGAAGTCAAACTGAAAATTGAAATAAACCCTTTCCTAACCAGATTACTTTTGGTCATGGTGTTTTATCAAAGTGATAGGGATCTAGCCAAGATAAATTGCTTGTGCAGAGACTTGTGAAAAATTCTAAGGCTTATGTGGTTTAAGAAATTATTAGGAAGTAAAAAGTTGAGAGCATTCTCTCTCTTCTACTCTGATTCCTGTTCAGCTCTCCTTTGCATTTCCTTACTATTTACAATTTATTCCCTCAGACCATCACATACTAGAGATGCGGAGTATCTACATTTTCAGCATTTCATAAAAATGAGCTCATTACCTTTTAGTCACATAAAAATATAGAATCAAAATATCTGAAAGAAGACTCTCATTAGCCTGGCTTAAAGCATCATCTTTATTCTTTGAATAATCACTAACAATAAGAATACAAAGTGGAATTGACTGATCTCAGTCATATACAGTAGAACCTTGTGACAAAAGATTCAGTCAATTATTATAAATAAAACCAAACATAAAAAACAGAATAGTCATACTAGATCACAGAATTCAAGTATTCATAAAGTAAACCACAATAAAAATGTGATTCATCTACATAAGTAACTTGTAGAAAATATAAAATTCAATGAGATACAACTTATAGCAATTGAGAGTATTTTCAGGATGACAAAAAGTAAATACCTATTTTGTTTATAAAACAATCTGCAAGTATCCTTTCTTTCATTCATAGTATTGAAGCAACATTCAGGGAAACCATTATGCAAATGAGAGGAAACAGGCAAATACCTGACATTGATATAAAAATAATATGACTGTAGCATGGGCTTCTTCCCTGGAGCTGAGTGGTAAAAGGTCAGGTCAATCTAGTGTGCATCAGGCCTGAGATTTGAGTCCTATTATTGCATAAAGATATGGCAACCAAATGAAAAATAAAATAAAATAAAACAAACAAACAAAGAACAACAACAAAAAAAACCCTTTAAAATCCCATTTCATCTTTATTCCTTTGAGAATTGCCTGGATGAAAATGCACACGCCAATTCTGCTGGAGAGTAGCATCACAATCAGGAGCTACATATTTTGTCATACAAGTGACTGAATGTATATGCAGCAACATACAATAGAACACACGGAATACATACAATAGAACACACAGAACATGGGTTCTGAAAAGACAGATTATCTGTGAAACCACTAGTCCAGTAATGGTTAACAGACACAGAAGAGTAATCAGAAGGTAGAGAGTGTTAATTGTTATATGCATTGACATTGTTTTGTTTTAAAAGTATCATCAATAAGTTCTACATGCATCAGATAGCTAAAAGAGAAGGGTTTGAACACACTTGTCATAAGGAAGTGGTAAAACGTAATGGGACACTCATGTTAAAATCGAGCTGATAATTATTCAATTAGAAATGAAACAGAATATCACTGTGTGCATCCAAATAACATTAATAAATTAAGAATAGGCTAGTATAAAACTGATAAACAATAGTAATGATTTTTATACTACGTAAAACCAGAGCCAATAATTTCTACAGTGAAATATGCAAGAAAATTTAGGTTTAATTCATTAAAATATTCATTTACACTGGTCTAAGTTTAGAAAATGCTCTTTCAACAAAATTACAATTTATAATTTATAAATTTCACATTTATCCTTAATGTGAAAGAATAATCAAGCCTTTTGTATCCCAACTAAAAAAAGGATGTTTGACCTAAGTGGTAACGTTACATTAAGTGATACTAAAATATATGCTAAGATGATGTATTAATACATTAATTGACTCCAGCAGACAAGAAGGATAATATGAGATTTTCATCTCCCCTTCTACTTCTCCAAATCTAATCCTCCCTGTAGCTGTAGCAGACTACATGCTGCAGACTCCCTTCCTGCCCTGCACTCATCTCAATAAACTTATGTTTTAGGACTTACCCTCCTTACTTCTCTCCTGCCACTCTCAGTCCCCAAGTATAGCGGGTACTCCCTGGTAACCTGGCCACTCTGGCCAGGGAAATAGGTAGGATAACTGCATATCTTCAGATCCCCAACCACTTCTCTAATTCCAATCCCCCAATCTCATAGTAAGCTTTGTAGCAGACCACCTGCTATGGCTTCTTCTCACTCTTTGCCCACTTTCCCAGGAAACTGAGCAAATCCTGGTGAAACATCTTGCTTTCCTCCCTTCTGTGGACATCTGTAACCCCCTATTCCTAGCCCACCCTCATTCCATAGTACTAGCTCTCAATACTTTCAAACACATTTTACCTAGAACACCCAGTGGTCATATCTATCAGGACCCCGATTAATTTCTTACCATGCAAAACATAGCTACAACACGTTCTTGTGAGTAAGAAAAGGCAACAGAAAACAAGGAACAAAACATCAACCCAATGAAGATAAAACCAGATATCAGTACCTAGAATTATAATAATCCCAAATCCAGAAATCTAGACACCAGCTTAACAAAATCAATAAAAACCAGGAAAATGCTAATTCAGCAGAGACCAGTAACTGTATGATAGCAGTCCCTGAGTACTGAAACATACTCGGAGCTTAAGAAAAAGACTTTAAAATAGCTCCTATGACTATGATAGAGGTCCTTAAAGAGGAAATGAATAAATCCCTTAAAGAAATGTATGGAAACTCAAGCAAACAGTGGAAGGAAAAGAATGAAACAGTTCAAGACCTGAATGTAGATATAGAATCAAATAAAAACAATGAGGGAAATCTAGAGATGAAAAATCTGGGAACATGAACAGGAATTACAGAATTATGCGTCACCAACAGAATAAAAGACATAGAAGACAAAATTTCAGGCTTTGAAGATATGGAACCTGCAGGGTCTCCTAAATACAGCTTATGAATGTCTGGCTTGGTGTTCTTACAAAACCCCTCAGGCTGGAGTGGGGACTCTCCAACCCTTTTGTCTGTCCTTGTGACATTTTGCTACTGCTGGATCACCTAGTAAACCAGGGTGAACTAGGTGATCACCTAGGATGTAGGGATTAGTTTCTGTCCTCCTTAGTATCTGGAAACTTCTTATACCCATTTGAGTAGTAACCCTGAGAGGACTGCTCTTTTCTGGGGAGAAGTAGTGAGAAGTGGGTGGGAGGGTGGTTAACAGCTCTTGGGGAAGAAGGAGATGGAAGGAGAAGTGAGGAGGAGAAGGAAGGGAGAGGGGGATCAGGATGTATTTTAGAAAAGAAGGAAATTTTAAAATCCTTGGTAGAAACAAACAGGAAAATTTCCACTTTCTGAACAAACAAATCTGCAAATAATAGGAAGAGAGGAAGGAAAGAAATGATTAAAGGCACAAAAATATTTTCAAATCATAGAAGAAAATTTCACATATAAGAAATTACATACCATTTTTGTCCTTCTGGCAAAAGCATACCTCACTCAGGATGATTTTTTTCTAGTTCCATCTACTTGCTTGTAAGTTTTATGATGTCATTATTTTTAACAGCTAAGTAATGCTTCATTGTGTAAATGTACCATATTTTCCTTGTTCATTCTCATGTTGAGAAAAATCTTGGCTGTTTACAATGTCTGACTATTATGAAGAAAGCAGCAATTAATAGGATTGTGCAAGCATCTCTATGATAGAATGAAGAATTCTTTGGGTATTTGCTCAAAAGTTGTATAGTTGGACATTGAGGAAGAACGCTTCCCATTTTTATGCAGATCCAGCACACTGATTTCCACAGTGGTTGTTTGAATTCACACTCCTACCAGCAATGGATGAGTGTTCTCCTTACTCCACACCCTTGCCAGCATGAGCTCTCACTTGGTTGATTGATCTTAACCAATTTGATGAGGGTAAGATGAAATTTCAAAATAATTTTGATTTGTATATCCTTGATGGCTAAAAGTGGTTCATCAGTCATTTGAGTTTCTTCTATTGAGATTACTGTTTATATTTGTACCCTATTTTTAAAAGGATTATTTTTCCAGATATCTTATTTCTTATTTTCCTGATTTCTTATTCCCTTTCTCCCTCTCTCTCTCTCTCTCTCTCTATCTCTTTCTCTCTCTCCATATATATATATATATATATCAGAAAGGATTATTTTTCCTGATATCTTATTTCTTATTTTCCTGATTTCTTATTCCCCTTTCTCCCTCTCTCTCTCTCTCTCTCTCTCTCCATATATATATGTATATATATCAGAAAGGATTATTTTTCCTGATATCTTATTTCTTATTTTCCTGATTTCTTATTCCCCTTCCCCCCCTCCATATATATATATATATATATATATATATATATATATATATATATATATATATATCAGAAAGATATGTGTTAAAAATCTTTTCCCATTTTCTAGGCTGCCTTTTTCCTTGAATGAAATGTCCTTTGCCTTATAGAAGCTTTAGGTTTCATGAGTTCCCATTTATTAATACTTGATCATAGTGCCTGAGCTATTGGTGTTCTGTTCAGGAATTTCTCTTTTATACCAATACTTTCAAGGTTATTCTCCACTTTATCTTCTATCCAGTTCAGTGTAATAGTTTTATGTTGATATCTTGATCCACTTTGACTTGAGTTTTGTGCAAGGTGATAAATATAGATCTATTTGCAATCTTTTGCATTCAGAATTCAATTAGACAAGCACAATTTTTTGAAGATGTCTTTTTCCGTTGTATATTTCTGGCTTGTTTATCAGAAATTAAGTGTCCATATTTATGTTGATTTATGTTTGGAAATGTAATTCATTTCCATTGATCAATGTGTCTCTTTTTATGCCACTATGATGTGGTTTTTATTACTATAGCTCTGTAGTACAACTTGAAATAAACAATGTTGATATCTCCATGGTTATTTTTATTGTTTAGGATTGTTTTACATATCCTAGGATTTTGTTTGTTTGTTTTACATGTGAAGTTGTTATCCTTTCAAGGTCTGTAAAAAAACGTTTTGGGCTTTTGACAGGGATTGTGTTGAATCTATAGATTGATTTTGGCAAGACTGTCATTTTTAATATGTTAATCCTACCAATCAGCCCAGGAGCATGGGAGATTTTTCCATCCTCTGAGTTCTTCAAAGACTTTAAGTTTTGTCATACAAGTCTTATGCTTATTTGGTTAGCTATTTCAAGGTATTTTATATTAATTGTGGCTACTGGGAAGGGTATTTTTTCCCTGATTTCTTTATCAGTCCATTTGTGATTTGTATATAGGTGAGATACAGATTTTTTTGAGTTGATCTTGTAGCCAGCCACATTCCTGAAAGTGTTAATCAGTTGTAGGAGGTCTGTCATAGAATTTTGAGAGTTGCTTATACATACTATCATATCATCTGCAGCTAATGATACTTTGACTTCTTCCTGTGCAATTTTTATCTTCTTGATCTCCTTCTGTTGTTTTGTTACTCTTCTAGAACTTCAAGTACCAAATGAATAGGTATGAAGAGAGTAGACAGTCTTGTCTTGTTCCTAATCGTAGTGGAATTGTTTTTAGTTTCTCTCCATTTAAGTTGAATTTGGCCATGTGCTTGTTGTTAACTTCCTTTATTATATGGAGTTCTGTCAATTGTCTCTCTAATCTCTCCATAAATTCTATCCTGAATGGGTGTTGGATTATGTTAAAGGTCTTTACTTCATCTAATGAGATGATCATGTGATTTTCATCTTTTAGTATGTTTATAGTTGCAATATGCCCAAAATTAGATGTAGACTGAGTAGAATATACTAGGAGCACTTTTTTAGTTTGTGAATTTGTTGAAGGAGCCACGCAGTTAAAAAAAAAAGATTAATAAATTATTGATCCTGAGTAAATATAAAAGCTCATAGAGTGTGTAATTATACATGGATTTGGAATTTTATAGTTTACCAAAATAATACAAAAAATTAGCATAATTAACATAAATATCATAACAATAAACATAGTGATAAAACTTCCTTTCAATGATTCATTAAAGATAATATTGTTACTTTGAATCTTTTATGGAGAAACTAAGAATTCCTGTGCCTACATTCATGGTTTATATATTATCTGTATTTTATTGTTAAAGTTACATTTATTTATTGTGTTATTGTTATGTGGATGTGTACATGTGTGTGTATCCATATATACTGGCACATGTATCACCATGTGTTTGGAGGTCTAAGGATAACTTGTGGAACTTGGTTCTTGCCCTGTGACTCACAAACGTCATACACTGTTTCTTAGAAGCAAGTGCCTTTACACAATAAGCCATTTCACCTGCTCTATAATTGATTTTCTATACATCTGTAATCAAATATAAATTGACTTAGTGTATTCAATTTTACTATAGTATTTTACCAAGGTTTGTTATATTCAGGAAGATTTTCAATTTAAGAATTAAATCATCCAATTACAAATTCTATTCTCTCAAACTGACAAATTTTTAAACTCCAAGTTTGATTAAAAGGGTCAACCAGCCAACTTGTATGCTCTTTTGATACATCTTCTCATTGTAACAATCAGCATTTATGTTTGTTAATTATGTGTACTCTAAATTCTGAAAGGAGAGGAAGGAGATACATGTGGGGATGTGAAGGTGGGTAGAGGGTTACAAAAAGAGAGTAGAAGAGCCTAGGAAATGTAAAGGATAAGGAGACTGTGGAAATATATGCTTGTATTTATATATATAATAAAGAAAAATAATTATTAAGAAAAATATTTTTTGGAAAACACCTAATGCACCATGTCTGATTAAGTAGGATATTAAGATGTTTAATTTGGCCCAAAATATTTCTGATATAATTATTATATTGAATGATGGTTAGGCTGATATCAAGAATAAACAGAGAAATTAAATAGTAAATGAAAGTGAGCATGCATTTCTGTAACAGTTCTTGGAATGGGAATTGTGAAAACTCTAAAAAATTATTTCTCTTTTATTAAATTCATACATTCACCCTAAGGACTTCTGGCTTTAAATAAATACTGTTTATGTTTAGCCATTTTATTTCTTGTTACTGTTAATCACTACTTATCTTTCAAGCTTTCAGAAAGGCAGCTATACTCATTGGCAGGAAATTTTCTAAGCCATGTACCTATGTACCTAATGGCAATTTCTGCATATTTAAAATTAATTTTCTCATTGTTGATAAATGTTTTACAGATTGATCTTCCTATCTATCTATGAATGATTATGTAATGTTTGGGCATTTTTCCATCTGGAAGATTGTTCATAAACTTCATCTTCTATAATTTCATGGAAGCAGTATCCTACCAACAAGAGCACTTTCAGCCCTAGTGGTTCTTCTTACTGGCGTGTTCCATAACTTATTTCTATTTTACAAATGATAACTTGTTTTTTCTAAATAAAACAGTGCTATGATCCTTCACTGTCATTCATGACATTATAAATCAAGAAAAATACACATATTATATTTGTCAAGCCTGAAGTTTCCGCTCATCTCAAAGCTCCATCTATCGTAAACTTTAGTAGTTCAGAAGGCCTGTCTTTTAAAATATGATTATTCAGTTTAGTAGAAGCTATATTGAATTGACATAAGTCAAAGCTTACATCAGATGATTCAAATGTAAGAAAACAAATGATATTTTGAAATAAAATTAGAATTTTGTTAATTTTTCTGGTTAGTCTTGAAAACATTATGTAATAAAATATTATTACCATCCATGCATATGTGGAAGCATTTCTCCAAATGCAGCATATGATTAAAAATTTTCCAACAATATTCATTCAGAAATATATAAATAGGACTTTCCTGGAAAAGACAATGAAATATTTTACATAGATATATTTATAAATATTTGATTTTCATAAAAATTATGTTAAACTTTTAACAAAACACTTAGTGTTTAGATGATACGTCTTAACATCAGCAATGATCTCCCTAACTTAGCAATTTTTTATAAAGCTAAATGTCTACATATTTATTTCTTCATATGAATCATTACTATAAAATTTAACACAATTTTCTCATTCTTTATATATAATTAAATTAAAAATCAAACCTATTTTATGGAAAGGAATGAAATACATGTATATTAATAATAATAATACTTAATAAATATATTAGAATTGTATCACTGCAGATAAGCAATGAATTATTTGAAAACATAAAATTATTCTTTAGTAAAACTACCTCTTTGTTTTGTATGA
The DNA here is from genome assembly GCA_026225945.1 of Cricetomys ansorgei. NCBI lineage: Eukaryota > Metazoa > Chordata > Mammalia > Rodentia > Nesomyidae > Cricetomys > Cricetomys ansorgei. The sequence goes on from JAMJFZ010000107.1 coordinate 9,891,531, forward strand.
TCTTTCCTCTTTTCACATGATTTACAGTATTACCTAGGATGAATAAAGTTTATTTTCACATTTTGGGGTGCTGATATATGACAATGTCTACAATTTATAATATTAAAATGAGACTAGAATTGGATGTTAATATGCTGCCACATGTGACTATATAGACACTGAAGTTTAACTATGATGAGTCGTGGTATGCTGCTGTAAATACAACTCACATGGCTTATGAAGAGTTTTACCAACTCCACATGTGATAGAGGACTAATATCTCAAATGGCAGAAAAACACTTAAAGAAATGTTCAGCGTCCTTAGCCATCAGAGAAATGCAAATGAAAATAACTTTGAGAGTCCATCTTTATTTATTATTTCTTTACTAATAAATAACATTTATATTATTATGAATAATAATAAATAATATAAATAAATAACTTATTTATTAATAAATAATAAAGAAAGAAAATGTGTTTACACACAATGAAATAATGTTTAGTCATAAACTCACTGGAATACTGTGAATTGTGTGATGGATATGACACTAGATGTGATTGTGTTAGTAAAAAATGTGATTATGCTAAATATCAATACTTCCAATACATGAGTACAAATAACATAGTTTACAAAACTTGTTTTAGTATTTTTATGTTTTATGTGACACCTGATTGAAAGATAAAATTTCATCTATGGACTTTCAAGTTCTGTGTCAGCACTATATTTTACTTTTAAATCAGTTTAGATGCCACTCCATAAAACAGACTGACACTTTTGGTGACTCAAATATAACCAGTTGCATTTATGGACAATGATAGACCTAGAATATAAAAATCAAAAGCAAAGAGCAAAACACAGGTTTATTTTAAAAAATAGTTTATTAAAAAAGGCATCTTATTTATCCAGAGAGAAGACTATTGATACCACATGCAGTTTGTTATACAAAAATAAAAAGAGGGAACATTATCTGTTTTGGAACATTTTGGCATTATCTCTTTGATTTTGCTTTCTAAAGCTGGATAAACAGCTTAATTGAAAAACAGTTGGTTTGCCTTGTCAGTCCTTGATGTAGGGACTTGGCTGGTTTTCTTCCATCTTATTTGATTTATTGATTGATTGATTTGATTTGATTTGATTTTAAATCAAATCAATCAATAAATAAGTAAAATAAATCTGATTTCAAATCACTTTGATTTGTTTGAGTGGTAACCCTGGGAGGCCAGTACTTTTCTGAGGCGAAGTGGGAGTGGGAATGGGGGGTGCGGTGGGGTGGGGGTGGTTGCATCGCATGGTGAATCTTGGGGAGAGGGAAAAAGAGGGAGTTTAGAGGAATGGAGGGAGGGGAGGTTGGCTTCAGGGTGTATTATACTAAAGAAGAAAAATAAATTATCAAAAAATTATATATATATATATATATATATATATATATATATATATATATATAATTTAAAAAAATAAAATTTAAACCAAAATAAAGCAAATAAAGCAAATGCTCAGTAAATGTTTGGAAAGTGTCTATGATAGGTCAAATAGGCATCAAAATGATGTCCTTAAAAATCCCTAATCATCAGGATGCTGCAGTCACAGATTGAATGCAGGCAGAGATGGCTGAAAAAGACTGAGGTTGGTGGAGGCCTTCTCTTCTGGTGCCACAGAGGGAGAAGATGGGAAATAGGGAATGGGTGAATGTTAGAGAGAAGATAACATATTTTGAAATATTTTGAAATATTTTGAAAACTTTTTGTTTGGAGATGAAACTACATTTATGGATTTTTTGATTTAGTTATTATATATATATGTGTATGTGTGTGCATGTTTGATCATATGTATGTGCAAAACAGGTGTGGAGTATCCTACAAATGTCAGAAAAATGCATTGAATTCCCTGAAACTGAAGTTACAGCTGTTGTGAACTGCCATGAATGCTATGAACCAAACCCTTGCTCGACGAAATAACAGTGACTGTTCTTAACCTCTGAGGCATTTCTCCAGCACCACTGATCTAATTTTGACTTTATGATAGTCTACTGGAACTAGAAACAGTAAATAAGTCTCATAAATGAGTCTTCTGCAATTTTTATTTGTCATACTGAGGCATTAAAGTACTGTCTGTATGCCTCATTCATTTTGATTAAACAATACTGAAGTAGAGACTTCCAAATAAACCACTCACTACTCTCATGTGATGATAGCACAAGTATGCTCAACTATCTAACTCCTGCTTATGCATATCTTGATGCGTAATATGGAAATATCTATTTTGATGCATTCTAACCTAGGTGTAAAAGAGTAAAGAAAGAAAAAGGAATTGTTAATCTTACTACTTTCTTTTCTCTATTTGTTCATCTAAGTGCACATGGATATATTTGCTTTGTTTACTTTCTTTGTTGAAATTATGTAAAACAATGATGCATTCTGGGATATTATTGAAATGTATTATTTTATATGTGAGTTGGTAGAACCAACTAATGCTGATACAGTATAATGAACCAAATATCAATAATTTTATTATAGACAAAGAATTAGTCCTAACTAGACAATTAGGACCAAATTTGAAAAAATACCAACTTGAAGACATGCTGAAACATCACTTTAGCCAAATTTAAGAAGTCAAAATCTTAGTGAAAATGAATTCAATGTGATATAAAACTTTAATAATAGTGCTTAATGTCTTACAGTACTTTTCAGTTCATAAGTTTTTCATATAGAAAGAGAAAAGAATAAGGACTAATCATTGAATAAGCCAATTGATGTTTTTAGTCTCAATGAGCCTGTCACACAATGAGGTTCAATGACTATCATGAAAATAGTGAAACTAATAGGTTACAATTATGATCTTGAAATAAGCCAAATGGCAGTAATATTGCTCATGTTGTCATAACTATAACCTTAAATATTTTTGTCTTTTGGTTTGGTGAATATTTGAATTAAGGTTTGGGGATATGGTTTAGTGAGTACAAAACTTGACCTACCAGGATGAAGACCAGAATTCAAGCCTCCAGAGCCCAGGTAAACATCATATAAGTTTGGTGGTATTCCTGTAATCCTAGAAATAGGAGGCATAAACCCAGAATACCAGAGCAAGTCAGCTAGTCAAACAAACTACGAGGACTAGTTTTTTAGTTGAACAGGTGATCCTGCCTAAATATATAATGTAATGAGTAATAGATGAAGCACTCAGTCTCAACACTGAGTTCCAACATGCATGCTCATACATACCCATGTTCACCCAGAAAACACCTGCATCCACACTCAGTCAAAGACACATACCCTCATACACTCCATACACATACTTATGCAAATAAATTAAGGAATCATTTTGTCAGAAAACAAAAGCAGTAAGGCTACCATGGATTTGACATTGTTGAGGAGCAGATACGTCCTTCTCTCAAATGAAAATAAAATAAATGAACATACACTGTGAATGGTAAAACACAAACTAATGTCTAAAAATCATCATTTGGGGGAATGGAGTTTGTCATTTTGACATGACAATCCAACACCTTTGAACTTCATAGCAATAATTTACATGTTCTACTGAACCCTTTTTTTTTTCTAAAAGTATATGTTTATTTCAAAAAGACTGAATTTTTTACAGATTTTGCAGCCAATTCAATATATCTTGAAATAATTTAAGCAAAGATATATAACCCTCTATCCTACTGTGTACTCAGCATACTTAAGCTTAACTTTAAGAGAACAATTTAGTCAACTTTACTATGCCTTAGATTCCCCACATGACTCGGTTTTATATCCTAAACTAAATGTATAGCTTTAAACATAATTATGTGCTTTTCAATGCTCCTGATCCAAAGTAATTGATTACATATGTGTTTTATGTGTTTTTTGTAATCATTTGATGGAAGCAGCAAACAGATTAAAAAGCAAACAAAAACAAAGTAAATATTCCATAAATGTTTGAAGCAAAATGCTGATACAGTCCAATAACATCTATTTTAAGTTTTGAAGGTTAATCTGTGTTAGCTGAGGTCAGTGAAATGACTCCTTCCATTATAAATCTCTATTAAAGAGGTTTTCTTTATAATTCCTTTCTCATACCATGTTTCCTGTGCTGTTTAATGAATACAGAGCAAAACTCTTTGTTAGGGAGAGGCACAGAACAGAGTAGAACCAGGCAAAACACATACAGGCACTGAAACATACAACAGATAGTCAATGCAGACAAGCCGATAACCAGAGACTAAAATCATATGCAAGACCAAACAGGAGAAATGAAAATTTCAACTTTTGCCTGGTGCATGCTGAAACTACTTCTTGAAGAAGTTTCTGTCTTTATTCTTTGATGCAAACTTGATACAGTATTAAAAAAAAATAGATGGGTATTTCTATACACTTTCTGGAGTTTAAGAAAAAGAAATCAACAGATATTTTTAAAGATGATAACAAGTAATAACTAAAAAAGTAGAAGGTTTACAATATACTTAAAAGATGAGCAAGGGTTACTAAACAGGAAAAGTATCAAAATTATTGGTAATATATGATTAAAAAAAGAGAGGAAGAGGCTGAAGCATTCTAAGAATCTTCAGGTAAACAAATAGAGATAATTTTGAAATTAATAAAATCTCCAAATTATTATTGTCCACATGGGAAAAACATCAACATTCTCAAAAATATGAATAAATGGAGTTAGGTTTTTCTTTAAAAAGTGTAGTATAAATTGTGATAAGGAACTAATAAATCTAATAAAATATAGCAATAATTCTCATTACAGAAAACTGAGTCTAAGATGTGGTGGGTTCCCCAATTTCTTCACAGGCTGATAAGAATAGAAAAAATATGAATCCTGTCATGTTGATACATTTGTTCCTGACTTCGTTTCACAACACACAGTGATTTAAGAAGAAGGTAAAATTCTTGTGTCACAAAAATTTAAGATCACCATCCTCTCGACAATCTTAGAACAATTAAACATTCCATGATGCTCAGTTTACAGTAGTTTCTGTCTTCTCTCCTGTCATGAGTCTTTTCTTTAATGACACTGTCACAGATTCCCCCGCTTACTGTTATGTCACTCCAAAAAACATTTGTATGCAGTGCTTTCATATGTGAAAGGTCCTTTTGGTTTTCCCATTTTCACAGTAGGTTACACACTGATGGATTACTTTATTTGACTGAAAATCTTATGAAGAGCATTAAAAATTATGGATCAGAAGTTAGGGAATGGTTACACAGAGACTCCATCTAGCCTCTTTAAAGGTCTTTCTGTAAGGAGGGAGTTACATTACACAACTTGACTTTTAATAAAGTAATTGACTTTAAACTGCATCTTAAAAAGAACATTTGCAGCTGCTTGGGGGATATTCAAATTATCCACATAGAATATTGTGAATTCAGTAGTAACTACTGTATTCTAGTAATGTATTTCTAGTAAGCTTGAATTGAAAATATTTTTTTTATTTTTTGAGATTAAAGTACATTATATGATTTCCCTCTTCCCTTTCCTACTTCTAAACCCTTCCAGACACACCATTTTGCTCTTTTTCAAATTAATAGTCCCCTTTGTCACTCACTGTTACACACACACGCACATCATTGAATGTAGAACAGGTTTACTCAGTTTTTCTTTTACTATACCATGATATAATTTTAACAACAAAGTGCCTTCTGAAACAGAGCATCATTTTCTCTGAGACATCCCTCTATTTGAATCTGCTGAAAGCTCATCAGGACCATCATATCTGATGAGAAATATTATCACTTCTGAAATCAAAACCCCTCAGTTTGAACTACTGAATTTCACTGTTTGACTGAAAGGATGATAAATATCATCTAATGAGCACATGCACTGGGTAGTACACTAGGATTTCATAGATTATCATATGTGCATGGCATCTATCCTGTTGTACAATTAAGAACATTCATAAGCACAATGGTATCAACTACTTGATTGTAGCATGCAGGGACTAAGCATGTACAAGGAGATTACACTATGAATTGTATAAGAAATTTCATGTCCTTCTCTTAGTCTCTCAAAAGACATCCATTCTCATATAAGAAGAATATATATCTATATAATACATACATATGTATTTATAAATATAGAACATATAATACATATATGGAGCTAACAAATATAGGGACAACAAATAATCTTGAGACATTGTTCATTGTATATCTTGTCTTTACTGCTTGCTAGGCCTGACCCTTATAAAGCCTCTCAGTACAGCCCTTATATATAATTTTAAAAATTCAATGCAAAAAATATATCTACTAAGTTAAGTCATTATTTTTTACTTATCACAATATATATCAGTTTAAAAAAATCTTACTCTTCACAGATTAAAAATCATGATAAGAAATACCTATTTTATTTGAGGTATTTATATTCAAGCACTCTAGATTTAACATGAGTTTCACACATTGTTAAACTCTTTTTTAATTATCTTGTTATTCTCTTTCTGTACATTGTGAAATGCTCAAATTTAAGGTTATCTCATGAGGAAATGAATTTATTGATGTGTGTGTTACAGAAAATTTACAAAATACATTGTTTTAGAAATCCTATATGGGTTAAAGAGAAATAAATTTTTGTTCCTCAAAGTATTTCAGAAATGTTTTCTTATTTTATATGTAAAATTTCTTTTAATGGGAATCTGAAACAAATCTTTTCCAACGATCACAAGTGGGTGAGCAAATGACATATATATCTCACCAAATTTTAAGTCTAGAATGTATGACCATGTTCACAAAACATCAACATAAACATATTAACCACATTTTGAATATCAAATAGAAATAGATTATGAGTATCTTCTCACATATTTAAATATCCAGCTTTCATTTGGTGTTTAATAAATCTCACAGTATATACTACGTGTGTTTGTGTGCATGTGTTTATGTACATATACATTCACATAAGAACTTAATAAATATTTTTCAGTTATATATTAGTATAAGTTTTCTCACCATGTTTAAATAGACTAGGTTCTCTAATACCAATGAATGGAGTTTTCTACATCAATTTCATTTTATATTTCTGAGGACTAGTCTGGACATATTTGTACCTACATCATAAGTCAAATATTATCTACCTTCTTTAAGAACACATTTTTCTCTAAGAGTTAGAGAAATTCAGCTTTACATTATAGCAATTGATAAATTTGGACTCAAATTTTATGTAACATGATACATGTGGGTTTAATTTCATTCTTTTACATGTGAATATTAGTTTTCCCACCACCATTTATTGAAGATGTTGCCTTTTTTCCAGGATGTCCTTTGGGCAGCTTTGTCAAATAGCAAATGGCTTTTACATAATTTACCATCATATTTGGATTTTCTATTGGTTTCACTGATCTGTATGTCTATTTTTATATTATCATCACACTTTTTATTACTATAGCTCTGTGATATAGTTTGAACTCTAGAATCATCATCCCTGTAACAATAGTCTATCTATCTATCATCTAACTATCCAAATATTGATTTGACTATCTCAAAACTTTTATGTGTCTATATGAATTTGAGATTGTTATTATCTATTTCTGTGAAAGACATTGTGGCAATCTTGATTGAGACTGCATTGAATTACTTTTGGTAGAGTGATCATTTTTCCAATACAAATTCAACAAATCTATGGGTTTTCACTTTTGCTAGAAAAGCACTAAGTAGAGCTCTATATGTCCATCTGTTTTGAATCCACATTCTTGTAGAAGTAAACTGCTGTCTTTTATCATCAATTTAGGGAAAGAGAATGGAAGAATAGAAAGAAATTTTTGCCACTTTTGCAAGCAGCCTTGATATTAAATGAGAGAAAGATAGAAATCTTTATAGCCTCATTTAGGATTTCCTAAGCTTGAAGAGGACTAGCTGACTGAGTCAGACTAGCATCTTAGTTCACGATCTGTAAACTCAATCTCTCCTTTGTTCTTTTAAGTATCAACACACTAGCACAACAACCCAACCAATGAACCACCAACTAACACCCACCCCCAACTCTCCAGGATTCCTACCTGTGATACCCTAAGCCAAAAGTTCCCATAAACCCTGTGACACACCATCCCCAAAACAAGCTACAGGTGCCATAATGACTGCACCTAACCAAATTATAGTCACCTGCATCAAGCATTCCAAATCAAAGGCATAAACATCTACTACACCTGGGGTGGGAACAAACCCTAATGCATACTCCATTTTTGTGTTTTTAAATAAACCAAAATGACAAAAAGTTCTTCCAAGTGTTCTACTACACATCCTTAAGCTGAAAATCCACTTATTTTATATACCTTAAAAATAACTCTTTCTTGGTCAGGAATCTGGATCAGTGTCCTCTTTTTCTTCTCCACTACTGTGCTTGTAAATATTATGCTTTGCACTATGCTGTTAGTCAACAAAGCACAATGTTTTGAAGCAGGAAAGAAGACTTAACTCTAGGAGGAAAATGTTGGTTCTTTCTTGATAAGAAATGCACTTCTTGAACTGCATTTGCACAGTCTGAATTATTGTGACACAGATCTCAGCAATATGCAACTGAAAAAGAAGCAGCACAGGAAATACCGTACACGAGGGCAAGTATTTCAATAAAAGTTGCTGGGACTTTCATTTTCATGTTTCTGTTTAGACTGTTAGTGGTGTCAATATGTTGTAGAAAGTGAAAGAGGACACTTAGCTGGGAAAAAGAAAGAGACTATTTTGGGTTTGTTTCTCTGCTAGATCTAAAAGTCATTAAAAGTTACTTAAATACTCCAACTTCAAGGATTAGCATAGTACTTTCTCTTGAATAGCAAAGGGAATTGCTTTAATTTTAGGCTATCAAGGAGATACTATTACAAAAAAGTCAGAAACTAAATTTGATGTGTGAGAAATGGTTTGGCACTATTCGATCATGGTCTTACTAATATCTGTATGATTTATTTTAAAGCCTACTTCTTGGTTTAATTCTTTTTGTTTCAATATTTTCCACCAGGATTTTGCTATTTAATAATGTGTTTGTGAGAGTTCCTGTGTTACAGCCTCTGCTTAATGGAAAACTAAGAAATTAAAAATCCAATTTAATTGTAATCATTAAGCAGAACTTTTCTAAATTATCTGGGAGACAATGAGAAGTACCGATGACTCAAAAGTCTAATATAAGTTAAAGGATTAACTATCATTTGCCCACATAGTCTCAAATATTCCCATTGTGAAGAAAACATGTGATGGATAAACACTGCTTTAATCATCTTTTCCATGCTTTTCACTATTGATAACAAATTGTTCCATGAATATTCTGCAGCTTTTTGGAAATATATATATATATATATAATAACACATAAATATATAAAGAGATACAAAATATATGAAGATATATAAAATTATTTCTATAAAAATTGGGATATTTTGATACAAAATGCATCTATGTACATGAATCAATATACATCCACCATCAATAGCAAAACAACAAAGAAGAAACCAACCATAGATCAATATTAACAATAAAAACAGAAATTTAGTTACACTGTTATCTAAGGTGTTACAACTCTATAAACAATAGTGCCAATGAAGTATAAGGAGAACTAAAACATCTCCAAATAGAAACAGAGATATTCTACCAAGCACTGTAAAATTATAAGTTTAAATTTAAAAAAAAAAGCAATAAAGGGTACAAAGGGAAGAGATAGAGGAAGGGCAGGCATGCAAATAAGTGACAATACACATAAAAAACAAAGAAACATTGCATAATCAAAACACTCTGAAAAGGTGTTAAACCTAATTAAAAAATATTGAGAAAACTATCTAATGTAGAAGAATGATTTTAGCCTTCTCTCTCAATCTGCATGCATAACAATTATCTCAATGTTAAATCTGAACCTCTGGTACTTCTAAAAGAAAATGTATGAAAGACACTCAGGATATAAACTTATATAATGACATTCTTCATAGACTCTGGCCTCCTATGGAATAAAACCAATCATCAACAAGTACCAGGATGAAATAAGTTACCTCTCCCCCCAAAAAAAACCTTCAGTAGATTGTGGATTCCTCTACACTACAGAAGAAACAACCTACAAAGTGGGAAAATAATGGCTGGCCATGCATTTGATTGAGGATTGTATTTAGAATATACAAAGAGTTCTTTTTTCAGAATTGAACCCAAATAAAGCAATCACTTAATTAAAACGTAGGCTATGGCCCAGGCAGTGGTGGCTCACACCTTTAATCTCAGTACTTGAGAGGCAGAGGAAGGTAGATCTCTGTGAGTTCAAGGCCAGTCTGGTCTACAGAGTGAGTTCTAGGATAACTAGAAAAACCCTGTTTCAAAAAAAAAAAAATGTAGGCTATGAAAATGAACAGAAAATTCTCAGAAAAAAAACTGGTAATGGGTAAAAAGCATTTTAAGTTAAAATTTTTAAATAACAAAATAAGACACAAAACTAAAATCTTTGGCCTTCTCATAAAATCTAGATGTGTATCATTAGAGTCATGACAAAATAAGTGAAAATGAGTTGATATTAAAATATCTGAGGGACAATATTTCAGCTTTTATAAATTATTTTTAAAAAATGCAGGGAGGCTCAAGTCTACACAAGTGTTGAGAATACAGGAGTGCCAAGACTTTAATCCTAAAGAGTACATTCATAATAGCTCTTCTGAGTCTCAGAGAGCATCTCAGAAGTAGTATTAGGAAGAGAGCTGGGTGATAAGGATAAGGGCTGTAAACATGATCTTCTGGAGCCACAAATACTGGCCTTATGGATGATCAGTGATAGGTGGGTGAGGGGCTTACGGGGCCCTACTCTTTACATCTGAACAGTAAGCCACCAGTAGACTCTAGGAGAAGACAATTTATTGTCTTCAATTATATAATCACTGCTTAGACCAGAACGATCCATTGGAAAGCTCTCAACTTATGGTCACACCAACTGTACATATGTACTGCATTTTATCTTGTGATTCTACAGGTAAACTTTGTTTAAAAGTTTGTTCTGATAATTTTTCTGAACATTTTCATGGGAGATAATACACAGGTATTTATCTTTCCAACAAAAGTGTATATTTCTTTCTCATTTGTCACTCTGACAATTCTCAGCTGTAGATGATGTTTCTTTGATAATTTGTGGCATGTGATTACATGACTTCTTTAAGTTAAATATGAGCACAAATGAAAAAGACACCATTGACTGTAAACTATGAACCTGTGTCTTTACAATTTCCTTCTTGAGGATGGAGTTATTTTAAATAGCTAAGGTATTATAAAGCTACTACTGGGAAGCAACTTTGTGTCCAAACTACCATATTGTATGGATGTGTTCATGTTAAGCAGCTATGTGAGGGGGAAGTACATTTTTATTTTATTGTACTAAGCCAAAAAAAGATTGGGGGTTGTAATATCAATTTATTTATTTTACTTTAAGGAAAACTTTGGTAACTACAGGGAAATTTCAGAAGTGTCCTACTTACAGGAATAAATTTTTAAATATTTAGAATCCCAGGGATCATTTGGATGCTTATTGAGTATACTTACAAATTAATCGCTTAATAAAGACAAATTAAATTAATCCAAATTTATATGTATGCATATGAACTGTGCATATCTAGAGAAAATGAAATTAAATGATGAATGTAAATATGGAAAACACTTCATGAAAGCAGTATCTCCTCTCAGGCAAGGTCCTTCATCCTGTCTATCAACATATTGTGACTTGAAAAGGTAAACAGGAAAACACTTTTTTGTTTCTCCGGGGATTGTTATATCTCTCTTCTGTCTTTATTTTTTTCCTGTGTGTTGCTGTGGGGATCTTGGAGCCTATTATTAAAACTATCTGTAAACCTAAGGGGATGAAACAATCTGGTGATGCAGATGGGAACTGTGTGATATGAATAAGCTGTAAATAAAAAAGGGTTCACTGAAATCCTAATACAGCAAGAAGACAAGAGCTTTACTTTCCCACAGAAGCCTACAATTCTACAAACTTTCTTTAAACATTTGTTTTGGTATTTACTATTGATCATAGGAGTAAACATAGCTTAAAGTTGAAAAGAAGAGAATCCATGGTATCAAGTTATATAACTTTCAAAATTAAAGTTCCTTTACCAATTATGTAAATATGTTAGCAAATTCCCACAGGTCTGTTCGAAACTCACTCAAAGTATGAGGTAAGCATTATAACCTGTGATGCTAGAATCAGAATACTTACTTGTGCTTTTTGAGCTGTCAGTCAATCCAACTGAAATAGAGGTAGCTATATTTTCTAAACTATAACAATCAAAATTGTTCCCTTTTTTTCAATGGTGATAGAAACAGTTTTATTGACTCTAAGAAGTAGAGCTGCCCATGGTTTAAGTGATGCCTGCAGACATTCTATTAATACATCATTATGTTTCAAGTTTAAGAGAGGATCTTATATCCTTCTTGCCTAATCTGACTTCATTCACTTTCTCTTATTGAGATTTAAAAAACAAGCAAACCAACAACAACAACAAAAACAAAAACCTTCTATGTAATACAAATTTAGACTAGTGCTGAAATTAGAAATAAATTCCCTAGTAGGTATTTCTTTGAATTGTACATGATTTCTGACTTGCAGAACTATGTAAGAGACTAAGAAGTCTCACCTTATAACACCATTTTTCTAAACTTCAGTATATATTATGACTGAAATCTGTGAAACTATTTTTATTTTAAATATAAGCATATTTTGCACGTGTTTTGTTTAGGAAGTTGTAAAAAGAACTTATGTAGGAACAAAGGAGATTTTTGTCCAAGTCCTGCTTGGTGCACTAGGGGATCTATTATGGTTAATTACAGAAGTTAACATAATAACCACAGTAACAACACTAAGAAACAACATCCTTAGTTGACTTGTTACTTTAAAATCTCAGAGACTGAAAGGTTTCATGAGTTAAGGTATAATCCAGGTCCACTTTATGAGGCTGTCCTTCCCTCTGTGAGGGCATGTTAATAGATCTGATTCTCAAAAGTGTTCCATGTCAATAATTGCTGCTGCAAAAATTTTGTCCAACACAAAGAAAAAACTATAAAGCAGATTTAATATCTGAGAGTTAAACTGACAACAGGCAATGGCAATGTTTTTGTTGTTGTTGTTTAGAGTGGTCTCCATTGCTTTTGGCTACATATTAAAAAAATAGCATTTATGAATTTTAATTGAAAGTAGTTACTTTAGGACCTTGAAGCTCATATAACTTATTATAAAAACTGTGAGATATGAGACCATAAATAACAAAGTTTAATATTGATTGTGCATGCTATTTAATCTCAGAAGAAACATTTAGTTCAGATCTCAGAATTAGAATATCATTGTAAATTATTCACCAGTGGAATTTGGTAAAATGTAATACACTGTATGATTATTATTCTCTTTTGAAAATAAGCAGTAAAAACACTTTGCCAAATAAAGTTCATTTATAAAAATTCAAAGAAGCATACTAGGTTAGATTTCTTCTCCTCCTCATCCTCTTCATCTCACTCCTTCTTTTGTAATCAAGATATTAACCAAAGCTACAGTCTTAAATTGAATAGCGCTTATACTTTATTATAAGCTTTCCTTCCTTGGAAGGTACTGGAAGGAATGCATGAGTTCTTTACCATCTGCTTGTCAGAAGCTTTCTTGTTTCCTTTCCCTGTTGAGTTCATTAGCACAGCTAATCCCTTCCTCAAAGTCATTGAAAAAGAGACTATTTGCAAGGCATAATATATGAGTAATTACAAAATCATATCTATTAATATGTATTGCATTCTGTTGATGAAAAGTAACTAAACCTTATGTAAGAGCATGTCCAAGAAAGGAATACTATTAATATTAACTAATATTGTGTAGACACCAAGTAATCAGTGTTGTCTGAAATTTAAGGGAAGCTAGCATGGTTTAGATTGCCATTTAATTCCAGATAATTATTCAAATTTGTGAATAGGAAGAAAAACAACATTATGATATGGTGAATAATTTTTAGAGAAACAAAAATCAGGCCAATTTTTCTGCATCATTTTCTATTTTGTATGTGGGTAAAAACATAAACTTGCTTTTGACTGACTAAATTATGATTTTATTTCATCTGGACAGAATAAATAATCATTGTACTGTTTTCTTTTGTCTTATACTTTATCCAGGCTAATTTCTACAATGTAAATGTGCACCATCCCCCTCATCTGATCAAGACATTTTCCTCATTCTTATGGTAATCATCAGTATAAGATCATGAGAAAAAGCACTTTGCAGTAACTCAAACTTCAGAACCTTCTCATTCATGCAAATTTAATTATTCCTCTGGGAGAAAGATTAACACAAGTATCTCATGACCTATATATAGTATTGTCTTTGATGATTTACTACAAAGCACCACTGAATTCTATCACGCAACACCAAACTTCATTCATAATAGAAAAATTTCACATATTATCAGGCACACTCCTGTATACATTGCTTTATTCAGTGATTGATGGATTTTAGTTAATTTGTAATATCTGCTTGTCTTTTTTTCACAAATCTGCCGAGAATATAATAAAAAATATGTAAGTATTTTATACTTGCATATAGTATACAGTTAATTAACACTTAAATTTCTGGATGTCCTCCAAATTATCCAATGATGTTTTAAGTTAAACATGTTGGTAGATTTAAATTATTGTAAAGTTTCTACTTAGCAAGCTTAACTAAAAAAGGATGCAGAGCCAATTTGGAACATGGAGGAGTACCGAATTCAATATCATATGCTGACATTTCTATAATATATACTGAAAAGTGTTCTTGTCCTTGATAAGATCATTGCTCATTTTAGAACATTTTCAACCTTTAAAACATGGTTTCACTCATTGAATTTTTAAAATATATGGAATCTGGGAAGTTGTCATATTTCTAGTTCTCTGGAGCCTATAAAAAGTGCCAGAAAAAATATTACTTTTCCTATTGATAATTAAGAAGGAATTTTTGTATCTGCAAAGTAAACTTTTAAACACTAAATGAGAAATAATTTAAGCCTTTCCTTTGCATTTATGTAGTAGTATCAGTAGCTAATTTCTACTTTCATATTAATAGAATTTTCAGTTCTGGAACATTTGCATACAACTATGAATGACTGTCAAATATGTTGTATTATAAAATGAAACAAATTCTCAGTGCATGTTTTTAATAAAACATTTTAAAGTATACCAATTGACGATTCTTTATATTAATACAAATTTTTGTTCAAGGAAGCATATTGAAGAAATCATCCATGTATGTTTAAAATTATTGCAGTTATGCATGTGCTTCAATATTAGAATTGTTATGTACAAATAAATGCCATTTATCAAATCTGATTTTCATGAGATATGCAATTTTCCAGTATTTCATTATGTAATAAGTATAGTAACAAACAACAAAAGCATGCTTTAATACAGACAGATGAGTAAGATTCTGTGGCAGATGCTGGTTTGGCAAAATGATTATCAGTCTTATACCAATATTTTTTTTCTCTTTGTCTCTCTTACTTTATCCAAACTTCATTAACACTTTAGTAAATATGCAGCTTTCTCCATCTGGCATATAGCTTTTAAAACTCATTTTATGTAATTTAGAAAATCTGAAAACAGCTGGCTAGTATATTTTATTAAGTTCTTTATTATCAGGTTTGAAATATATCTAGCTTCACAAACGTTTTAAAAAAAAACAGAATTATTTTCTTAGTCTTAAATTATTTAATATTTCAAAATTCCTTCTAAGTTATAAGTAACTAGATGACAAGATCTTTAATTATCACCCTGTATGTAAATCTCTCATATTTAAATTTGCATGTGAATGATTATTCAATGCATTACATCATTCTGTGCTTGCTTTTATTACAGAGTTTAGATTATGCAGTTCAATACAACAGGTCACAAAATGAGTAGTTAAAACATGTCTAGCTTTAGACATTTATTTTTAAAAGTTTATACCATGTATATTATATTCTTTGTTTCTTGTTTTATCTTGTTAGTCATGTATACTGCCCTAATTTTCTCAAAATACT
The DNA here is from genome assembly GCA_026225945.1 of Cricetomys ansorgei. Lineage (NCBI taxonomy): Eukaryota > Metazoa > Chordata > Mammalia > Rodentia > Nesomyidae > Cricetomys > Cricetomys ansorgei. Next base: position 9,907,455 of record JAMJFZ010000107.1, read on the forward strand.
AAATAATTTCAGTAATTTCTAAGAACTTAAACATCTCATAAAAGGCTCAAAAGATGCTGTTATGTGCATATGTTGCATAAATACTGATGCTTTCATAAACACTTGGTTTGTAAGAGTTAGGACAAATCATAATATAATATTTTAAAGAAATAACTTTCACTATTTCTTCATAAAACTACTCTAAACCTTTCTTCTGATAATGGTTTGAAGTTTTTCACCAAACTCAACAAAATGTTTTATTGAAATTCAAAGATTTATTTTAAAGGACACTCCTAAAAGGGTATAGCTAGCTTTCTTTCCAGAGTTTCTGCTCTCTCTTCTCTTCTTCATTTACTTTTCTTTTCCTTTTCATTTTTGCTTGCTTACATATTTATTAATTCATAAAACAGTGACTGTCCTTGGTGGCTGTGAAATTGTATTCTTATTTTTTACCTTTTATTTAAAATAGATTTTTTTCACATAATATATTCTTATTATGGTTTCCCTTCCCTTTATTCCTCTGTGTTCCTCCCCACCTCCTCTCCCATCTAGAACATCTTTATTTGTCTCTCATTAGAAAACAAACAGGCTTATAAGAGATAACAATAAATATAATACAATATGGTATAGTATAATATAATACAATTAATATAATATAGTAATATAATATAATATAATACAATATAATATGATAAAAAAGCTACCACATCAAAGTTAGACAAGACAAATAGACAAGAAAAAAAGTCAAAGAGAAAGCACAAGAGACCCACTTGTTTGCTCACTCAGAAATCTCATAAGAACACTAAACTGGACGCTATCTTACATACAGAAAGGCCCTGTTACAGACCCATGCAGCCCTGTGCATTCCGCATCATTAGCGAATACAGCTGTAACACTTCCCAAGTCTGTTTTTCTCTATTATCAGAATTATTATCTGTATTATATCAGAAAATATTTTTTTCTTTTTCCTATCTATTTTCTAAGCATGCTGTCCTCAACATGTTGGGCTTCATTTTTTTTTTCTCTAAAGGCCCCCTCCACATATGGCTGCCTGCTGCTGTGTACTTAATCTCTAGGTTAACTTAATTCAAGTGGCAGAGTTTTTAATCCTCCCTCCTCCATCCTTTACCTTTGGGTAGCTGCTGATATTTTCAGTTTTCTTGCCCTAGGATGCTCTTTTCATTAACGCCAATAAAATTGCCCTCAAGCACACGAAAATGATCTAGATACATCTATAGATACAACATGATGAAGAATGCATGGTACAAGGCACAGGGATAGAAGAAGCATGGGATCTTCATATACTCTTTTGGTGAGATACCTTTTAGATGCTACCTGTAACATGAGTTTTACGATATGTATCAAGGCTTGGTTAAATAAGCAAAAGTCATCAAGGAGCCATTGTCTAAAAGGAGCCATTGTCTATAAGCTAAAACTTAAGATCCTTTCCCTTCCCGTAAGTTTAGAAATGGGGTTAAATTTCCAAACTTCTTTCCAGGTGGCTGTTTCTACTGACAACTAGTATCACTACATTCCAATCTTAGGCTGCCTGTGTGCCTATCAGGGGAAGCAACATCTAAAGAAATGGTGCTGCCTCTGTTCTAATAAAATCCAAATTATTATGTACGTGTCAATAGTCCTTGTCACTTAAAAAAATCACAGAAGTCTTATGAGTATTGTGTTTGGAACTTAAGATCAATTATCAGAACAAAGCATTCCTATAGGGTACCAACTTGTATGGACTTCAAAAACTCTGAGATTGTACATGACAAGAAAGAAACAAACATCCAGAGCGATTGAAGGCCAGCTAGAATGTAGGAGAGAGATACGAGAGGAAAGTGGGATAGGATGATAAATATTGATGAATATGTAAAAGATATGACTTCATATATTTGTATAAGTGTCATAAAGAACCTCAAGAACTCTCTGCTATAACTTCAGAAAATAATAAAAATTATCACCACTGGCAAGTGCCCAGTATGCTCTTCATTCTTATAATTTAGTATATGTGTGTGTGTGTGTGTGTGTGTGTGTGTGTGTGTGTGTTATAACATGGTAGCCTCTGGTTACAAGTAATGTTTCCATTAACATGTAAATTATTTGAAAACCAGTTAAAATAAACTTTAATACATACTGCTTATTTAATGCCAGCCAAAGGTTATGTGTTTAATAATTACTCAGGTGGAAAAGGATACTATAATGAATATCATACATTCAAAAAAACTTTTCTCACAGATGAAAATTCTATTTAAAGTACCCATTTTCATCTAAGTTTTTTATTTTTTAAAATAAAGACTCCACAAGTAAATATCCAGAGTTTGGCATTCACTACACAATTTTTGAAATTTCTGTTCCTTTTCTTATTTGTAGTTCTCCTTTTTCTCTTTTCACCAAGCCTTTATAAAATATACATGACCTTAGATCACAGGCAGGCCATGAGGTAGATTTGTTTTACATGTTATAGTTCATAAATGTCTCCTCTTTGTGGGAATTTAGTAAATGAAAATGTGCTTGAATAAAAATGCTCATGAGAAAAGAAGTGCATATTATTATATGTTGATAAAAATATCAAGTTAAATAATGCTACATTGTTAATTTGCATCTTTTCTAATTTACTACTCATGTTGATTTTATTAAACAAAATGATAGTGAGGAAAATGGCAAGTGACACAAATTCTACCCTGAGTTCTACCCAATATCAGGGTAGTTTTAACTTTATACATAACTGTATCTAGATAAGAAAAGAGAAAAATCACTCTAAATTGGCCATAATTAAACATATCCAACCAGAAACACAGTATCAAATACCAACATATCAAGATAACTAAAAACCTAAGTCCACTTTATTGCTGACACCTCTATACAAAGACTGTAGTCCTCTGTAAGATGCTAAATATTCCAGAGTAAAATAAAATATATATGAGACACTAGAGAGAAGGTTCAATCCTGCTCAGTCCAGAGGATCCAGCATCAGTTCTTATCACTCACAGGGTGATTCCCAACTGCCTATAACTCAAGAATTTTATACCTTTTTCTCACACCGGAAGTCACTGCCTGACTAGGTTGAACATATATACATCAAGGAAAACATTCTAAAACATGCTAAACATGTTTTATAAATTATGACCTAAAACATGCTAAAACATTTTAATAAATAAATTTTAAATAAATAAACTTTAAAAAATTGTACAGTAAATCACTTCTGAAGTTACACTAAAGTAGTTTTTTTTTTCTTTTTTTCCATGAGATTGGGATAAGAGGTTTTAAATATAATATGCTTTATGTTAGTGTGATGGTCGCTTTTACTTGTCAACTAGATACAATACAAGGACACATGGGCTGTCACATTTGAGGAGTTATCTTGATTTAGTTGCTTTAGGGCATTTTGATGACATATTTTCTTGTTTAAGAAGGTTGAGGTGGAGATACTCACACTGGATGTAAGCAGCAATATTTCATGGGTCAGACTCTACAGTAAATGTGAACTCCAGGAAGCACGCATACATCCAGTCTCTTATGTTCTTGCCCTTGAATATGACTAGCTGTTCAATGTTCTTGCCATCTTGATGTTCCCATCATGACACTCTGTAATAGAAATTATGACCTGAAATATTTGTTTCGTCCCTAAGTTGATTTGTCATAGTGTTTTTAACAATACAACTAGAATGGAAGCTAGAAAAATACATTTGTTTTTATTTTTCTTTTAAAGGTACAGAAATCCCAGTTCTGTTTAAACTTGGAAGTATTTGGGAATGTAATTTCTAGTCAAATATGCCTAGATATGGTGTGGTTTCATCTTATCCAAAATTGAAGTCTCTTCTTGAATGTAGCTTTTAGAGATTAAGCTTATCCTTTAAAGAAAATAAAAGGGAATATATTAGTACCAGGAGATTGGAGTAGCTTAATTTTGAGCTGTGTACTCTAATTTTCATTGTTGTAGATAAAGTTCTTCTTAGAAACCATAATAGCTCTGATTTAGTTGATATTTCTGCAACATACTCAGCAAAACAGTTTAAGAAAAGGATTTGAAAAATATTTTGTATATTTGTAAAAACTCACAAATATATAAATGAACTTCTGCAAAGTATCTCTAATTATTAAATAAAATATTTTGTGAATTCATTTTCAGTGTAAAATTTATAGAGTTCAAGTGAGAAAATGAAGCATTTTCTTTAAAATAAGTGGCCAATCATTCACAGTAGCATAAAAATGATCATAGATTAAGACTAAAATGTAATTATTTACATTTTGTTTGAACTTCCTTCCTGGCCAAAGTCAGTTGCACTTCTTTCTATTTTTAACAATGGCCACTATGCCTACTTTATGCTAGGATTTTATTATACGTAGGAAAAATCTAAGTTCCTTTATCTTAATCTTATTAAATTATTTGTCTGATTATGTAAATTGTAAATGTTCTAGTAATGGCATAACTTAAAATACATAATATTGCCAACAATTAATTATGCTATAATTGTATTATGCCATGTTTGCTATTTCAATTTTCCTCCTCAGCCAGGAGGTATGAAATTTGTAGCTAAGTATTCAAACTATAATTACTTTAATAAATGTGCCATACCTTGCATGTATTTTCAAGATCCTGTTCATTATAATAATTGTAACTATGTTCCAGAAAAAATAAAAAACAATAAGTTGATTCTTCCATAGCAAAAGGTAATTGAATTTTAAAACTATACTCTTTAAAATGAAAGGTATTAACAGCTTTACAACCTACTAATATATTCAGAGTAAAATGATATTAGCTAATTAATTTCTACTTTGTGTTGTATGTGGCTTGCTCTAAAAATAACTTTATCATGAAAAATTGATAGTAGAAATGATGTTGTATATACATATAAATATATGAATCATATTTCTTTATGTAGAGAACTCTAAAACTTGATTTTCTGTGCAAACAATCATGGTAGCTCAAGAGAAAGAGAAGCGAAATCTGTTTAAACAAAATTACTTGGCTGTTTTTCTTGTGTCATTTCTCTTGCTGTGATAAAATACACTGCCCAAGAGCAACAGAAGGGAAGGAGTTTTGTTTGGTTTAGAATTTCTGTAATAGTCCCTCAATTTGGGATAAGACTCAAGCAGCTTGTCACATGACATCCGTATTCAGAGGCACATAGAAAATGAATACACCTGTGCTCACTTGCTAGTAATTATATTTTTTCTCTCTTTTACTGTTCAAGATCCCCTAACTAGTGAATGGTGCTACTAAGAATATATGTTTAGTCTAGTGTTAAAAAAAGAACACAGTAATAGACTCAAAAAGCTACAAAAATATTAGTTTTCTTTTCACAAATTAGGCAGAAACATACAATAGAGAAAAGACCTCCTTTTTTAACCAATGAGAAAAGTAGATATTCACAGAACAGAAGAATGAAAATAGATATATACTTCTTAGCATGTACAAAAATTACTTAAAGGTACATCAGGAATCGAAATGTAAAACTTGAAAATGTGAAAGTACTAGAGAACATCAGGTAATTGTTTCAATATGTGAACACTGATAAATTTCTGTATATGTCTCCAATAGTCTAAAACTTACTAAGTATAGAAAAAATATGACTGCTTGCTATAAAAAAAAATCTATACAGAAAACTATATAATTAATTAATTGATTGTCTAAAGGATGATGGGATATTTTAAAATGCTGTTCAGATGTTAGGTGATTAAAATCCATGGGCAAACAAATAATAATCAGAAACCAACCTCCCCATAAAATGAAAATGAAGAGAAAAATTAATTATACAGACAATTCCCATAGGAAGTCCAGTAGCCAGTAATTGTATAGACAACAGGTGCAAGACACATAACCATGAAAAAAACTCAACTCAAAACTACACTGAATAGTTTACTGTCTTACTGACTGTCTTATTGTAGCTATCTGTCTTACCCAGTAAATATATTTATTGGTGACAAAATAAACAAGAGTCTATACTGACTGCTGTGCAAAGGTGGTGCAATTATATACTGTTGATGGAAATGTGAAATAGTAAAAACCATTATTTTCATTGCTTTGTATATCTCATTTCCTTGAATGTTTGTTGTAAAATAAATGAAGAAACCACGTCGGAGCTTCTCAGTCCCACGGGGGAGTATGGTTCTTACTGTGCACTGCAGCTGGTCTTAGATCTGAGATCTGTGAGCCGATGAGGGTGATCTGGACTCTCAGGAAAGTGTTGTCCGGGGAACATCTCAATTTATTAAAACAAGGGTTGTTACATATATAGGATAAAGGCAGAGGAGTGTCTTTGGTACCCAGGGACTGGAGCTATTGGTTAAGACAGAGATATTGGAGTAGCCCCATTTGCATGGGGAAGTCAAAGTCCTTCAAGGGCACTTTCTGCATAAGGTGTGGTCCCATTGGGAAAAGAAAATGAGCTTAGCCCTAAGTTTCCAGCTACAGTGCAGTTAAGCACCAACCAAGCCACATTCCTTTTCTAGTGACCTGCTGTGAAGAAGGCAGCTGGGTTTTACCATGACTAAGTAAGTGGGGAGCAACCAAACTCCTGCCACTCTCAGGGTGAGAAATTTGAGATGTTTCAAACAACTCTTAGTTCTAGGACAACCCCACAGATGTTAATTTGAAACCTTTGTAATATCATCTATAGATAAAGTTAAACAAAATAATTAAATCTATTTAAAGGATTGAAACAGTAAGAAGTCTTCTTAGTTTTTAAAGACAGTGGCAAAATTTGTTCACAGAAAATGTATATGAAATTGTCAATATTTTATTACAATAATGGTGGTATTCAACTCTGTGGTATTTGGTTTGCCTTGCCTGCTAAATAGTCCTTGTAACATCATCAATGATTATAGCACTCTTCCAAGAGAATAGGTAATTTTGTTTTTCAATTTTTTCCAATAAAATTATTCTACTAATTTTGGAAATTCTTATCATTCTTATAATGGAAGGTTCTGATTTTTACCTAAATCTCATTCATTTAAAAAATGTTCATTGAAATTTTTTTTATTGTTTTGGATTTGGTTTTTACTCTCAAGATTTTAATTCATGACAAAATTTAAATATATGAGAAAATCTGAATAGGAAAATTGTAAAAGGACAGGTGAGTAGCATTGGCCGATGAATCCCCTATAAAAATCAGTTTAAGGTAATAATGGACAGGATGAGCTTATAAAAATTAATTATTTTAAGACACTTTGTAGTTTCATGAACTTTGGAGAGGTTCAAGCTTCCTGACATAATCATACATCATTTTAAAGACTGCTATACTCTCCTGCCTTTCAGCTTGATGATGGTTCATAAATCCAATTGTAAGGACACTCTGTGGCAGGTTCACTTTTAATGAACTGTTCCCTGAAAGAGGTTGATTCTAATAGAATGTGTCAGTAGCAAGTCCCAAAGGGTATTTTTTTCCAGGCATTGTGCTTCAGTTTGTGATATAAATCTGACCACCACCAACCTACACATTTCCAAAGTATTGCCTTTTCTTTTATAAAAAAAAAGAGGTGATAGGCCAGCTTACCAGTTTGGTAAGCTGGCAGGCTGAAAATCAGAACAAACACATACACATTGTATCTTGAGTTCACAGGGGCTGAACTGGCCTCATGGTTTATTCTCAGTTTCTTATACCCTTCCCCCACCAGAGGCATAGACTCAGTTTCCAAGGCAATGATAACAAGGAGCAAATCAGGTGTGCATCCAAGCACTAGGTTAATGATCACAAGGGGAGAGGCATATATTTGATCACAAGATTACTGATCACAAGGGAAAAAGCATATGTATAAGCACTATGTTACAATCAACAAGGTAAATAAAAATATATACAAAGCATTATTGTTGTGTAGTTAACCATAAAGCCATCATCCTGCTTTGTGAGATTAAGAAGGAAGGTCTCTTTAAGTAATCTTTGACTTCCCTGAAACAAGCTGCTTTTGGGCTTGTCATTTTTATGACAAGCATTTTACAAGCATTTAGCCAAAGACACATAGCAGAATTTGAGCTCAAAGTCAGGGGGCTCTCCACAAGGAGGTAAGAACATATCAGAATAAACAGTTATTTAGCTAGGAATTAGATTAAATGGTTGCTCCTAAGTATATTTAAAGCAAAATTGCTTCTGTATGAATTTTTTCATGTATGAATATTTTGTACAGAAGAAACAAATGAAACTGGCAAGCATGTCCAAGATCAATTCATATTATGATTGATTGATTGCTTAATTTGAATTTGTAATTCAATTTACTTACTATCACATTCGTTATCCTTCTTTGATAATTTCATATATGTGTATGAAATTACACTTTATTCTCTTTACTTGCACGTGCTGCCCACTCTTGCCTCCCTCTAATATCTGTTATCCTTTTATCCTCCCTACAGGTGCCTTTCTTACATACATAAGTTTTCTCTTTGTTTTATGTCCTACTGGTTTTATGCAGTACCATCTGTGTGGCCATGAGTTTAGAATCATTCATTGCAGCTTGTGGGCAGCAGTGAAGACACAACTGCAGAAAATTATTTACCCTACCAGAATTTGTCAAGGGCCAAAAGTAGCAGAAAGAAGTAGTACACTGTGAGCTGCTATGTGATGCATGATTGATTGCTGTGCTTAGGCAAGTTAATTCCACAAGGCTCAGTCCTTTATAGGCACAAAGAAGACAGATGCAGATGTTATGAGTGAGAACATGTCTGCAACAACCGTGTTATGTCCTGAAAATAGCATTTTCTAACCCCTTCCTTATATCTTCTAAACATTACATTCTTTCTACTCTGCCTTCCCCATGTTTACTGAACTTTATATGGGATACAACGAATGCCCTGTTTATACCTAAGCACTAAACAGTAAATTATTCTGAGCACAGTAAGTAGCTGCCAAGTCTCCTCATTTGCCACCATTCAATGCAGTGTTAACCATCTGTGACTGAGGATTCTCTTTGTCTATGAATATAAATACAAATATTTATAAATCAGTTTAACATAATATCAATTTAGCTAAGCAAGAGTAGTAAGTGCTCCTTTATGACTGATGATCTCTTCAGCCAAGGGTTTTTGGTAAGATTTACAAAGCCAGGAAGGTATTATCTCCCACAGAATGGGCCACAGATCCCATATATGAGTTAATAGTTTACCCATAACAGTAGTGCCACTATTACACCAATGAGAACATCTTACCTGGCATGTCAGTCTTGTAGTTCATAGGGTTCATTGCCAGGTAAGATTACTATCAGTATTGTTTTCTAGTTGTATCATAAAACTACAAAATTGATAATTAATTGTCTTCACGTGTGTAAAAAATTGTATCATATATTGGTTACATTTTCATTATCAATTCATCTGTTGATGTTGCATCTAAACAGACTCAAATTTCTTGGCTATTGAGAAAAGAGCTGCAGTGAACATTGATGACCAAATATATCTGTAACAAGACAGAATCCCCTGGGTATATGCCCAGAAGGGTATATCTGAGTCATATAGGAGGGTAATTTTTAGTTTTTTAAAGAATCTACATGCTTAATTTAATTTTGGCTACAGACTTATAACAGTGAACAAGTTTTCTCCTTTTCCAACCACATCTCCAATATCTGCTGTTATTTGATTTATTAGTAGCCATCCTGACTAGGGCAACAAGAAACTCCAACTAGTTTGAATTGCATTTCTATACTAGATAATTATGTACGTATTTATTAGTTATTTATATTTCTTTTATATGGAAAATATTTTATATGATATATTCTGATCATGGTTTCCCCTCCCTCAGCTCTCCCCAGATGCTCTCCACCTCCCCACACATCCAACTCCACTATTTGTTTTTACTCTGATTTAGCAAATAAGCAGGCAAAATAATGAAGAAATAGCCAGCAGTTGTTGATTATTAGACATTTAATCACAGTAAACTATGTTAATTTTTTATCTTCATGCATATTGTACCATGAAACTTGTAAATTGCACAAGTTGCCATTACTGTATTTTCTAAAAGTCAAAACTGATGGAATTTATTCTTTGGGAAGAGAAGTTGCTTTATATTTTGATATAGTGGATCCACATACTAGAAAAAGAATAGAATCAAGATTCAAGAGCTTACTCTTTCAATTATTGACTATTTCTATCTTCCTAGCAAAAACTTATTATTATGAATCTGTATTCAACTATATTTGTTGTCTATATTTATACAGAGCAAAAATATGATAAATCTTTATATAAGATAATAAGATTACCCATTATGGCATATATATATATATATATATATATATATATATATATATATGAATAATTACTTTGGAATGTCAGAAAATCTGAATATAATGCTGAGGAGAGATCTAGCATTTTACACAAATGGGTTCACAGAAACTCTACTCCGGAGGAGTACAAGCACAGGAAAAATTAGAATGGCAAACGAACAGAGTAGTTCGTTCTTCTATGGGACCCAGAAAATGGCACGCACAATCGTGCTTTGAAATGACACATATAGAATAAGCTTTTAGAAATAAAACTCAGGAGCATTTTTAATAGGGGAATAAACAGTATATATATTAAGAACAGAAGGGAGAAAGACTGACAATGTACATTACCAAGGTAGAAGAAGAGGAAAAGGAGAGAGAAAGACTGACAATGTTCATTACCATGGGAGAACCACACTAGAAAGAGAAAGAACTGCTCTGGCAAAAACTTTAAAAAGCCAAATGCAGTTTTTTGGTATGCAGATGCTGGTCAGGCCTTGGGAAGAGCCTGTTTGATATACAGATGTAGTCACTTGCAGAAGTCAGTCACACCCAGGGAGGAGCCCGTATTCTTCCTCTTACAACTTACAAGCTTCAAGATTATTTTGTTTACTATCAAAGAACATGTGACTCAATAACCCATTAATGGTTGAATTTTACTGATGGCTGAATAGTATCTCCATCTGCCTCAAACAGACATTTGCCTCAAACAGAGGAGGATGCCATGCAGGTGCCTAAGAAGGGATTTTTCTTTTTTCTTTTTTTCTTTTTTTTTATGGTTTTTAGTTCCTTGGTGCATATTTATTTTTTCTCTATCTAGACTCTTTTTGCTTCTATCTGTTAAAGGCATGTTCTCCCTGGAAGAAACAACACTCACTCTAAGAATGCATAGGTAGTTCCTACACATGCCAGGACTTAGAAGGCCTGCAAAGTGATTTCAATTACAATTAGTTTTGAGTAAAATGGTTGTGTACATTTCTCAGCCAACAATAACCAGCTTGGAACTAGGCCATGCAGATGAAAGACTTTTTTGTGACCATACAGCAAAGAGGAGAAGGGTGCAAAATGGCTGGTGAGCTGAAATTCTCTGGACAGGGAGTACGGAATTTTGTCCATGTTACCAGAGTATTGGGGCTCCCAACACAATGCAACGTGGTTAATTTTAATATTTTGAAAAAAATAAATAGTGAAAATAAATTTGTTTTCATTTCTCAGAAAAGTAAAATGTCATCCATCACATAACTATTCTGTGTTTTCAGTATAGGTCTTACACAACATTCATCCTCACTGTCTAAAGATTCCATAGAATTATACTTATCCCTTCACCAAGTCTTAAAGCCTAAAGTTGAAAAGAGTAATCACAGAAAGAAAGGTACCCTTTTCCAGGTGAGCACCACAATAATCTTTATCACATCTGCTTCAGATTTGAGCATAATAGGTGTTCTCCTGGATATAAAAATAAAGAAAAGTGAAACTCTGGCTTTATGTGATGTTTGGAAAGGCAGCCAGTGCATAAAATGTCATTAATAAGGGTTACTTTTGTTTGCTTATTTTCATACTGATATTTATCAGTAGATTAATACTAATTTTAAATAAGCATGTGTTTTTCAGTACTTTATTCAATTTTATTTTATGTACATTGATTGGTGCGTATGTCTGTGTGAGTGTATCAAATCCCTTGGAACAGGAGTTACATACAGTTGTGAGCTTCCATGTGGGTGCTAGGAATTGAACCTGGGTCCTCTAAAAGCCCCTAGTGCTCTTAGTTGCTGAGCTATCTCTCCAGTTCCTTAAATGTATATGTTTAATATATTATTTTTCATATCAAAATTGTAATACATGAAGATCAATATTATTCTAATAAATATCAGAAATATAGAACAAAATTAATAAATTAATGTAAGCAGAATGAAGTAATGACATGATGATAATGACTGGATATTCATTAATTTTTGGCATGTAAAATTTGTAAGAAATGTTAAATACCACTTTACAAAAAGATGTGTTGCTTTATACATTATTTCATTCTCTCAACTATTATAAAAATTTCTAACGTTAATAAAGTAAATGTCTAATAAAACAGAGTATGTATATCCTATTGTGAAGATTCTGCTCTATGCAGCCAGAACTGCTTCTGAAACACTACACACTGATGATCTGCCAAAACCTTTCAATTAATTGAATCACTATATTTGGCTCTGTCTCTGGTGGGTTGACTGCTTATCCCAAGCAGGTGTTGATGGATTAGAACATTTCTCTACGGTTGATTCCTGATTAAATTTGGACAAAGAATATGACAGCTGTCATGTCTCTGCTCCACACAAATCTTTCCTCATATCGGAAATTGCAGAGTATAACACATAGTAGAAGGATTGGGGGATGCAGCTAGCTTGTAACTCATTGTAGATAAGGCTGTGCAAAAAATAAAACAAAACAAAACACTATTTCAACTGTCTCTTACTATAGATCCAGTTAAGTTGAAGAAATGTACCTTTTATACTACTGTTTCTAGAAAGAGATATAAAATATGTACATAATATTTAATTTCAATTATTTGTTATTATATCTGACTAATTGGTAAATTATTTGAATGTCTCCAGTGACTCATTCTCAATTTACACAGTTGATCATGAATTCATGTTTAAAATTTGTTCAGTATTTATAGCTTGATTATCAGTTTTTCTTTTGAAACTTTTCTCTCCAGAAACCAGTGAATATATTAGAATCTGAATATAATATTTTATTCTTCTATTTATTCATAGTAGATAAGTACTTGAACATATGGAGTTTTATTAGGATATATTTGATTTAGAATATAAAGTTTTTTGTAATCTTGACTTTACCTCCTTTTCTGGTTTGAATGAAAATGTCCCCCACCTGTCATAATAAGCTCATAAGTTTGAATGCTTGGTTTCCAGTTGGCGGAACTCTCTGGAAATTTGTAGGATGTGTACATTGTTGGAGACTTTGAGTTTCCTAAAGTTCACATCATTTCCAGTTAGCTCTTTCTGCTTCATGCTTGTGGATTAGATACGAGTTCTCAGTTCTATCTCCAGTGCTTTGCTGCCTTCCTGCCTGCTGACATGTTCCCAGCCATGATTGGATGGAATCACTCTCTGAAATTGTGAGCTCCAAATAAAGTCTTTGTTCTACAAGTTGCCTTGGTGTCTTACTATAACTGTAGAAAATTAATGAAGGCACCACCAGTGACATTGTTTTTTAGTTTGTTTTTTCCTTTAATAGTCAAACATAAAACAGTTTATCAGAAAATTCATATATAACATTTTCTGTAAGTACACATGAATGTTCTGCTTTTATTTTCTGGAAGTTGGTAACATACTTTCTTTTATAGTGAGGAAAATACAAATCAATTAATCCATTAATTTTATTCATATTTACTGAATTCAGAGATAAATGAAACAAAGCTATTTATGACACAATTGAGACAGTTGCCTTATGTATGTGTTCTTTTCCTCGACTTCAATGCACTACATATACACTTTAAATCTCTTTCCTATCTCTTTCTCTGTCTGACTCTCTCTCTCTATCTCTCTCTCTCTCTCTTTCTCTCTCCCTCTCTCTGGATTCCTATCTCTTCTTTCTTCTTCTTTTTATCTCCTCCTAAATAAGCAGTGCAGATCACTGTGTAGAGCCACATGATTCTGTCCTTGGGATAAGAATGTCATGAAAATTTATCTGAATATGTGAACTCTGAGTCTTCAAATTTTAAATAACTGAGGAAGTAATGCTTCCAACTCTTTTGACAACAAAGTGCTGGGATGACGTCCGTGTGGAGAAACAATAGGAAATACCATACAGATTTTTCACCTTTATCCTACAGTGGATAATTTAGATCAGCAGCTCTCAATCTGTAGGTTGTGACTCCTTTTGGGGTTGAATATTCCTTTAACAGGGGTCGCCTAGGACTGTCTGCATAACATATATTTGCACTATGATTAATAACAGTAGTTGTATTACAGTTATGAAATAACAATGAAAATAATTTTATGGTTGGGGTCCACCACAACATGAGGAACTGTATTAAAGGATCACCCCATTATAAAAGTTGAGAAACACTGATATAAATGCACTTAGAAGGAGTTCATACAGTAGGAAAAAACTCCAGAAGTCATCGTACAGGAAAATGTTATTGTTTCCCCCTTTCCTCTTTCTCCCTTCTTCAATCTATTTTCTGAGAAATATTCTGCCTGTAGAAATTAATTTCACATAAACCTACCTATTGCTTTTCATTTATGGAAATGAATCTAAAACATAAGGGTAGCAATCCTTAATTTTGTATGCCATGATTCACCAAAGGAGAATTATCTACTCAACTACAAATGTGACAGATGGACAAACATCTGCATGAAATTCAATGTAATTTAACTAAACTATGTGTGAGTATTTTTTGAAATTTTAAATCCAAGAAAGCATGTGACTATGATTTAATTTTACTGCATTGAAAATAATCATGGATTAACTTTCCTTCTAAAAAAAAAAAAGATACAACACACATCACATATTTCACATGTATTATCCATCACAATGATTTTAGAATAAGGATGACCTAGTCTTGCCTTGATGTTTCAATATATAAATTAATATGAAAATCAGTTTTGTTCTCTGATTAGTGAATAATAGTTTGACAGTTCTAAAGGCTTCGAGAATTAGGGTAGAAGATATATCTAATGATACAGATGAGTAAACACTGAAACATCTTTTTTACATAGATGACAGGTGTCTTCTTTTACAATGACCATGGAGATGGTTTTCCACTATTAATTCAATGGCTTAGAAATGAAAATCTTACGTCTTACATTTGTTGCTTTATTTAGTTAGTGTGTTTGTTCTGTACATATTTCATCAATAAAATGATATGCATGTAATACAACTGTAAAAAAACACATGGAAATTGTGTCCTCACACAGTTTAGGTTTTAGATGATAGATTTTTCCAATTATTTCCTTCTTTCTTAAAATATTATGTTGCCAGTTGCAGCAAAATATAAACAACACTTGTCTCTGTGTCTAACAGTATAATGCAGTTTCTTTTAAATCAAAACTTCAATAGTCTGGAAATATCATTTTTCTGACCTCCCATTAGCTCATCAACCTGTTGTCATAAAGCATCCACCCTCTAGGTTTTTAACAAGATGCTGTTTTCCACAGTTTATAAAGTGCCTCCTATTTTTATAATGCAATAAGTACTTTCCAGTTCAACTATCCCTTTATCTTCTTATAGTATTTAATTTGTGACCTATTAACTTTTCCTCAGAATGCCCTTGCTCTCCTTCAGTGACATTTTCTCAACTATATTATTTTTCCTCTATGCCAATTCAAATTACTATTCAATTTCAATTTCTTTGACTTTGTATATTCTGTCAAATAAGTGCTCCAGCCAAAAGCCCACTTCTTTTGCTCAATTTGCTCATCTTACATCAGGAACTTTTTCCTGTTTCCATAACTTATTCTCCCCCCACCCCCGCCAACCTCTACCATTTTTCACATGAATGCATTACTCCCACATTCACTGTTCTGATTTTCATTTATTTATTTTCTTTTTACATGTTTAGTGATTCTGCATTGTGAGAGTTTTTGGACAAAGACATGGTTTTTATTTAGATTATAGTATTAATTATTGAGAATTGAGTATGTTTTAAGCTCTCAAGATCTGGGGTTGTAAATATGTTCTTAATTTTAAAATTGACTAATAAATCACCCTACCCCATTTGTAGCATAAATTTACTTACTTATTACTCTATTCACATACCCAAATTTCAAATATTTCTTCAACAAAGACTCACGGTATCACTCAAAATGAGCATAAATTAACCATTATAATGTAAGGTTAGGTCTTGTTTTTCCTTTTACTGTATTTATATATTATATTATACTATATTATGGTATAGTATACTATATTATTCTGTTAGTATACTACTATCTTATTTCACAGAATCTGATACAAACTCCAGAACTGGGAAAACACATAAATACTTTGTTGGCATTGAAGATCTCTATTTTGGGTTATTGTCATAATTCCAGAATCTACAACTGGAATAGTTATACTCATTCAACATGTTTAGCAACTAAGAAGATCTCCATTATTTCCCAGATTCCTACAGAAAATTTATAATAGGGATTCTATGTAGAAGACTTCTGAAAACAAGGAAAATAATCATAATCTGACTCCAGTACAGATTACAGTGTTCATTGCAGCAAGAACTTGAAAGACATAATGGTAATTACCTTTCAATATCTCAAATCAACTTGATTTTCTGACTTATGCAGAAAAAAAGATTGACAGTGAATTGATTACTGAAATGATTGTAAATAAGCTTCTGTTTCATATGTGACTCTCTTCCTTGAGTAAATTTACACATCTTCAGGTACTGGTACACATCTATTTTCTGGTTCATATTTGTATTATTGGAGGTGTTGTATTTTGTTTTCTCATTCTATTTTCATTCCATTAAAAATACCTCAAGCTCTTTTCTTCAGTTGTCAAGGACAACAGTCTGTATTCATTCACCATCCTTCCTCAGCAATGTGTCAATTCTATAATCCGAAGTACAATTCACTCTCATGGACTGTGATCACACTGCTTTTCAGTGAAACAATATGGCTCAGATATTTGATAAAAGGATGTTGATATGGCTCAGTGAACACTGTGGAAACAATTTCTAGAAATATTTATAGATATTTGTTTGTTGTAGAATGAGAACTGAATCCCACAAAAATGAAAAGTCCTGTCACATCTCTGAACATTCCTGCAGTCCTGGTTATGTCTGACTGTTCACCTTAAGATGAAAGAAAATGTTGCATAAGACGTTTATAAACTTAAAAATAAAGGTTGTTGTTATAGAATGAATATTACCTGTCAAATGCTTTGCTACATTTGTCTTCAGGTCCAATGGTAATGGAAATATAAGTCACAGAAAGAGTCTTTACTTTCCATATGTAGCTCCAATAGCTCAATCATAGTAATGGTACATATGTTGATGTATTTTTATTTGTGGGAGTTCAAGGAAAAACAAGGAACAATCCAAACTTAAGCCTAGACTTGGAAGGCTTTTGCCTCTATATAATCTAATATGCTAACCTAGACCTAGAACATTTTAGCCTCTGAGACTTCAGAGCTCATTGATCTCACTCTGAACGGCTCCTTGTGAACTCAGAGCTGTAGTAAACTCAACTGACTCTTCTGGTTGTCTGATTCAACTCACTCATTGTTCTGGCTCAAACTCTTCTCCAAGATAATTAGTTCAAACTGATCTGAGCAAGTTGCCTGTTGCTGACTGGACACTTCTGTCTCTGGCTGATTTTGACAGATTCCCACAACTTCTTAGACTGAACTGATTGAACTACTCTGCTGGACTTCAAATGACTCTCACTTTTAGCTTACCCTTATTCTCAAAGTCACTCTTCCTGTTTGACACTGACTCCTGCTGAACTGCCTGTATTTCATATATGACTGATTCTCTGAAATGTGAGTCTGTTTTTAATATCTTCAGAATTAGACATATCCTCCCTCTGACTCTGCTAACTCTTCCTCTGATTCATCACTTTGCCTGCTATTTACTCTGATTTATCTCAGATGTCATTCTGCCAACTCTTCATTCTCATTCACTCTCAGACTTGGGATTAAAGGCATGTACTCACCCTGTGCTTCACTCAGCCTCTCATTTTTCTCTTCTCAATTGACTATCATGCTCTGACTCAATCTTCTTCCATTCTCTCAATCTCTACTATTCTCTCTTAACTTTGAACTAACTGTGAACTCTGAACTAAGTACCATATACTGAGAGCCATGAACTGAGAACTGTGACCTACTTCTGAACTGACTGCTTCCTTTTACATACTGAGAGTTGGAATTAAAGACATGTGGCAGCACTTCCTTCTGAGTTGGATTATTTTAAACATGTGCTGCATTCCAGCCAGTTCACTCAGGCCTTGAATGTGATCTTTTACCAGAGCAGCTATGTTGCTGAATTAAAAGATTAAATATTCTTTACATTCATAGATTTTTGAACAAAATTATACCATTCTATGCAATACTACTTTACTTTATGAAAAGAAAAAGGCTTTGATGTATTCCTTGGCTAGAGTTTACACAGAAAGTTAAGCAACAGCAGCATGAGCAGATTCTAATGATTAAAGTAGTATATAAGAGCATAAATGTCATATACTATTTATTAAATGAATTGTGACATAATGACAAGTAGCTCAGTTTGGTCTTCATGAACAAGAGGTTTGCTAGTAGAAACAGGAAACATGTTAATGCCAAATTATCTATGAATATGCAGCCAAAATTCATGTTCTGGTTAGGAATGCCCTATGACCAACTGACACAAGAGGAGGGAAAATGAGCCTGGTATAAAGATGGTAAATATATGACAATCCAAGAAATTCTTGTGACCCAATACTGTAGCTCTACAAATATCTTTGTGGAATACTCCTTGAAGGAAATCTTGTGAATGAACAGAACAACTTTCTAAAATTGTATATGGTTCTTATCTCATGTACAGTTTCTAAACTATAAACCTAGAAATAGAAAGTATCACATGGATATTCTGGAAAGTAACTAGATATGCAAATATACACATCAAGTACTTAAATAATACATGTTACCTTGTGAATATTTAATATTCGTTTGCAGCAATTTACCTACTGTGCATTAAGGTTCTTTTAGTTTCTACCAAATATGAAGCATGTAATGGAAAGTATAAAATCCTAAGCAATGTCCTATTGCTTCAAAATGGACATTCTATTTGTAGTGAAGCTGACTGAGAAATATTGATTTGGGGAGTAGGCAAATATCTGTGGCTTCTTTAAGCAATATGTTATGTTTTTATATCTGATATAATTAAAATGATTTTATTAAAATATACTATGTAGCTGTTAAGATTGAGAATGGTTAGACAGGACTTGTCTGTTCATTTTCACACTGAAAAACAGATGGACATGATACTTGAATATTAGTAGTGGCATATGATATATAATTTATAAATAAACAATACCAATATTTTATAAGTTCACTTGAAAAGATTTAATACACACAGTCAAATATCAAGCATGGAGTACAAGTAAGAATAAGGGATAAAGCAATTTTGTACCTTTTTCCTGTCTTAGATTCACAAAACATATTATCCATAGCCTCATAAAGTGTCAAAAAGAAGACAAAAACAAATACAAAAAGAGAAGTGCCATGAAGTTTGAATTAAACCAACAAAGGATAACTAAAAACTGTCATCCTTTTAAAACCCCATTATGAAACAAGAATTCACAGCAGGAGCCGGGAATGTCAACAGCCAAGAATGAATTTCTTTGCTCTTGTCAATGTAACAAAAGACCTAAAGTATTGTTTTGAGTACATTCAATCTTTTCATATTTAAAAATATCTCAATGGCTGAAAAATTACTATTATCCTAATTTAAAAGCATATTAAACATACACCTTTTGTACTCTCACTTTATTGATAACCCACAGGCATTTCACATATCTTTGGATTTTTGACAGGCATTGTTAATCGTAGAAATAATCTCTTGGTTTTTAAGAGGCTTTTAAAACACTTCCCTTTTACTGAATAAAAGATGTGTTGCTGGAACATGTTCTTTTCTGTCATGGCTTTAGATTTTCCTGTGTATAGAATAAACTATTAAGATTGCTTTCACCTTTTTATAAACATGAGAGGGCACATTTGTACAAAAAAATGCTGAGGGGACCAGCAAAGGGGAAAACTGCAGCGTTCTGTTTTGACTGATACTAACACTATCCCTTCGTGATATGGTTACTTTACTTAATTTAAGTTTTCCTTCATTGCCAAGACTTCTGTTAATGGAAAGAAATTTACTTTGAAGATATTTCTGGGTTTAATTCTGGTACTTGACCAGAAATATCCTGATAGATACTCCAAAGGCATATGAAGGTAGTTTTTATAATCCAGCTCTAAGCTACCATAGCTGTAATAGTGTGCAATTTGTGACCATTCATAGATATTGGCCTGTTGATCAAGGTGCCTTAACATTTACATATGGTTCTCATTACATTGACCAGCAGGTATAGGGGTCTTGGGTAAAGAGAGTAGAAAGTAATTTTGTGTGCTTATAAATAACACTAGATTTCATAGAGTAAGGTAAGCATTACAGTTAGGAATCACTACAATTTTCATTTCAGAAATACTCTAGTACAAACCAATATGGCACAAGTTAATTATTGCTTGTTTAAGAAATACTATGCCTTAGAAGGAGATTTATTATGGCTGGGGAAGACAGGCTTTGTTAGTTACAGTGTACTGCCTAGGTACTTAGAGCAGATACATGCTATGGTAGATATAGAATCTTCATAGAAGTAGAGTTCAAAGATATTCAAAGAAACTTCATATATATAGAATTTTGATAACTTAAATAACACAATATTTAATTTTAAAGATGAAAATAATCAAATATATTTCTAATTTCAATAATAATTTTTCTATTAAATATCCATATTATATTTAAATATAGACTTATGTTTAATTTTACATTTTAACTTTGTAATGCTAAATTTATAAATTCTTTCCTTAAATCTATTTGTGGATTATTAGATTCAGGGAAGGATTTTGTTTGTTTTCTGGCATCGAAAACTGCCAAAATAAAGAAAAGAAAGAGAAAGAGGCTAAGGTTACTTTCTTTATTATTTATTAATTTATTATTTATTATTATTTATTACTTTCTTTCATTATTTTATTCTTTTACTCTACTAGGTATTGTATGAGGTTTATTGAAGTCCCCTTTTTCTCTGAAAATCTGTGACTTAACCCACAAGTATCTATCCACTTACTTTCTCCTCGATTTTTCTGTTAACTTTACAAACCACCTTTGCCAAGAATTCATATATTTTAAGTATCATAGTTCTAGTTTAATGGCAATCATTCAAACAATAATAGACTGTATATGAGAGCATTATACAGCCAAATAATTCTGTTTCTTTGTAATGGCAGGGATTTTATATTCTCAAATAAAATCATTAAGATGGTTGTTTAAAACTAAAATCAGCTCATCCATTCAAGTGCATTTGAAATGTGTTTCCTGTGCTAATAAAAAAGCTACAACATATGTGTCAGGAAGATATCAAAGCAGACCATTCATAAAATGATTAACAATTATAAAAGACTCAGAGGAATTAATGGTCACTATGTATTATAGTATACGTACTGGGAACAGAAGCTTTAAGTTGTACTTAAGTTGATATCAATTGTAATTCTGAAGAATTTCAAATAATCTTTAACCAAGTTTTTTTTCAAACAATATATATATTTTATACAATATAAATATTTACTTACATAAGTTGCATATGACATCTTTTAGCACATTAAAGATAATTATGTGCAATCTGGCAAGATGGCTCCCAAGTTAAGGCACTTTCAAGTGAAGTATGTTCCAGTCTGATAATCTGAGTTTCTGTCATAAGACACACCAAATTTCACAAGTTGTCCTTTGGCCTGCAGATAAACATTTGCACACAAACATAATTTTAAAAGAACATCAATAGTCTAAAAATATAACTACTGAAATCTGTAACACATGAATGATGCTGTATCATAAATTCATCTCCCACCAATCTTATCAGATTTACCTAAATTTTAGTTTGGGGGATTATTTCTTATCCTGATGAGCTCAGTTCAATCCTTTATTAAGCATAATAAACAGAACAATTCTTAGTCCCTGCAGCATCACACTGTTTTCTTGCTGACTTGCTTTTAGGACTAAGTGTAATTATGTAAATGGTTCCTTTGCATTCTAAGACTGGAGTCCAGTATGCAGCCATGTCTCTTCTCAGTACTCTGAGAGTTTCCTTCATTTCTCTTGTAATTCTGAAACAATTTTTAGTTCTTTTGACTTTTATTCTGAATGGAATTCTGTTAGGAATTCTGCTGGGAGCCCCAATACCCCCCAGGCTCCCTCCACAAAGTTCTATTCAGGTATCTAATGTCCTAAATTTATAACAAATTACACAAAATTATTATGTTTGAGTCACTCTCTTGGCTTACATACCTTTAAGCATAGGCAGTTGTACCTGGATTTTTATGCTTTTCGTCCTATATGTTTTGGCAACATTTTTTTTGCAATAATTCAAAATGGTTAGATTGTGGTGGACTGCGCTGTTCTTTATTCTTTTGTCTCTACTGAATTTGCAAAATTATATTTTTAATTAAAATATACTTATATCTCTTTCCTTTCTCTAACCCCTGCAATTTCTCTGTCTTACTCTCAAGTTGATAGCTGCTTTTTTCTTTGATTATTACTGTTATACACATATATACACAACACCACACATACCACACAAACAAGCATATATACATATGTATGTGTGTGAGCAAATATATACATATAACCAGTTAGATCTATTTTAGATTTGTATGTGTGTATGATTTCAGTGATGATCATTGAATAACCAATGAGGCAGGCTCATCCCTGGGAGACAGTAATTATCTAAGAACTTTCTCATTGCCTGTTGTCTCATCCAGTAGTACCAATGTGCCAAAAATTCATTGACACAGCAAAAGGCAAACAAGTCTTTCAGTCCCACCATTTGAATTCTGAATCTTGCTCAATATTAGAAGTCATGTATGGGGGTAAATATATGAATTAGTGGTTGTTGGTACTGGTAGCTCTTGCAGAGACTTGGGTTTGGCTTTCAGTACCAACATAGTAGCCCACAACCAATGGCCTCTTCTGACCTCTACAGCACTAGCTTTGCACATGGTTACAGACATCATGCAGCAAAACACTAATATACATAAAATAAAATAACTAAATCTAAAATCACAAACTTTAAAAATGTCACCAATTTTCTACACATTTTCTACAAATTCTATAAACATAGTTTATATGATGCCAGGGTGATGTATTCCTAACTACCAAGTATCAGAATATTTGTTTGTTTTTTTATGCAAGTGTTAATAACATTGAACACATGCATTTTTAGTCCCTCTTTCCTGCAAATTAATCTTTATATAAAAAACTTCTTAAAACTGTTTTTTAAACAGTTATATAGATAATATAGACAATGTTGAGAACAATGGAATCATAAACACTGCTGCTGTGGGTATGTATTGGTACAATCATTAAGGAGAACAGTATGGAGTTTAATCAAAAATCTAAAAATAGAACTTCCATATGGTTCAGCATATGCACAATTGGGAATTTGTCTGCAAGAAATGAAATGAATGTGGTAAAGTGGATTCTTTATCTCCATGTTCATTGCATTATTGATCCCAATAATTAAGATATAAAACTTATGTACATCCACTGATGATGGATATGGAAAATATTCCCTATAATGGGATGAATTATTCAGTTATAATGAATAATGAAACCATGGATTGAAGGAAAATGGATACACTAGATAACATTGTGTGGAGTGAAACATACAGAAGTGAGAACAATAATTTATGTTTTATCTCATTTGTGGAAAGATAAAATGTGAAGTTATAGTGATATAATAACTAATATGAAATAGAAAAAATAGAACTGGAGATAAGACTGAAAAGATTGTCATTAGTTTGATTTTCTATGTGTGTTTGTAAGTGCAACAATTTGAATCCCACTGGAGTATACATTTTATATCTTTTGCTATTTATCAGGTCTATGTGGTTGGCCTCTGCCTCTGTAAATAGCATTTGCGTGTATATGTGTGAAAAGGAGAAGAAGAGAAAAAATATGCAGAAGCAAAGAACTAATAAATTCATATATAGAACTAGTTTTAACATTTTAATTTAAAAACTATTAAAAATAATTCTTAAAATATATATTTCATTAGCTCTGTTAGAAATTGCTAACTGCTTCAAAATCCTCCCAGATGTATCTCTCTTCCCCATGCAACAACTTTTTGATTTTAGTTTAATTCATCAGGTCTAATATGTACAGACTATATATTATTAAATATGTGATCTTCAACTGGAACTTGGTTACATTACCAGGTACCATACTCATAGAAAAAATTGACGTTCATTCGCTAGTAGCTATCAGTTGCCAATATCTACAGGTGTAACTCTGTGCCTACCTCCCTTATTCATGCTGAAGTCTGTTCTGTTTGAACTTACATAGGTATTGTGCATGCTTTTAAAACTATCAGGAACTCATATGAGTAGTTTTCTTACTGTGTGGAGAAAATAAAGTTTCCTTGTAGTTATCCATTGGCTATTGCTTTCTTTACCCTTCTGCAAAATTAACCCTGATTCTTGTGAGGAGACTGTGTGATATAGATGTCCCAAAGTCCCACCCTCTGCATCCATGCTGGGATGAACTAGAGTAATCTTTT
This sequence comes from Cricetomys ansorgei, assembly GCA_026225945.1. Classification (NCBI taxonomy): domain Eukaryota; kingdom Metazoa; phylum Chordata; class Mammalia; order Rodentia; family Nesomyidae; genus Cricetomys; species Cricetomys ansorgei. The sequence goes on from JAMJFZ010000107.1 coordinate 9,931,919, forward strand.
GTTATTCTTATGTATGTAATTACAGCTTCTGTTTGTTCAAAAAGGAAGCAGTCAAAGCATTCCAGAAAATAGCATTCTGTACCAATTTTCACATTTTTGGGCTTCCTCAGATACCTTTCTTATAATACCCATCTGTAGCAGCATAGGCCTGGTACAACTCAGTGGGCTGTACCTATCTACATCATTTAGCAATTATGAAAATGCCTGACAGACATGACCATAGGCCAATCTAATCAAACAATCCTTCCATTAAGATTCTCTGTTCCCAGGTAAATAAGGCTTTAAGTCAGGTTGACAAAAAGCAAATAGCACATTGACAGTGCCTGTAATTGATAGCACTGCACCTTGCTTTGCTTTACCTACAGTGACTTCTTCATTATGTCTGAAATATGCACTGCAATGGAGGAACTGCTGTGTGTTCTGCAAGAATGACAAGGAGGCATTTTCATATATGGAAGCCCTGAAAGACCTCAGCAGAGGTAACAAACATAATAGCAAGTATCATCCTCACAGAACTGCAAGCTTCGGTGCTCAGGTATTTCATTGATTCAGAACCCTTCAAGTGTTGTACTGATAGCATATATAGATCATTTCAAATTAACATCTCCCACATAAACCCAACACATACAGACAATACAAAATGCCCTAGACCTAGGATATCCCCTCTCCCAAGAGTGCATAAAACAATCTCAAACATAACTAAAAATAAACTTCCTTAACAAACTGTCAGAACATTTGCACTGGATGTTATTCCTCCCAGACTGTTTTTAGTTAGATTGTATTAAATTATTTGATATTTAGTTTTTATTTTGAGGAATACTTTGTTCCAATTAAAATCATCATTTTGCTTAATTCTCCACTTTTCTCATTATACGTATTTCTCCTTAATACTCCTAGATATTGTGTTTTATTCACTACTAAACTTAATTTTAAGTGTTTATTATCTGTTCATGTAGCCGTAGATTCACTAAATGTAGACTTTGGTTCAGGGCAGAGGACAGTTTATTCTTTTGTCTAATTTAATCACTGATTATAGTCCTTGAGCCTTAAAACATTTTGGCCTTTACCATCTAATCTTAAGCTTTAGAACTGGATGTCTTCAGACTCAGCCTCTGTACAATCTAGACCATTTAAACCTTCTAACAATCCAATCAATCTTTGAGACTTACTACTTACGGAGCTACTGTAGCTCTGTATTAACTCTGACTCTTCTAGTTACACTCAAACTCTTCTCCAGGTTGTCTGGTTCATACTGATCTTCTGAGCTGACTTACTGTTTCTGACTAAACCGCTTTAACTCTGGCAGATTCTGATTGACTCTCTGACTACCTCAGACTGAACTGCTCTTCTAGGCTTCTAACTGACTCACTCTTCCTGACTGATTCTGACGTCTTCTAGTGAGATGCCTCTGTGTCTCTGTCTCTGCTCTCATTGCTCTGTACTGCCTTATATAAGACAGGTTTTACAATGAAAAAGGTAGTTTGTGTATGTGTACATATATATATATATATATATATATATATATATATATATATATATATAATGTATATATAATTTTATATATAAATATATATCTATATATATTATTTTATATATAAATATGTATACTATTTATACATATATGTAATATATATAATTTTTAAAGACATGAATGTCAGAAACATCTTTATATAAGTTAAACTTAAATTAAACCTAGCAAAATTCAATGTAAAGAGAAATTGTAAATGATCATGCATACAATTATGTGTATAATATGTTTTAAAGATTCAGTTTAGAGATTTAGCTAATAATATAAAGCTAGACATGAGCATCTGCTCCATCTGTTTTGCTAAATCATAACTTAGGAGCTGCAAATGACCTAAGTTATGATTTAGTTTTTCTGGTTAATATGTTTCTAGTTTTAGTGTCAGGGATGTTAGAAAAACAGATAAATTAAATGCTAAAGGGACATTAGCAAAACTACAAAATTAGATATAAGGTCTAATGAAATTTTGTAGTTTGCACATGTTTTATGTAATCTTTAATAAATAAATTTTTCCTCTTCAATGGTATAATTTCTGAGCTGTTATATTTAGATATGAGAGAAAAATAAAATTATTTTGTTAAGTCAAAACCCTTGAAAATAGAAATAAAAGAAAGGAACTACAACATAATGTTGAACAAAATACAGTAATATGAGAAAACCAACTTCAGAGAGTATACAAATAAAATGTCAACTTGGAAGTAGAGGAGGAAAACTATGAAATGTGTTTATTTACAATGAACACTATGAAAAATGTTATGAATCAGTAGTATCTGATACTTCTGCAAGTGTTATCATGACTTGGGAAGTAAAATGAAAATAATCATTTAAAATGATTAAAGAATGTCTCTTTTGTAGAGGAATATTTAATGTTTTAATCCATAAGCTTGGTTGCTCTAGTGTAGAAATAATTTAGTACACACCTTTAATCCCAACATTCAGAAGACAGTGGTGGCACATGCCTTTAATCTCAGCACTTGGGAAACAGAAACCAGAACTCAGAAGAAGTCAATGTCAGACAGGAAGTGACATCTGAGAGGAGTCAGAGGGAAAGGTAAACAAAGTGATGAATGAGAGGAATAGTTAGAAGAGTGAGTCGTAGTAAGGACTCAACTTTTATGATAGAAAAGCAGGCTCTCAGCTCAGGAGTACATCAGGATAAGACACAGAGGCAGAGATACTGAAGCAGTCTAGGGAGTATGAGTCACAGACACAAAAGGCATTCAGCATAAGAAAGAACAAGTTTGAGAAGAGTGACTTTGAAACTGAGTAGAGCTGTTCAGTCTGAGGCCATCAGAGAATCTATCAGAGCTAGCCACAGTCAGAGGAGTTCAGTCATAAACCAGCCAGCTTAAAAGATCAATTTAAACCAGGCAGCTTGGAGAAGAGTTTGGGCCCCTTCCTGGGGTCCCGCAGTCCCGCCCGCGGTGGTGGTCTGGGATCTGTCCCTCTGGCCTGGCGAGCAGACCCAAAATCCAAGCAGCGGGAGGCATGGGGCCCCGGGATCCATGGTTCGGTGACCTTTCACGGAGCTGTCCACCCGCGGGCCTGAGAAATGTGTGAGGAGCCGAGAAGAAGGCCCGGAGACGGCGTCTGATGAGCCCGAACTCGTTTATTCCATCGGATCTCCCCAATAAATAACCTCTTTTCCCCGGGGAAGGGCGGGGATTTCTCCCTTGGGCGGGGAGGCTTTAATTAGCATGGCAGGGGAGGGGCTCACCTGGCCAACCTCCACAATATTCATGGCCTTTGTAGAGACAAAGGTGCATAATTCACCACAGGGCAGGCAGAAATTTTGCCAAACTGTTTACTGAGTAGCAGCTTCCAGGGCTTCAAGAAAAGGAGTCTGCATAGCATCCTGCCAGCCCTGGTGGGGGCAGGGAGGGGGGGGGGAACGACGACAAGGAATTCTTGCGCTTCAACTTAACTCTTAGCCCAGAGCCCTACAATCCAACCAGAAGAAACAGTTGAGACCAATAAAGCTCTGAGTTCAGAAAGAGCTAGTCATAGTAGCTCAGGGAGTGGTAAGTCTTGGAGACTTAAACAGTTTGGATTGTACAGAGGCTAGATTGTACAATAGGCAATCTCCTATTGACCCTCACATATATTGTCATACTAACTTCCCAAGGACAGTCCCAAGGACCAGTATCTTTCTTTGTCCACTTAACAAAATCTTGAATCACTTGCGAAGAGAATTTTAGTGAGTGATTGTCTATATGGGGTTAACCTATGAGCATGTCAATGGGGATGGTCTTTATTAAGTTAGTTGATTTGTACACTGTGAGAAGTGTGATTCCCTAAGAAGGTGTACGTGAAGTATATGAGAATGGAGACATTGAGTTGAGCACAAGCAAGGAAATTAGAATGATTTCATTTCTCTCTGATCCTGACAGTATATATGATATACCAACTGTTTCTAGATCTCATGAGTGACTTTATCACAATAACAAGATGCTATCTGGATTGTTGAGTTAAAGTAAACTTCCTACCACCTTAATTTTTTGGGAGAGTTCTGATTATATTATCTCAGCAACAGAAATGAAACAACATTGCTAAGAAAACGGTTAATCCCTCGACAAAGTCAAAACAATGTTTATTGAGGCCTGTTCCTTTATAACAAGTCAAGTAAATATGCTCTTAGTATAAGCAGTACTTCAAAAATAATAAAATATGTACAGTCCATGAAAATATTGAATTTATTGTAAAAGTTAGGATAAAGTAAAACACTCATAAAAATTCAAATTAAATAAAAAATATGAAACAGTAAAAGGAAAGGAAGATGTACTTGAATGGCTGGTACAACCAGCTTAAATAACTCAGAAGGCCAGACTTACAGAGACTAGGAGACAAAAAAGAAAAAGACTAGTGGAAAAAATTCAATGTAGGGTTATAGGCTTTTCCCACAAAGAACATAGAATGGCAACTCTGGCATGAAGGTAATACAAATATGTTAATGTTGAAGAGACGGAAAAGCAAATGCAATGAGTACAGTGAGTATCTGAACAGAACTCATAGCAAGCCTGGACAAGGGGAAATGATGTTCTTTCAGTGACTGAACATCTAATTCTATCATTGTTACACTTGGACTGAGCTTTACATCAAAATCTCTTAGGCTTTGATTAGAAGTGAATTAATCATTGGCTTCTTGATGTCTCCATTTGAAGATGACAAATTATGGAACAAATCAACTTCTGCTACCATAGAACTAATGTCTCACTAATGTGAGATATTTTCATACCTCTATGTCTACTTGTATTAAGACATGACTTAATATGATAAATCAGATGGAAAGGAACCATGCATTCATCAGGGAAACTAGTTATTCCATGTCCATAAGAGGAAAAACAAAAATATCCCAAAAACAACAAACAGGTACTATATATTGAGACAAAGAAATGAGGGTGAAAACACATCAGCACTTCTTAGAAAGTACTTTTTAAAAATAACTCTATAGTATCAGCATTTGATATTGACCTTTAAAATATAGCAATATTTTTTTTCTGGAGAATTATAATCTAAATGTACTTATAAAAGCTGAGGCCATGCGGGGGGGAAGAAGAGATAAATCCTCAATTTCTATGGTGGAAGTCAATAAACATTGCCTGAAGGATCAATTTAACATATTCTCAAAGCCCTAGGCTGTTTATCATTCCAAGGAAAGATTTGCCCTGAGCCATCAAAGTAACAATTATGAAGACACTATTTATAATAAAGGATTAATAAAATAAACATCAGCCTGCCACTTATTCATAAGTGTAATGAAAAAATGATTATTCAATGAAAAAACTCAGTTGATAAATCAGAGAAAACTGAACATGCATGTGAGTTCTTGATGATGCATGGATATTACATCTGGCTTGAAGTAGTGCTAATGAGACCATTGGAGAAATGTGATGTGGGGTTTTTTCTTATGTATCAAATGAATTTACATTTAATCTTTTGATCTAGGCAATTTTTTGCTTTGTTCCTGTAACAAATAAACCATTTTTCCCCCTCAGATAAAACTTAAAGCATTTTCATTCAGTAATAGTTTATTTTTGAAAATCCTGTGTCTCTTTCCTATTTAATTTAATAAAAGTTTCATTTTATTTTTTAGTATTTAAATGTGTTCTAAAGTAAGATGAAAGTCAAATATTAATTAGGAACTTAAGTTTTAAAGGCTGTTAAAGTGCTTGCTTAGATGTGAAATTAGTCAGTCCTTTAGGGGAATGCACTTTTGGGGATTATTGTGTTCATCATAAATAAATCATCTCTATCTCTACTGGAAAAATATCATTTAAACAGGTTCCAAAATACTGGAGTAAGGTATTTAAATTCTTGATCAGTAATCTCAGTATACCTATTAATTGCATTGTAGAGATTTTCAAATGTTCATTAAAATATACTTAATATGCATAATGACAACTTGATGCATAAATATATCTCATTAAATTTCTAACATAGTAAATTCATTTTAACAATATTTTAATTTGATTTTAATGTCATTAGTTATGTTATTGAAATCTGTGAGGTGTCTTCCAACTAATAGATTCCTGCTTGTACACCTGAATTTAAAGTAATTGAGAGTGAAAATCAAGAGCAGATGGTAGCCTGTATATCACAATTTGGAGAGTATCCTTAATGTGGAAAACTGATGAATTTGCCAAGTGTGGTTTAGAAATAAAGATGTACCCTTCCTAGATGGAACAATGCTGATTATCTTTTCATGTCCAAAATCACAAAATGAATGGGTGTGGGTGAACACACTAACTGTGGTACAACCATATATGATCATTTACAAACCTACAAAAGTTTACATATTTCTATGGGCAGCAGAATGGCTGTTTCATATTATCATTAAGAAAATAATAGTCTTGTGCAAAATAGGACAATTGTATTTTCCTATAGCAAATTACAACTATTGATGCTCGTTATCTGCCTGACCTATTCATGACTGAGATTGGTAGGAGATATAAACAAAACAAAAGGGCATTTAAAAAATAAATAAAAAGGCCTGGACAAATAGATCAGAGGTTGAACAACTGTGCTTCTCTTGCATATGAACCAGAGTTCAGTTCCCAGGATGCATATGAGGTTGCTCATGACCTTCAGTAATTACAGCTAAAATAATTTAGAATCCACAATGAAAAAGCTGGGGGGCACAAAACGAAGAAAAAATACTGTAAACTTATTTTATGAGACAGTCTTATGTTTTATATTATTTTAATATTATGTTTTATAAGACAAACAGTCATGATATAGAGTGCTTAAATAGTTATTTCTAAATTATAATTAGAATTCATACATACAGAAAATTTTAGCAAAATATTACAGTTTAAGAAGGTTTTGAGTTTTTAATTTATATTAGTTTGTTAAAATTTATTAGCAAGATTTTTGGCCAGGGATATGATTTGCATGTGGCTGATAGATTTATGTACTGAGGGATTAGAAATTTGGCTTCTGTTATTCTTCGTATTACTTCCAATAAGTTTATTCACTTGGCAGTTACTGAGTTTTGCCAACTGTCCCTATTTCTCTCAAAAGTTAGTGTACTGAATTTCAGCTTCATCTAATTTCTAATATCCTTAAGGAAAAAAGCTGCATTTACGTTATTATTTTCTCTTAGTTTTTGTACTTCAATATGCACAACTTAATTAATACTTCCTACTTCATTAAGTCAAATTTTCCTTTCTTGTTTTAAATATTTTATTTTATATATTTATACTTTAAGTGTATGTATGCACATGTATATGTCTATATGGGCATATGTAAGGGGGAGTGCAGTGCATTTAGGGTGAGGGGCATAGGATTTCAGCTACAGTTATAAGAAGTCGTGAGATGTCTGAAATGAGTGCTGGAACTAAATTCATTCTGTGTGTGTATGTGTGTGTGTGTGTGTGCACGCGAGCACATGCATGCACGTGTGTCTATATGACTGTATATGAATGCTTTGGATAGGATTGGGAAAATCTGTTTATGTGTAAAGTTGACAAGAGAAGGCTCCAGGTGTCTTCAAGATGCTGGATTGATATTTGAGTACTGGATTTGTACTCAAGTCCTCACTGACTTCACAGAATGTTCTCTTAACCAATAAGCCATTTCTTCCAGCTCTGAACACAAATAGTTCAATTCTATAAGACAAACAGTCATGATACATAGTGTTCAAATAGTTATTTTTAAATTGCAGTTAAAATTAATGTGTACGCAAAATATTCAGTAAAATATTATAGTTTAAGAAGTATATGCTCTTAACCTCTGAGATACTTCTTTTTCCCTAATTCTTTTTCCCAAATATTATAATCTTCCTGTTGTACTTACCATTTTATATTCCTAATAAGAGCATCAAGAAAGTATGACATTTTTATTAGTTTATATTTATATTATATTATTCATTTATATTTATATCATAAAATTATTATTTTATATTTTTAAAAAATAAATTTAAAAAAAAATAAATATTAAATTTTAATTATGGAATTTATTTCAACCTCTTTGTGCATATGAGTGTGTGTTTTAGAGATTACTAAATGCTTTATTGTATCACAATCCAATGGAGCACTTGGTTCTGCATTTTCCTTGTACAAATGATGAAAAGTGACTTACTTTGTCTCCCACTTTGTTAACAACACAATCTGGTCATTTCTTTCATTGTTCCTGATAATTCAGAGGTCCCATTTCCTATGTCAGGCTAGCTCATCACACTGAGACAGTTGTCATATTTGCATTAGTAGTTAATAGGAGCTCAGTAAGGACTAACTCTAGAGGATACATGCTTTGGAAAGTTTCTTCCTACAATATAGCTGCTACTTTTTTTTAAAAAATATATTTTACTTGATTTTATTATGATTAAGGTTTTGTTTATTGTTTTGTTATTGTGTGCATACGAGTATAGACATACACAGGCCACAGCAAATGTATGGAAGTTAGAGAACAACATTGTGGAATTGATTCCCTCCTTCTACTTTTACTTCAGTTCAGAGGATCAAGCTGAGAATGTCAGGTTTGAAAAATAAGGACTCTACCCCAGAGCCATGTCACCAGCCCTTCAGTCATACATTTTAAAACAACTGCACTCAAGCTATTAGGATTAGCCTAAGTACATATGTTGGGGAAATAGCATTCCATATTTTAATAGTGTAGGGCTTTGGGATGTATTTTAAAGGGCAAGTTAGTAAACATTTTAAAAATTGTGGACATTCCTGACTCTCAACTACACAGCTTTGACAGGTGCCATATAAAAACCATTGTAGACAATGGACAAGCAAATTATCCTGTCTTCTTTCTGGTAAAACTATTTATAAAACATGCAGGTGACTGTATTTGACACGTTGGCTTTGGTGACCTGTATTATCATAGACAGTGAAGAAGTACCATATAAACTTTACAGATGAAAAATCCACCTGGTCAGTTAAGTGCATTATTGAGCTAAGGGCTTAAATATGCTTCTGTTTATGTGTATATTATACACATATATGTATTTTTGTTTGTCTTGCAATGATTCAAATTAACTTACTCTCTTGAGTCCCAGGCTTGAATTTTCTACTACATCTTGCATTTTAGAGTAGGGAACCAAGTCCATCAACATTTTCCTGAGTGTGAATTAAGTTGTCAAATAATTATCCTAATTAAACTTACTCTCTTTTCTTCTATGGTTTCCAGTATGAAATTGCAACACGCTTATTATACACACAAAGTTGGATTGGCTTACATCAAGGCATACGTTATACACCCTTGCCTCGTACAACTGCATTTTCTTTCCATCCTCAGAAAAGGAATCTAGCTACTGTTTCTTAAGAAATGTGAATTTCCCTATGGTGAAGTATCATCTTCAGAGAACACAGACCTACAGTCCAGGACCCATCTTTCAACTAAAATCTTTAATAGCAACTTGGCAGTATAAAGAGAACATGTTTTTTAAAACCTGGATTTTTATTATACCAGTCATGATGGCAAGATATAAACTCAGCCTATGTACTACCTGTAAAGAGATGGATAAAGACATAAAACACATGAAATAATAGTGTATTCTGCAATTACAAAGACTTCTGTTTTGAGATCACTTTCACTTTCTTTCTTTTTGTTTTTCTAATTTTCACTTATGAAAAAAATATGTAATGAGTGTCTTTATCATTTGGGTTAATGTTTACTATCTTGTCCTTCAGTACTATCCATTTTCCTACAAATGATATGGATTCAGTATTCCATATAACTGAGAAAATCACCATTTAAATGCATCCCTTGGCTGAAATCAAGTTAAGCATTTTAAGCTAAGTAGATTGATTATGCCCACTAATATAATTCTCAGTCATGAACCACTGAGTACCTGAGATTTGGGATAATTTTTTTTTATGTGACAATAAATTCCCACTCTTAAGACCAGTAGCATAAGAATACGATCTTTTCCAGTGAGTCTTGTTCATCAGCAAAATAATGACATTGTTTCTGAAACATTGGTTAAATCAACATGAATATTTGTATTAAAGATCATGAGTTTGATGTTATCTCCCTTTTTAATATCTTCTTAGATATTCATCTATAAAACAGCAAAAATTGAAGTGAAAAACCCAAGTATGAAAATATATATTTACCATTTATTAAGCCATAGAAAGTTACTTCTAATAGAATAATAGCAAAAATTAATTCAACTATCTTATTTTATGAAATAATTAGATTTGGTTTGTTATATATATTTTTTGCTATTTATAGGTTTTCTTGATTTTATTTCTTCAAACTTTTTGAAAATATGCAGAATTCACAAACATTTTGAATATTGTTACACATAGCAGAGATAATATTGTTCACTAAGGGTTGATATTAATAGGATAAATATTTTAAATTTACACCAAGTCATCTGATTTTTTTTCCCATCTGAATTCTTCTCAGTTTTCTATACAGTAATTTGGATGGGAGATAATGTAATATTTGATGTTTTATCAGGGGATGAATTTTATATTTACTTTGTGTTTTCAATGCTAAAGATTTATTATCATTCAACTCTACAGTTCCCAGTTTTTCATCATTTTATCTAATGACATAAACCACACCATAGTCCTCTATTAAATAGAACAGTTGATGGTTACA